>CM024755.1:106126916-106679401 GCA_014218235.1 Colocasia esculenta | reverse complement strand
TTTTTACGGATCACATCAAGGTTAGGAAGTGGTGATACTTAAAAAAACATGAAAGACTTACCCTTCAATGACCTTAGGATTGAGCACATGACTTTGAAAATAATGATTCACAGAGAGTTATTCAAGTGAGTTCAGTTAGACTCATGGTGTGTGTTGGATGCACTTAAAATGAAACAACCTGGACTCACACAAGTAGTATGCCAAAGTCATTGTGATGCATGACAAAGTCTTGGATATGTTGTGGATAAAATTTTTTTATAATGTATGCATCATCATTTTTCACCTTAAATACTCATGAGAAGTATGCTCATCAAAAGGATTGGCAATTAAGTGAGGAATGACTTGAAAAATATGGATCTGTCGATAGAGGGAATGGACCCTATCGACAGGATGCACACAAATGAAGAGTGCTGAGTTCTGTCTGAGAAATCTGTCGACAGATAGGATGGGCCCTGTCGACAGATGCACCAGTGCTGGTTTTCTGGGTTCTGTGAGGGATTTTCTGTCGACAGTTTGCAATATTGCTGTCGACAGGGATGTGTGCGGACAGATTTTAAGGCAAGAGGAGATAGAAAAAGGTGCTCCAAGCTAGGAAAAAAGTGAGATGATGACATGAAAGTGTTTCCCTCAAAAAGTCACTCATCTAGCTAGAGTTTCCTCCCCCATAGTGTATGCAAGTGGAGACTAAACATTCAAGCCACTTCACTAGATTTCCACAGATTTATCACGCATTAGCACACAAATTCATGAATAAGTAGCAGAACATGAAAATTCCATTTCTTTGAAAAAGGGAATGGGCAAAGTGAAATGAATCCATATACTTATTCAGAGTAGATGACCCTTATTTGCAATTAACTTGGATACGTGGCGGAGAATGTTTTCTCACGCATAATGAGAGTTTCCAAATAAGCATAACTTGTTCTTCCACATCTCTCCACACTTCCCACTTTGATATACCACATAGTTATTGCTCACAAGGTACATGTACTCCAAAGTTGGGTATTGAAATCATTGCATTTTGCATAAGCCCAATTCTCTTCTCAATGTAGTGAACCTAGCCTCAGCCAATGGTTTTGTAAATATATCACCAGTTGTTTGTCAATGGGTATGAAGCTAAGTTTCAAAGTTTTGTTGGCCACTTCATCTCTCAAGAAATGATGTCTGATTTCTATGTGCTTTGTTCTGGAGTGTTGGATTGGGTTATTTGATAGATTTATAGCACTAGTATTGTCACATAGAATAGGTGTGCACCAATGTCAATGTTGTAGTCAGACAATTGACTTTTTATCCACAACACTTGAGCCGCACAACTCCCTGCAGCAACATATTCTGCCTCTGTAGTGGAGAGTGCAACCGAGTGTTGCTTCTTGGATGTCCACCGAAACATGAAACCACCAAGCAGTTGGCAATAGCCACTAGTGCTCTTCCTGTCAATTTTACATCCAGCATAGTCAACATCAGAATATGATTTAGTTCAACTACTTCCAGCCGTGGATACCAAAGGCCCAAGCACACGTACCTGAGAGATATCTGAATATTCACTTAACTGTAATCAGATGGCTTTCCTTTGGACTAGATTGATATCTAGCACAAGGCAAACATTGAATTATGTCTGGTCTACTTTGCAGTAAGATAAATGAGTGAGCCAATCATACTCGGAATTGCTTTGCATCAACCAGTTTACCTTTCTCATCATTTTCCAGTTTTATGCTGTGCTCATTGGTTTTGAGGCAGGCTTAGCTTGTTCAAACTGAAACCTTTTCAGTAGCTCCTGACATATTTTTCTTGATTGATAAAAAAAAACCATCCTCCAGTTTTTTAACCCGCAAACCAAGAAAAATTGAAGCTCCCCCCATTACTCATCTCAAATTCACTGTGCATAGTTTTTGAAAATTCCTCCACAGTGATGGGTTAGTAGACCAAATATGATATTGTCCACATAGACTTGAACAACAATAATGTGATTGCGAACTTTTTTTAGTAAAAAGAGTTTTGGTCTACTTTACCTCTTGAGTAGGTGTTGCTTACTAGAAATGTGCTTAGCCTGTCGTACCAAGCTCGGGGTGCCTGTTTCAAACCATAAAGTGCTTTGTGCAATTTAAACACATGGTTAGGTTTATCATGATCCTCAAAAGCTAGGTGGTTGAGAGACATAGACTTCCTCTTTAATGTAGCCATTCAGGAAGGCAGTTTTAACATCCATTTGAAAAGTTTGAACTTGTTTGAGCATGCATATGCTAACAAGATTCTAACGCTTCTAGCCTAGCTACAGGAGCAAAGGATTCTTCGAAGTCCACACCAAATTCCTGATTATAACCCTTTGCAACCTGTCTAGCCTTATTTCTCACCACTTTTCCCTCTTCATTTAGTTTTATTCCTAAACCCATCTTGTCCCATGACAGAAATTTCAGAGGTTCTAGGAACTAGACTCCAGACATTATTTCTCTGAAATTGCCCAAGCTCCTCATGCATAGCATCAATCCTGAGTTTTCCTTAAGCTTCTTCTTCACATTTTTGGGTTCCACTTGAGAAACAAAAGCTAATGATTCTGTTCAACTATTTCCCTGACTTGAAACCTAGTTTGAACTTTTTTTTTCATTCACTCCTATTATGTTCTCAAGTGGATGATCTTTAGAGTACCTGACATTTGTGATTGTTGAAGGTCCGGGTTGATCTTGTACTTGAGGAGATTGTTCTGGAGGAGGGTGTGCTTGGGGAGTTTCAGCTTGAGGTTCATCCTCTTGTGGATCTTCATCAGGTTCTTCTTCTCCCTTTTTGAAGAGGATGTGATGGTCCTCATCATCGTGGTACCTGCGAAGATATCCACTTTTAGCTTTTTGGTGCTGTTTGAGAGTTCTTCTTGGCTTTCACTTGAAGTGTTCTCTGCAAGGATTGTTTTATCATCTTCATCGGAGTCCTGGAGAATTGAAATTGTCAGATTTTGCATGACGTTCATCAAAAACAACATGTGGAGTTTCTTCACAGTTTTATTCTTGATATTAAACACCCTATAAGCTCTAGAGTGTTCTGAGTATCCAAGAAGAATACTTGGATCACTTTGGCCTCAAACTTGTCTAGATCAATTTATCATTGTTATGTATGAACACTTTTGAGCCAAAAACTCTGAAATACCCAATACTGGGTTTCTTACCTTCAGAAGTTCGTAGGGAGTTTTCTTTATGACAGGTCTTACCATGGCTCTATTGAGTATGTAGCATGAAGTGTTCACCGCTTCTGCCCAAAACGTCCTGGCAAGTTGACTTTCAACCAAAAGAGTGCGAGCCATTTCCACCAAAGTTATGTTCTTTCCCTCCACTACATTTTGTTCCGGAGTCCTTGGAGAGGAGAACAAATGTTCTATCCCGTGGTGCCTGCAGAAATCAAAAAAGAATTATTATCAAATTCTCCCCCGTGATCAGTGCGGATTGAGCATATTTTGTGAACATTTCCATGCTCAATTTTATTGAAGAATTCCTCCAACAGTCTCATTGCTTCATTTTTTGTGTGTGAACTTACCCATGTGAACCTAGAGAAGTCGTCTACAATGAAAAAACCAAAGCGTTTGCCATTGAGACTTAGTGTTCTGGTAGGTCCAAAAGAGTCCATGTGCAGAAGTTCATAGGGTTTAGAAGTGCTTACCGGTGCTTTTGATTTGAAGGATTTCCTTGTTTGTTTTCCCTGTGCACATGCATCACAAAAACTTTCATTTTTCTTAAAGGAAATATCAGGGAGTCCACTTAACAACTACAACTTCATGATCTTGTGCAGGACATTGCAGCTTGCATGGCCAAGCCTACGATGCCACAGTGTGAGCTCATCCTGTTTGTTTGCTACAAGACACAAGTTCTCATTTTCTGGATCATCTAAGTCAACCAAATAGATATTATTCACCCTTTTTCAGAAAACTTTAGACTTCCTGTTTCGTTATCAATGATTTGATATGAGTTGGATTCAAAGACAAATTGTGATGAAGGCCATCTACAAGCAGTACATTATCTATAGAGTTAGAGGCATACTTACCAATCTTACCTGCGCCGATAATCTGGCCTTTATTGTTGCCTCCGAAACTACTTGACCTCCTCTCTCTCCACCAGCAGATAGAATTTTCTTTGTCGCTCGTCATATGCCTCGAGCAGCCACTATCCAAGTACCATTTGTTTTGATTTTGGCTGCTAGGCATTCCTGCATATGTGGATCAGACAAGAGGTTTTGGTATCCAATTTACTTTGGGTCCCACTGTATCATTCATGCCAAACTAAATGCTTCGGAATTCAAATTTGTTTGAGTTTCAATTTATTTGGATTGTTCCAGCATTATTTTTCATTGTGTCCAACTTTCTTATAGAAATTGCCATGATAAAGTATTTTTCATGACAATGGGCTTTTTTGTTTGAGGAACATGCATGGGCATTTTACTTTTGTTGCCTGGTCAGCTTTCCTTTAGAAGCTGGTTTCGAGTCCTGTCGACACCCTCATTGGGGCTGTTGACAGGTTTTGCAGTTTTGTTAGCAACAAATTTGGTATTATTGGGATCCTGTTTCTTGCCCTTGGCTTGACTTTTATTTTTCATTGACGGGATTTGTTTACTTGTGCTTGGGCTGGAATCAACAAAAGATGTCAACAGATTTTTACCAATTGCTTTTGGTTTAACAGGTTGATATCCAACCCCATGTTTTGCAACAAACACATTAGATCCCAATTGCATCAAGATTTTGTTTACTTTTGACAAACTTAGTTAGATCTTCAGATTTTTCCTTAAGATGCTCTTCAGCCTTTTTCAACTTTTCTTTTACTTCATTAGTTCACTTGGAGAGTTTCAAGGGAGTTGCTTAGATCATCTTTTTCTTTTTGAACTTCTTGGAGTTTCAGTTTCATGCCATCCATTTCCTCACTGTGTGCTTGTTCATCAATTCTCATCATTTCAATTTCTTTATTCAAAGATGCAATTTTTTCATTATGATTGGTGTCATGAACAAGGGAATTGACTTTCTTTTTGAGTGCTTTATTTTATGACTATATTCACAGAATTTTTCAAATAAAATAGTATAGCTTCTTCTTCCCATTCATCAACAGAATAAGTTTCAAAGGAAGAATTTACCTCATTGGAGTCGTCGCTTCTAGCCATTAGACACTGAACTTCTCATCTCCAGAGGCAGCTTGACTGTTCTCATCTTCATCTTCATCACTCCAAGTTGCCACATTGCCTTGGCTTTCTTGAAGGTGAATTTCTCCTTTTTCAGTTTCTTCTTTTCTTTAGCTCGGGGCACTCTCCTCTCATGTGCCCTTGTTTCTTGCACTCATAGCACACAACATCAGACAGGTACAGCTGGGTCTGTCGACAAGTGCCTATTTTCCAAAACTTGTTTGTTCTATTTGTGCTGATCTGTCGACAGGGCTTGAAGGAGCTGTCGACAGGTGCTATCTTTTTATGCTTTTCTTATTCTTTTTCTCTTATTGTGGTATAAGGTCTTGAATGCAGTCTCACCTACATTAGAGAACATGATTAGTGAGACATAATCAACATATTTATCATCAATCAAAGTATGTGTATCATTTGCATCCACCTGTCATTGTCATCATGGTTTACACATTTGTCATGCATCAATTTTGGTCCATGATTTTGTCATAATAAAAAACAAGGATATGTCATTTAGCTTAGCATTCTCATAAGGATTCTTCATATGAGAACTCAACACAACGTTCAATTTTAAAATGGAAGACATATATAGAAGACTGAAGCTCCAAAAAAGAAACAACACTTACGACAATCTTTTACAAGCTTTTCTGCGAGCATCTAAAAGAGCGAATCCTCACTCCTTTGATTGTCTAGATCTTAGCTCTCTGCATTCATTGTGTTAGTCTTGAGAGCTTCTGTATACTGAGAGTGTTCCTCATCGTAGAACTTTCTCTCTCAGTCGTTGCTTCAGATCGAGCGTTGGTCTTTAACCTTGATCTAGGGGCGTATCATCCCTTGAATACATTCTTGTGTTCTTTCCCTTCGTGTTGAAGGAAGACCTGGTGGGTTCCAGGGTGTTTGTTTCCCTTCGTGTAGAAGGAAGACCTGGTGGGATCCAGGGTGTTGTATTTCCTCTTCGAGTTGTGAAGAGAAGACCAGTTGCAGCTGGGTGTGTAAGTGTCCTTGAGGGGGACTATACCCTTGGGTAATGAAATCCTGAGTTGTTGCTCAGGGACTGGACGTAGGACTCCTGTGGAGAGGAGGTCCGAACCAGGATAAATTCCTTGTGCCATGTGTTTGATTGCCTTGTGTTTGTTATACTCCTTTTACTAACACTAACAGTCATCGAAGTGTGTTTTCGTGTAAACATTTTTGTGAACAGGGTTAGGTACTCAAATTTTAAGAATCCCATTCACCCCCCCTCTAGGCTTGCTAGCTGGGCAACAAGTGGTATCAGAGCTAGTCTCTTCGACAAAGAAGAAGATCCAATGATCTGAGGAGAAAAGATCAAATGGCAGCTCAAGGTCACTTCGAAGGTCAGTCAGTAAACATGCCACCGCTGTTCGATAGTGAAGATTATACATACTGGAAAATAAGAATGGAGAGATCCTACAAGGTTTCGATTTTCAAATATGGTCCATAGTAGAAGAAGGCGATCTAGTCGTTCTAAACAACAGAGACAACTGGACAGAGATGATAGAAATAAGATTTCTCTCAACTGTAAAGCTAAGAGCATATTATGCTGTGCACTTAGCAAGAAAGAATTTAATAGAGTTTCAGCCTGAAAATCAGCGATGGAGATGTGGGAGTAGCTTAGAATCACATACGAAGGTACTGACAAAGTAAAGGAAACCAGAATAAATATTCTGGTGACACAGTACAGAGGTTCCAGATGCAGTCGGAGAAACCATTACACAGATGTTCAGCAGATTTACAGACATTACCACGGGTTAGCTGGATTAGGAAAAGCTATGAGATGGGAGACATGGTAAGGAAAATCCTTAGATCCCTACCATCCTTTTGGACTCCAAAAGTGACAGCAATAGAAGAGCAATCGACTTGAAGAGAATGTCACTAGAGAAACTCATTGGTTCACTTATGGCTCATGAGATCAATATGGAAAGATTGGGAGAATCTTCTAGCAGAAAGAAGCATTCCAACGCACTCAAAGCAGAAGAAGACGAATCATAAGAAGGCTCATACAGCCAAGAAAGCATGAACAACAGCGAAGACGAAGAAGCAATGCTGTCCAGAAGACTACAACGAATATTAGCCAAGAAAAAGAAGTATCAGTTCGGAAGAAGATACTTCAAGAAGGGAAAGACTTCAAAGGTCTGAAGTCAAAGATACAAAGAAAATAAGCCAATTTGTTATGAATGCAAGAAGCCTGGACACATCAAGGCAGTGTCCGAAGCTCAAGAAATCTGAGTTCAGAAAGAAGACAGTTCAAGAAAGCCTAGAAGATACAAAAGAAAGCCATGGCAGCAGCATGGAATAACAGCAGCAACTCTGACAGTGAGTCGAGCTCAAGTGAAGAAGAAGAGAAGCCAACCTGGCATTCATGGCCAACGGCGAAGATAAGGTAACATCAGACTCAACTTTTTCTTCTTGTAATGAATCAGATTCCGATAATTTGGAAGAAGCTTTTAATGAATTGTGCAATAAAATAAAATAGTATGTAAATCACTAAGAGCAAGTAAGAAAATCTCGCATGCCTAGAAATACTAATTCAGATTTAAAATCTGAAAATGAGCAAATGAAAAAATAAATTAATGAACTAAAAAGAGAAATGAATTACTATGTGATGACTTGAAAAATAAAAATGAACAATTAGCATATTTGGAAAATCAAGAAACTATAAATAATTTAAAACAAGAAGTCAACACGTTAACCACAGAAAATGAAAAATTATCAAGCACACTAGAAAAATTTACTAATGGCAAAACAACATTAATATTGAAAGGTGCTAGACGATCAGGTAAAAAGAAACATGGATTAGGTTATACTCCCCTCGATAATGAAGAAACTAAAGTTTATCCTAAAATATATCCTACAACTAAATTCTACCTGAACAAGACACAACATACAAGGTAAACTTCAAATACTTTCCGACTGAAAAGGCAACTAAGATATCTTGCTGTAGTCCAACAAGTTAGGACATATTAAAGTATCATGTCCAACTAAACTAAAATAGGATAATCAAAGAAAAAAGGATGATACTAACCACCAGACCAAAAGAACTTGGTACCTAAAGCTTAGTGTTTTCATTACAGGTAAACCTTTCGAGCATCAAATGATATTTAACAGTGGATGCTCAAGGCACATGTCAGGAAGTAGGAAGCTATTTTCTCATCTCAAAGCTGAGGAAGGCACAATCACCTATAGAGATAATGGAAAAGGAACTGTGATAGGCAGTGGATCAGTGAGCAGCAAAGGGAAAGTAGTTATTGAAGATGTGTTATGCGTCAAGGGACTGAAGCACACCTCATCAGTATCAGCCAGCTGTGTGACAAGGACATCAATCAGATTTCAAGAGTCAAAGTGCAGCATTATGAGGATGGTGCAGTCATCTTTGAAGCCAACAGAGAAAAGAACCTGTGCGTACTTTACCTAGAAGAACTAAAAGATTAGGATATCTGTCTGGTCACAAGCAAAGAGCAGTCAACTGAACTGTGGCATAGAAGATTGGGCCACTGCAATCTGGATGGCATGAGAAAGCTGATCAAGAGAAACTTGGTGGAAGGTCCTACAAATCAGCACAAGAATGGATAATGTTTGTGGGACTTGTGCAAAAGGAAAGCACACCAAGTCATCCTTCAAGTCAAAGACTGTGGTAACAACTCTAAACCTTTATAACTTCTTTATATAGATTTATTTGGGCCAATGAGGACCACCAGTCTTGGAGGATGATTTTGGATTTGTTATAGTAGATGATTACTACAGATGACATGGGTATGGGGCTAAGAAGCTGATTGACTGGATAGAGCAGCATCAATTAAGCTCTTGTGGGATATCTTACAGAAAGGAAATCTATATGGATTGAGTGGACTTACAACAAGTATTACTGAATCAAAAATATGGATGATTAAGTGCAAGCTTATTTTTCTAGTGCCTGGAAAAGTGTTCTTAAGAAAGGGAATGGATTCAAGCGCATATCACCTACAAAAGCTAATGGTTCTCAATTCAATATGTGTATGATCCCTGGATAGAGGGGCAAAGTATATTTCAGAATATGGGGATCGGATCAGGCAGGATCTGGGAGCTGAAAAGCAATGGCATATTGATAGTTTATTCATAAAAACGCTAAGTGGGACCTGCCGTGGGCCACTTCTCATGAGATGATCTGCCTCTGGCCAACTATCAAAAATATCCAAATTCATGCAGGTAATCAGGATGCCATCACTTGGATCACAATGGTGGAAGATTCACGATAGCGTCTGCATGGAATGAGCTTCGAAGTCATCACACTGATTACAATTCTCTGCCTGGATTTGGGGACAGCCGGCTGCTCATAAGTTCAATATTTGCTTATGGCAAGCATTGTTGAACAAACTACCCACGCAAGATCTACTCAATCTAAAGGTTTTCATATGGCTAATCAATGTATTTTTGCAGGAATAAAGAGGAGACTCATGACATCTTTTCTTCCATGCGACTATACCAGATGGATTGGAATCAACTATTGAGGAGGTTCGATATAGGGAGACAACCGGAGATTGCTTACTTCTTGAAATGCAGGAACTTAATCAAAATTTTCCTCAAAAAAACTTACTTGGAAGCTGGCTCAACTTACTTTGAAGACTGCGGTATGGTGATATGGAGAGAAAGATGTCTTCGGTTTTTGAGAACAAACAAATCACTAACATGCAAGTTCTCATTAGGACGTTCTAGATATCAAGCTTTGCATGGAAAATAGTGTAATTAGCGGATTAATAGAAGGGAAAAAGAAATCCTCACTCGGTTCAAACATATCTCATTCCTAGGCATTCTTCGTTCTCATTATCTTACTCATAGTCCACAGATTGTGTGGTCATGAGGTGTTCATCTCGGTTATCTTATTGTAGAGAGTGTGGAGTGGACCATTCTACCTCTCTGAGGTGGGGTGCACTCTCCTGCTCCTCAATAGGAACCTTTGCCTATGTCTTCTTGACATAGGTATTTACTTTAATCCCCATTTTAATACTATTACTTAGCAAAAAAAAAAGATGACATGGGTATCCTCCTGGAGCACAAAGATGATACATTTGAAAGTTTGTAAGCTTTAGTAAAAGGTTCAGAAAGATAAGAAGTATAGCATTATCAGCATTCGATCGGATCATGGTGGAGAATTCCAGAATGAGAGATTTGCTAACTTTTGTGATGATCAAGGCATAGAGCACAATTTCTCACACCTAGGATGCCTCAGCAAAATGGAGTTGCTGAGAGAAAAACAGAACTCTATTGGATATGGCAAGGACAATGCTATCTGAACATGATTTACCAAGGTTTTTTGGGCCGAAGCAGTCAACACAACATGTTATATAATCAACCGGGTGATGATCAGGCCGATTCTGAAGAAGACTTCATATGATTTGTACAAGCAAAAGAAGCCAAAGATCAGCCACTTCAGGACATTTAGATGTCCATGCTTCATCCACAACAACGGCAAAAGAGACATCTATAAGCTAGACTCCAAATCAGATGAAGGTATATTCATGGGGTATGCTTCCAAACCCAAAGGTTATAGAGTGTTTAATAAACGAACCCTATTAATTAAGCAATCAGTGCATATTATCTTTGATGAAACTAACCCTTCCTTGAGAAAGGAAGTAGATAGTGATGTTGATGATACATATGATTTATCTAAGAAACTAAAGAACACATCAATTGAGGATAAGGAAGATCCACCTCTGGAATACCTACAACAAAAGGACATCTCATATGAAAATCTTCCAAAGGAATGGAGATATAAGAAAGATCACCCTCTAGACAACATCATTGGGGATCCGTCAGTTGGGGTAAGAACCAGAGGTAATGTAATTCCTTGTGACTATCTAGCTTTTGTTTCACAAATAGAGCCTAAGACAGTCAATGAAGCTCTTACTGATAAATCTTGGATTTTAGCCATGCAAGATGAACTGAATCAGTTCAAGAGAAATCATGTGTGGTCACTTGTTCCTAGACCATCAGATCATCTAGTGATTAGCATCAAATGGGTGTCTAGGAACAAATTGGATGAAGCTGTTGTGATCATAAGAAACAAGGCTAGACTGGTAGCTCAAGGCTATTCCCAAGAGGAAGGCATAGATTTCGATGAAACCTATGCACCTGTAGCTAGACTTAAGGCTATTAGAATCTTACTTGCATATGCATCTGCATTAGATTTAAGATTGTTTCAAATGGATGTTAAATCAGTTTTTCTAAATGGTCATATAAAGGAGGAAGTTTATGTAGAACAACCTCCAGGTTTTGATGACATGGATTTTTGGATCATTTATTTAGATTGCATAAAGCTTTATATGGTTTGAAACAAGCACCTAGAGCATGGTATGAATGATAAGTGCATTTCTATTAGATCATAGTTTTATTAGAGGAAAAGTAGATAGCACATTATTCATTAGTCTAAATTCAAAAACGTGCTACTGTTCAAATATATGTTGATGATATAATATTTGGATCTACTGATGAATCTCTTTGCAAGTATTTTGAGAAGCTAATGCAGGGAGAATTTGAAATGAGCATGATGGGGAGCTTAACTACTTAGATTGCAAATCAAGCAAGGAAAGGAAGGTACCCACATCTGTCAGCCAAGTACACAAAAGCTGCTGAAGAAATTCGGTTTTGAAAATGCCAAGCCACTGTCAACGTCAATGAGTACATCAACAAGATTAGACAGTGATAAAGATGGTAAGAAAGTAGATCAGAAGCTTTATAGAGGTATGATAGGATCTTTACTTTACTTAACTACCAGTAGACCTGATATACTATTTAGCGTATGTATGTGTGCTAGGTATTAGGCAGACCCTAAAGAATCTCATTTAATTAGTGTCAAAAGAATTTTTAGATATTTAGCTAAAACCCATCATTTAGGTTTATGGTATCCAAAGTCATGTGAAATCAACTTAGTAGGTTATTCTGATGCTGATTACACTGGATGCAAGGTAGATAGAAAGAGCACCAGTGGTGGTTGTCAATTTCTTACAGGATGTCTGATCTCGTGGTCCTCAAAGAAACAAAATTCAGTGGCATTATCTACAGCAGAAGCTGAGTACGTAGCTGCTGAAGTTGCTGTACACAACTCCTATGGATTAAGCAACAACTTGAGGATTATGGACTTCAGATTAAGACATTCCCCTATTATACGACAACACCAGTGCAATAAATCTAACCAAAAATCCAGTTCAACACTCAAGAACTAAACACATTGAGGTTAGATATCATTTCATTTGTGATCATGTAGCAAATGGTACACATATTTTCCTTCATTGATACTAATAATCAGTTAGCTATATCTTCATAGACCTTACCTGAAGAAATTTACATCTCTTAGAAGGGAATAGGCATGTGTAAATGTGAAAGATTTATCTGTATGAAAACTAAAATATTAATTTTCAGAATATCAATTACTTTTTCTTCCTAAATTTAAGCAAAATTCCAAATATTACCTGGTTGTTAACATCCTTGGCGGTTCGTTATTTTATAAGATTTTATCTCTCTCAAACTAGTCAGTTTGTCATTTTCTGTCTTTATGGCGCCTCAGATTTTGAAAAGTCACTTTATCCTTAATTCTTATATCCCGAAATCTGTGTGGCAATGATTCACACACCACCTTCATCTCCCTCTATCTGCCTTAGGCGATACCCTATCGACTCCGGCATCGACTCTCTGCGATTTCAAGTTTCCAATGCCTTCCCGCGAGAAATTTCTTGAGGGTTTCTGCTTCACCTCTCCTTCCAATCATCCAGAAACTTTCCCCATTCTATTCCATGGCCTCTTCTGGTGTTTTCGGCAGCGTCGGGGGCTACGGAGCTGAGTTTCTCACTGCAGAGCAGCAAGAAAGATTTACCTCCGTGAAGATCAAGCTATGTGGAAACAAGGCAGTAGATGTCGCAGGCTTGCAGAATGGAATGGGCAGTGTTATTACAGAAATGGAAAGAATGAAATGGACAAAGTTAGCAACTCTATTAGAGGTAAGTTACCCAGATGTCGTCAAAGCTTTCTATGTGTGCCTGAAGATTGAGGAAGACAGGTCCTTGACATCATCTATCAAAGGAACCCAGATTAGAATCACATATGCTCTTTTGGAGTCTCTATTTGGAGTTTGCACCACCGGTCACAGTGGGGTTCACACTGTGGACATTTAGGCGAAGGGGTTAGGGATTATTGGTCTTGAGTTTAAGCCTAAGGATGAGAAGTTGGACATCAACCAGATGAATGCTTTCAACCGCCTACTGCACTTTATAGTTTGTCAGATTCTGGTCCCCAGAAGTGCTACTTTCTCAACTTGTACAAAGGCAGATTCAGATATGATGTTCTGGGCTATCCAGAACCAGGATATAAACATGGCAGAGGTTATATTGGAGCGAATGAAGTTTGCTCATGCTCAGGTCTGGGATAAGAAAAGCAAATTGAATATTTCTCGACCTTATGCCCACCTGCTAACCAGAGTATTTCAACATTTTGGAGTCAATTTATCTGGAGTAGTGTCAGAAAAGATGGGGCAAGCAATCCATAGTAGAAACTTGAAGAAAAGTGGATTCTCATTGGTTGGAGGATTGTGGACTAAGATCTCAGTGGCTGAGGGCAAGGCCATCATTGGCGAAGCCCAAGAAGTCCAGGAAGAGGAAATTCCAATAGTTCCAGTAGCAGCAGTACCAGATGCTCCAATTGAACAAGAAGTTGCCAGGGCAGCAGTGCCAAGCATTCATGATCAGCATGATCATGCACTAGTCATTCAGGAGGGAGCAGCAGCAGAGGCTAGAGTAGAAGAATCCATGGTCACTAGAAGCCTAATTGAAGAGATTCCTCTCGAAATATTGTACCAGCTGAAGGAACTTCAGAAGCAGTCAACCCCACCACTGTTGTGGCATCCATTCTTAGAGATGTGCTAGAATCCATTTCTAGCACTCAGGGGGAGCAAAATCAAGAAAATGAAGCTATGGCATCAGGCCAAAATGCAATTCAGGTGGTCGAAGCTCCTATCCAAGGGGAGTAGGAAGAAAGAACTCAAGTTGACTCTCCTATGGAGGATGTTTCTATTCAGGGGGAGCAGGAAATTGTGATTGAAGCTGTGCAAGGAGCAACCACTCCTATTCGAGAAGAGCAAGTTGTTGAAGAACAAGAAGCTTCTCACGGGGAGCACACAACCAATGTCCCCAATGTTGATGAGTTCAGAGAAGGCATTGTGGAAAGTGCCTCAGATGACAGTGATGACTCTGTGGAGCCCGTTAAAAGGGCAAGAGCAGTCAAGGGAAAAGAAGTGGCTCAGGGAACTCCTCTCCTTACCTAGCGACCACATCAGAAGAAGAAGAAGCTGAAGATAAATATGAAGCCTATTATCAAAAGACTAGATGAGCAAGGAAAGATTATGTGCTCTGTGCAATCAGACATTCAGTCAATTTTCATAAGCCAGAGTACTTTAGTTAAGTAAATGGGAATGGTGAGAAATGCAGTGAGATGGGTGCAAAGTGATCTCATAAGTATCAAGGAATCTATAACCGCACTTGGAGATTTGGTCAGGGCGTAATCATCAAATGCCCCTCCTTCTCCTTCTCCTGCAGTACCAGTCAGAAGTTCTGGGCCTTCTGAGGCCAGGTAACAAGATGTTGGGCCATCAGGGCAAATTTTAGAAGAGCCAGCAGGGCCATTCGGGCCACAGGGTGTTGACAAGACAGCAACTGCAATGCAAGACCAGGTTGAAGCTGTGAAGTCAGGGCCGTCAGGGCCAATAGAGGATGTTTCTGGGCCAACAGGGCTAGTGGTCTCCGAGGGTGAGATTCCAAGAGTGGAAGAGCCAGTTGTCGCTCCAGATGCCCCTGATCCTTCTCCTCTTGCAAATCTAGCCCCTCCTTCACCACCATCTTCCTCCACAACACCTCTAGCACCTATCACCTTCAAATAACCCCTGCCTCGCACCTTTTCTTCCCCAACTCCATTTCCTTCTGAATCCTCTCCTTCTCCTGCCACCTCTACATCCATTCCACCTCCTCCTATTCCTGAAGACCCTCCAGCCTCATCATCAGCTGGAGCCTCCTCTTCCTCTGGTCCTTCTTTAGATGGACCGTCCATCACACCTTCTTCTACCCATCAATCATTTCTCCATCCTCCTACTCCTCCTACCTTTGTCACCTTTATACCTGAAGGTGCTCAACTCGAAGGTCCATTTCTAAATAAATTGAGGATGAATTGGAAATCACCACCATCCATTCAGTTCTGGCAGTTACCTCTCATGTCCACAGGACTGACTTCTCTAGTCCTATTTCTAAAAAGAGGAAACTCTCCACTACTCTTGCTCTTCCCACCGAACCTAAATTTCCTCCTCTTTGTTTTCTCTCACTATTGAAAATCGAAGGAAACCACTCTATCATGAATATCTCCAAAATGTATCCTTGCCACCATTTTTGGTGTTCCTTTTCTAAATCTACCGATCACCTCAGTGTTGTCCTTCCCTACAACCACTTCTCAAAAGCTGATCAATCCAAAATCTTCAAAATGGCTGAATGCAAATCTGAAGATCAGTGGGCTAAAGGGCACTCGGCTCTCTACAGGAAATATATTCTTGCAAAGTCCGCTCGGTTTCCACCCAGGGACTCTCCACTCACTCTCTCTGAGTGGTTTGTCATTCATCATAAAACCATCTGGGCACCTTTTATTCAAAAGGAAGTGAAGCTCATCAGGTACTTCCAGTTATTCAATGATTATTGGTATCTTCACAAGCTACCTGAAGTGCAGTTGGGTTAGTTCCAGGGAGCCGTTGCCTCGTTAAAAATTGAAAATCCAGTCAATTTCTCTTTTAAAGTGGATTTTGCCACCCTGCAAATTCCAGACACTGTGTTTCTTCCTAAGCTGCATTCCTTGGTCATGGACTCCTCAGTTGGTCCTTTCATTTTTGAGAGATTCACTCGTGTCATGGGAAGGATCTCAGCTCAATAGGGTTGACTTCCCTCCTTCCAAAGATTCATCTTTAGAGAATTCCATCTAGGCCATATTTCCTCTGAAGTTCTTGCTCCTTTACTGTCTGAATGTGAAAGGCTTTCTCCTACTGATTAGGAAAAGCACTACAACCAGTCAGCCCTTCAGTTGGAAGCCTTGAACAGCTCTTTGTTTAAGGCCGGCAAGCCTACTCTCCCAGCTGAAGCCTTCTTGGACCTGAATTCTATCAATTTAGTTCAGGACCCTTACCTTCAGTGGGTCGAGCAGTACAAGTGTTTTATAGCTTTGAAGAAAGACCTTCTGCAGCATCAGTTACACTATCCTATCAAGATCAACCACTTTCTTCGGTTCACCAACTTTGTTTCATTCAGTACCTACAAACTTTCACTTGGCACCGATGAATATGGCACTTTTCTGCGTACTCAGCGGCAACTTCATATTCAAAAGATGTTACCTGACATGGGACCCTCTTACTCCATATCTTTTGGGGCTTTTTAGGCTTATTTTGAGGAGCAGGAACGCCAGGCCTTGCCAATTATTCGTCGGCACGCCTCTCTCTTGTCTCCTACTTTCTACATCGCTGTACCTCCTCAGGATAAATAAATCTATATCTCTTGTTTTCTCACTATCTTATCTTTGTCACCTTGTGGTATCAATTTGCTTAATGACAAAAAGGGGGAGAAAAATATGACGAGTTTCTGAAATACATATCTAATTTCATTTCAGAGAATTCACTTAAATTTATTTCAGAACATCTATGCTTTTTGTGTTATGTTTTGTCATCACCAAAAAGGGGGAGATTGATGATCAACTTCCTTATATAATTTTATGAATTATCATAACTATTTTGGTGACTAACAAAACTAAGACAATGTGCATTTCTAACATATTTTCTATGAGATTTGAGCATAGGAAATCTAACAAAGAAATACAAGCTAAATTGGTAAGTATTCTTCATACCAGCATTTACAGTTCAAAGCATATAATTTTCTAAGTACACATCGACTCTCTAGTTGTTATAACGATCTCCTTAGAATCATAACGATTTTCTCATTCACATCGATTTTGGTTCTATAACGATTTCATAAGTCATCGCTATTTTATTGAAGGCCTCTCATAACGATTCGCTAAGAGACCGCAACAATTTGCTTCTCATAACGATTCTCTAAGAGATCGCAACGATTTGCCTCTCATAACGATTCACTAAGAGATCGCAATGATTTGCCTCTCATAACGATTCGCTAAGAGATCGCAACGATTTGCTCTCACAACGATTTCGGTTTCACAACGACTCGTTAAGTTTCATAACGGTTCGATAAGTTACACAACGACTCAGTCACTATAACGATTCATTAAGTTACACAACAACTTGGTCGCTGTAACGATTCGATACATTAAACAACGATTTGGTTATAACGACTCGTCCATAACGATTTGCTGATAGTATCATAACGATTTGTCTCTACAACGATTTGGTTATTAATGCATAACGATTTGTGTGTACATCGACTTGGTTATGAACGTATAACGATTCACATGAATAACGACTCATCAACACAACGATTTCATAAGTCATGATCATATCGATTTCATGATGTATAACGACTTGATATTCAAACCTATTCTCAGATAGTTTGAAAAGTCAAAGTCTTCCCTCGCTTTTATCTCACATCTATGCATTTATTATGACTGATCATATCACTTCACTGCATGCAAACGATATCTTCTATTTCCATGCTTATACTGTAAACATCTTTTTAGAAGAACAGAATGGAACTTCCTTTTTGATATAAAATCAATCTAACGTTGACTGACAACAAGAGACAGCCTAGCTGTCTATTGTTTTAGCATTTAATGCGTGCAGGTCTCTGACAGCGCACCTCAATACAATGTTGGACAATATGGAAGATAACGGACATCGAAGAAGATCCTCTCTCTTGTTACGTGCATGGAAAGCTAAAGACTGCTGAACAAGAAGCTCTACAGTGACATGCAGTCTAATGTAAACAAAAGCTTAGAGACAACGGACACTTCAACGTTCAATTTTAAAATGGAAGACATATATAGAAGACTGAAGCTCCAGAAAAGAAACAACACTTACGACAATCTTTTACAAGCTTTTCTGCGAGCATCTGAAAGAGAGAAGCCTCACTCCTTTTATTGTCTAGCTCTTAGCTCTCTGCATTCATTGTGTTAGTCTTGAGAGCTTCTGTATACTAAGAGTGTTCCTCATCGTAGAACTTTCTCTCTCAGTCGTTGCTTCAGATCGAGCGTTGGTCTTTAAGCTTGATCTAGGGGCGTATCATCCCTTGAATACATTCCTGTGTTCTTTCCCTTTGTGTTGAAGGAAGACTTGGTGGGTTCCAGGGTGTTTGTTTCCCTTCGTGTAGAAGGAAGACCTGGTGGGATCCAGGGTGTTGTATTTCCTCTTCGAGTTGTGAAGAGAAGACCAGCTGCGGCTGGGTGTGTAAGTGTCGTTGAGGGGGATTGTACCCTTGGGTAGTGAAATTCTGAGTTGTTGCTCAGGGACTGGACGTAGGACTCCTGTGGAGAGGAGGTCCGAACCAGGATAAATTCCTTGTGTCATGTGTTTGATTGCCTTGTGTTTGATATACTCCTTTTACTAACACTAACAGTCATCGAAGTGTGTTTTCGTGTAAACGTTTTTGTGAACAGGGTTAGGTACTCAAATTTTAAGAATCCTATTCACCCCCCCTCTGGGCTTGCTAGCTGGGCAACAACACATTCTACAGTCTATATAGCGAAATAAAATGACAATGTCCTCATTATTACATGATAAAAGAACTACATTGTCTATCACATTGTCCATACAATTAAACTTTATTCATGCTATGAAAAGAAAAGTACAACTTCTAAGCAAACTTCATAAACTACTCCTCCAAGATGTCGTCCTCCGCTATGCCTACCTCTGGCACG
Source organism: Colocasia esculenta (assembly GCA_014218235.1). Taxonomy (NCBI): domain Eukaryota; kingdom Viridiplantae; phylum Streptophyta; class Magnoliopsida; order Alismatales; family Araceae; genus Colocasia; species Colocasia esculenta. The sequence goes on along the minus strand of CM024755.1, from coordinate 106,660,378 downwards.
GGATACCTATCAACTTGTACGCCGAAGCAAGTATGTGTCTAAAGACTCAGCAAGCAAACCAAAAACTTAACCTTGAACATATCACATTCATGTTAAGCTATCATACACTAAGGAAATACATACTATCATTTAAACTACAATAATACACATGGTACATACTCTTAACTATCAACATATATTTAAATCACCTAGACATGACTATCACATATTTATTCTAAATCATGGATACTAATATACACTTGTACATGTTCTCTACATCTAACATGGAGCATGAATCATCCATCCAAATATTTTCCATTTCATGATAGATTTCTACAAACTAGAACATAGAGTTAAGCATAAAGAAATGAACAACCTAGCATGATGACTATTCACTTTTCACATGTACTTTTCATATTTAATTTCACATTTTGCTTGCTGTTTTGACATGAATTAAACTCAATTACATGGATTTACGTTTGTTCACATGTTATCTTATCCATGTAATAATCCTACATGTTCACCTTTCATATTGCATAAATGACATGGTTACATATGTTTATTCACATACACTATTACATGAAGATTAATAAACTACATGACATAATGCTAAATATGATTTTGTAATTGAGGTATTAATACATGAAAACTTGAACATATTGCATTAATACATTGGTTTTCACATTCGAGTACACTTTCATTAACATTAACTCTCCCTTGCATATCTTTTCACATATTCTTCATATCATTTATTCTTTTATTTTTACTTATCACATATCATATCATTTGCACTCATCACGTGCCACATTCACATATCATCTTACACTTTATTCATATTCCATCGCTTAGATGCCATGACACATAGTCCTAACCACTTAGTAGAGGACACGCATATCCATATCTCATAGCACATAGCTCATAGCACATAACTCATCTCATAGCACATCTCATAACACAACTCATAATCACATACCCACCACCTAGGCATAGTGGCGAATCTTGGTAACTGCGCAGACCGGGAGAAGCCCTCTCCACCCTATCCAGTGGTACTTGTCCACCTCCAGGTTTTCATCCTAATGCCATTAGGATATACTTTCACAACATTGAGCCTACCATAGAACTTTTCTATGGTACAAATCTCAAACCTCTAGGGTAGCAATGTCAATTCTTGGCCCAATTATTACACATTCATCTTATCACATTTCCTCTCATTATTCACATACTTCACATAAACTATTTAATCACTTTACATGTACTATTTATCAATTGCACACATCTCAGTTACCCAACATGATACTACTGTTTTCAGAAGTAAAACAAACTCATATTACAATCCTAAACATGTTGTTAATTACTAAATTACACAAGATTAGATTTTACATATCTAATATGAATAATTCCCATGATTTAACAATAATTGCACTTTCTGTTATCAAATTAGTTCCAAATTTTTATCATAGGTTATTAACTATAAACATATCACATCTTCGATTTTCTAGATTTTTTTCGAATAGTAAATATAATTTCTGCAATTTAAACAAGATTTTAGACATATTCATTGAAATATCATTAAACATGGTACACATTAACGTGGTTGGGTGTTAACAGTTCAAAAGTCTAATATCAGACCTCATGCTGTCATGTAAAAATTATAAAACCCTAACTTATAGCAAATCCATTTATACAAGATTTAAACATGCTTATATGATGCTCATAATTCAATTACTAAATTTTAATAATTAACACAGTTCATAGAAAATTTGGGCAACCTCATGATATGACCTAGTGACTGTATACAACCACACATAAAATTTGCAGCATGTACCTATATCCGGAGATCATTTAAACAGCTTAAGAAGATCAAAGAGTGAAATTTCAGGACACTGAAGAACTTGACTACAAGAGATGTGGCCGCCTACTGCCAACTGCAACATCCTTGGCTGCCAACCCAGGAACTTGACTGTAGCAGATGCTGCCGCCAACTCCCTCCTAGCAGCACACACAGACAACACTCAATACAAAGGGGAATTTGGGGTTTCCAGGACTCGAGGAAAAATCTAGAAAAATACCTTGGACTTAGGGGACATGTATAAGATTGAGATCTAGGGTTTACTTGCTTCTAAATAAATCTAGGAAGATCAAGATTCGCCGATGAAGTCCTCCTCGGCCCTGCCAAAAAGGTGCTCAAACTCTCCTTAGATCTGGTTCTCCTTTGATGAAGATGATTCCTCGGAGTTGGGACTTCCGTCTCCTATGTATAGCTATCTACCAGTTGTTGTAGATCCTTGGGGAACACCTCCAGTCACCAGATCCGGCACTCCAAAGTTCAGCTTTTCTCTATTACGAGTGCTAGGGTTCCACCAATGCTAAAAAAGACTTCCCCTCGCCCTAAGATGAGTATTTTATAGGCTGGGTTTTTGGGGTACACAATAGGGTAGGTTCCTACGCATTAGGATGGGTTTCCTAATCTGGACCGGCCAAAATGCGAGCGTTAACAAATCTGGAACCGTTACACAGGAGGATATTGACGTCAACATCGGTTGGAGTTAACTGATAGTTGGCGTCCAGGCCTTTGCCGCCAACAAGCTATTGGAGTCCAGGGGGAGGCCGCCCATAGTGCCTTGGCGTCCATCGATCTGGACGCCAAGTACTGGGCCTGGCAGTTGGCGGCACAGTGTTGGCTGCCAACTGTGCACTTCGGCCAAAACACTGCCATACATTAAAATAAATGCATAAATACACCCCATAATTTAATATGTGTAAAAATAATTACACATACCTTCACCACATAAAGTACATGCTTACATAATATTTATTTAAATATAACTTACACTATCTTAATTAAGGATAATATGCATAAATAACATACATATATGCATATATACTTACACTACATGATTACATACATCATGCATGAACCTATAAATGAAATGTGTTCATCATTAGTTGGATACTGTATGCACATTATCATTCAAGTAATTTAACATGCTTAAAGTAGATAGATATCATTTAAACAAGATTAACATATATATGTATACCTATACACATCATGGTTACTTACAACATGCATAGATAATTAAATACAATAGGAATACCAATAATTAAATATACACGCTCATTTAAATATATTGCATGCATGGAAATAAACTCACAATTGTTTACAGATGTATGATAATAACTTCTTACTATTTGCACAACACATACAATATGCATGGATTTATAAATGTACTACATACATTGATAGCTAGATAATGCATGCGCATTTATATTTATATATATATATACATGTACGAAAATAACTCTCATGTACTTACATGGTCTATAGCATTACTTACCTATCACATGCACAATGTTATTTAAGCACTATTCATATACTATAGATAATTTAATGTACATAGAATTAGATAGATAGATATCACATGCATAAGATAACATACATATGTACTTCATATATTTACACACAATATCCATGGAATAGGTAGTATAATATGCACTTCAAGATTTAGATAGTGCATGCATAATATCATTAAGATGCAATATGCAATAAGTTAACTAAGAATAATCTATACAACAATAAAAAATTCGTGCATGCACACACTTGAATTGACATATGTATAAATATACACACACGTATACAACATAGTTATGTACATTATGCACGAAATAGATAAATACAACATGTACATCGGTAATTAGATTAAACATGCACAATATTACTTAAGCATTGTATGCCTAGGATTTTAGTATACACAATATACACAAAATTAGCTAATTGCCTATTCTCACATAAAATATCATATATATATATATACATGCATGTGTTCATGAGAAGTATAAAAATGGTAATATGCACAATTGAATACACATTCTATACACACAACAAGTAAATACACATGTACAATATAAACGAATGAAATTTCGGGGTATCACATTTTGTCATATGATGATTAGTTGTTTTTGTGTATATAGTTATGTGCATAGGTATATATATATATATGTAAATGTTTAATTAGGTACATATTGTATTCAAATGATGTTGTACATATGTATATATGTGTTTATTTATGTACATATTGTTTTTTACATTGTAACATATTGTATTTAAATAATATGATGTATATAGAGTATGTAATTATAAGGTGAATGCAGTTTATCTGTTTTTTTTGTGTTCTGGCCGAAAGGCTATTTAACGTCAACATGTGTGGACATTTATGGGGAGTCGATGCCCAGATCGATGGATGCCAATTCTCAATAAACGGCAGTGATATGGCCGTTTATTTCCCAGAAATTGTTGCGGTTTCAGATCTGAAAATAGCTGCGTTTCCTTCGGTCCTGGTTTTGGAAACTACCTTACAATGATAGGATTCTAACCTAAATGCGTATCTCGGCCCCTTAGCTTATTATATAAACACCCAATTTCGGCCGGATTAAGTTCTTTTGGCCTTTGAGAAAACCCTAGAATTTTCTGTGCAAAAATTGATCTTTGGCGACTTTGATCCGGCGATTGGAGAGTTCTCTTGGCGATCTGCATCGACTGGGAGAGGCTCTGGACTTTGGTGAGGCTTCCCCGACTCCGGTGTGGCAATCTACATCACACAGAAACATGTTCGTGCAGAGATTTGGGAGCTTCTTGGCTTGGCCGAGGAGAGCATCTTCGGTAAATTTAATCCCCTTTGACAATTTTTTTGAGGCAAGTAATTGAGGGATATCATCCCTACACAAGTCCTCTAGGTCCTAGGATTTTATGGGATTTTTCCTCATGTCCTGGAACCCCCATTTGTCAAGATTTATGCATTCAGTCTGCATTTCTGAAGATAGGAACTTAACGGCCAGCTTGCTGCCATTAAGATCCTGAGTTAGCGGCAACATCGTGTGCCGTTAACCCTTGTTGGCGGCAAGCCCTTTGCCGCCAAGTTCTTCAGGATTTGCAGAATGGTTGTTTTGATCTATGTGGTGTGTTTTTTGGATTTTTGGGTATATGTGCATGCTGTGAAAGTCTTATTTGATTAAGAACAGTCATTAGGTCATATCATGAGAAAGTGTCGATGTAGCAACCTGAATTTTTAAGAAAAATAAAAAATTAAAACCTAGCTAAATGGATATTTAAATGAAAAGAGCATTAATAAAACCATTAAATGGAAAAGAGTAATGGGCTTTGCTTAATGGACCCTCTAGAATTTATTGGGTCAAAATATGAATTTACAAAGGGAATAATAAGAAAATACCCTAAATTCGGAGTTTAATTATATCATAATTGGAAAGGGGTTATTAAAGCAATAAAAGTGGCAATTAGAGTTGGAATTGGATTCCTAAACCTACCCCATATAGTCTAGCACGAATTTAGATACTATCCTAACCCATTAGAGATTGGAAAGCAAGAGAGGAAAGGTGGAGTTAGGAAATCTCGGAATTAAGAAGAATTTGGGTAGTAGTAGGAATAGGAACTTGTGTTTACATAAATACATCTCTTAAACCCTCTTGGCGAACCTAGCTCGTTGCCAAAGGTTGTTGGACATGGAGAAGAGGCCAAGGAGGAGAGGATCTCGTGGGGAGAAGGAGTTCTTGGAGCTTCTTCCTCGTTCTTGAAGTTCTAAGCCCTAGAAGACAATCGAGTCAAAGGTAGGCATTCTCACAAGCAAAACCAAATCAAATCCATCTATAGGTAGTCCAATCACCAGGAACAAAAGCCCTCTTGTTTCATAATTTTTCATCAAGCCAATCTTTGTTCTTGATTTTTGAAGTTCTGCATACATGGTAACCCCGAGTCATCATGTTTAAATCAGATCTCCAGGTACACTTGTTCCCATGCTACGAAAATTTTTACTGTAGATACTACTTGTTGTTAGGGATCTTTTGTCCCTAAAAGCCCTAATTTTTATGAAGCATGTTGCTCGAATTAAATCATTCATCTCTGCTGCACCTGGAATCAGGTTGCTTCTTGTTCAACTTGTTAGAACTATGTCGATACCATGATTGCTTTCCAATTCCTAATTACTGGAAGTACCCTTGCATGTCTAGATTAATTTAAAATTGGTTTCATGATTTTTCATAGTGTATACAATTAGTTATGATTTTCTGAACTACCCTATGTCAAAAAAGCAAGTTTTTGGACCGCAATCGAAGACAGATCAGAGCTCTGTCAGACTCAGTCCACGGACCTGAGAACGCGACGGCCCGACAGGTCGCGTTCTCAAGCCCATCGCGACGCCTTTCTTGTCGCGTTCTGAACGCGACAGGACACCCCGTCGCGTTCTGGCCGCCTGAGCAGACAGCCCTGTCGCGACCCTTTGCAAGCCCTGTCGCTACCTGCCCTACCCCTGTCGCCATCCTTACAACCCTATGTCGCCTTCACAGGTTTTTGATGAAAACCCAAAAAAAAAAATTCTGTCGCTTTCTAAATAATTCTTTTGCCTTTTTACAGTTATACCCCCAGTAAAAACTTGTTTTAAAAATGGAGCTACATTGAATGATTTAAAATACATATTCACGACTTATTTCTATCTATGATTTCTCTTACACATGCACATACATGAACCACCCATATATGATTGAAATCTGGCATAACATATGTCATATGGTATCTGGGAATTTATTGCAATAAAGTATATTAATGGCCCTATTTTAAAGGACTTGTATTCGTTTCTTGCATGGTTTATATACCGATATCGACGCTCCATTGTTCTAGAATTCCTCTAGAACGTCGAGCACCTGTTTTATATACACACTTTACTTGGCTTGTGGTGAACTCTCCGTCGGATATTCCTTTCGCCAGACTAGTGAACCCTTGCACAAGGCCTCTGTAAGTCTCCTCTGATCATGGATTCTCACATGGTCGACGAGCCGGTTGTACCCTAACACCCATTACATCTTTAGGGATCGATATGATCCAAACGGCTATTAGAAGTTCGCTCTTACTTTGAATCACGTCGGACCTCTGGACTTGTGCATAACATGGCCAGCGAGAAGATCGTGAGTTCCACCTGACTGCCAATACGACGTGCGCGTGTTGTGCAACTGTTACTATCGCCTGTTTACCCGTTGCATTACGTGCAATGTCCACTAGCTCTCATCTATACTCTACTCGCTCGTCTATTCACGTTCACTCTACTATCTCGTCTATTCATCTAGTGCTCTCATCTACTTCTTGGTACTCTATATTGGCCATTGACTGATTGTCTAAAGATAAACAATATAACCAATGCCTGGCAATATATAAAGGGCCCGATCTGGTCCTGGGATGTGCGCCCGAAAGTGCTAGTGCCCATGGGAGTTAAATGATCAGAGTGTTTGGCATTACACTCAAGTGCTATCTATCTCGACTATCTATATGACAATCAAAACACAAACGTGCTATACTCTCTCGATGTCTAGAATGACAAAACAAGTGCTATACTCGTCGTGCTATTACCATACTTGCGCTAGTTGTGCTATGGCCATCCTGCTATTCGTGCTATACTCGATACTTGTGCTATTTTTGGAAACTATACTCGATCTCATGCTATTGTGCTATCCTGTTACCTGTTGTGCTATCCCTTGCTATATTTTGACTCTCTTGTACCTGCTATCTTTAGATACTCTGCCATTAAATGCGTTAATTATTTTAAGCCTGCTTGAGCCTGAGATTTAAGTCCTACTGGGCGTTATCGCTCACCCTACGTTATTTGATGTTGTGTTCTCAGGTGAGACCGAGGATGACACATACACTCACGAGGAAGGGAATGACCAAGAGTGAAGCCAGGAGTACCCTCGAGTCATTATGTTATCTTAGAGTTGTAGTTAGTTATTTTATTGCAATATAATTGGGCCCTATAGAATGGCTCTGATAGTAGTGGTTGTAACTAGACATTTGAAAAGTTATTAATGAGAAAGATTTACTTTAGTAATATTCAATGTGCAATGGTTTGATGTCTAGTACTCGCTCTATACCTTTTCTTGCAACTGCCTTCGCGCTCCGATATTCCGCGTCGGGGCGTGACAGTCGAATTTTTGTAATTAGTTTTATTTATTAAAATTTCTATATTAGGACTATGAGCATGATTGGACCATGATTAATCTTATATAAATAGATCCGTTGTGATTTAGGGTTTCATAAATTTTCCATTATCGTATTATGACTATTTTCAGGATTTGAATCTGTTAGGTATGACTGTCTTACTGTGTACCATGTGTAATTGGATTTGTCAATAAAAATGCATAGAATCTGTTTTAATTATTATAATTAGTTTACAGATCCAAAAAATCTGAAAAATTGAGCATGTGACATGTTATCTATTTAGAACCTATGATAAAAATTTCATTATGTTTCCATGACAGTAGGTACTGTTATTGATTTAATAAGGGAAAATGACCATACTGAGCATATTAAGTTTAATTATGTGTAATTCAGTGATTAGCAGCATGATTAGGATTGTGTTATGATCTAATTGTCATGAGAACAGTAGCATCATGTTGTGGAAACTGAAACATGTGCAATTGTTATATTATGCATGTAAATGTGTTAAATGGTGCATGAGAATCATGTAAACAATGTGATAAAGTGGAATGTGAAATTGTGCCGATAGTGACACTGCTACCAAGAGGGCTGTGGAACCGTACTGTAGTAAAGTCCCTACGGGAGGTTCAATGTGTGTGATATCCTATGGGCATTAGGATGAAATCCTAGAGGTGGACAAGTACCACTGGTTAGGGTGGAGTGCTTCAACCAGTTCTGCACAATTAACTAAGATCCGTCACTGTGTTGCCTAGGTGATGGGTATGTGTATGTGAATATGTGTGTCCTTTTAGTGGTGGTTCGGACTATGTGTCACGGCAACTAAGTGTAAAAAGTGTAAATATGTGAATGTTAACAGTGATTGTGTAATATGAAAGTGTTAGCATGTGAAAATGTGATACCATGTGTAATTGTGATTTATTTACATTAAAACAGCAAGCTAAATGTGTAAATAAATGTGATAATTGCTTGTGAAAATGGCTAGATATCATGCTAGGTATGTTATTTACCTTGTACATTGTTCCATGCTCTAATGGTGTGTAATTTTGAAGTAAATTAAGTAAGATTTGAACCTTTGAATCATGTTGGTTACAATGTGTAGAAAACATGCCATAGGTTTTCATATTTAGTTGTTAAGTAACATGAAGCATGTACCATGATTATTCCTAAATGTTTAAAAAGGCTAGCATGTGTATAGGATATGTGTAAGGTTGTGTCCTTAGATTGCTTGCTGGGTCTTTTAGAAGACTCATCCTTGCTTCGGCGTACAGGTGTGATAGGTACCTCCATTCTTGAGGAGGACATTGAGAGGAGCGACTCCGAGCGTGAGGAGTAGCTGCGCAATGTTGGACTTTACTTCATTGTACTTTTCTTTCACTAGTATGTAAACAATGGAATTATGTAATTCATGTGGACAATGTACTTGGAATTGTAATTAATGTGGACATTAATATTTTCTTTACTTGCTATATAGACTGTGGATATGATGATGATGATGGAATAAGATTAGTTCTTTTATTTCTGCTGTAATCTTTTGTTATTCATGTGCATATCAACCTATTGTTTAGTGATTGGATAAATGTCCCACTGTGACGGCGTTCTTTGTACCGGCGTGGATTGGTATAATCGTACTGGTATAAAGAGGGTCGTTACATGACATATGATACATGAATGTGCAAAGTGAAAACTATGTGAAAGCCATGTGAAATCATGTGTAAGAGAAAGTGAATGTTAATGTGAGAGTAAGTGCATGGGAAAGCCGAAGTAAAAGTGCATATGTTCATGTTATAATGCATGTGTAAATGTGATTTATGTTAATTGTGATATCATGTTTAGTACCATGTGTAGGTGTATGTAAGTTATGTCCATGAGTTAGAAATTACTTGATGAGCATGTGTTTAGTATCATGTTATAAATTTGAATATAAGCCATGTGTTAGTAAGAATTGCAAGTATGTGATTGTATGAATGCTTTTTTTTTCGATAAGTAAATTGGTATTAATGAAGACAATATTTACAGAAGCCTTTGACCATGAATAGTCAAGAGGCAAACATCACCTAGAGGAGAATAGGAGAGTGCACCTCACCTCAGAGAGGTGAGATGTTCTCACTCCACCATTCTCACTTTAGGTTACAAATCTAAAGATAATCATGTCCACACAAGTCATGGACTATGAACCAAAAATCAGAAAAGAACAAAATCTGAAATGTTTTAGGATAGATTTGGCTTGACTTTCTGATCTTCAAAGTGTTGAGAAACCTTCATTTTGCTGTTGATGCTAACAACATCAGAAATGATGTCCAAGTTGAAACCAGAAATTAAAGTGATCATACTATTAGAAAAAGAATTAATTAGCAATAGGCTCATTTCTGATCTAGCTAATAGAGAAATTGAATCTAGTAAGAATCCTTTCTCGCGATTGGATAAACTTCTGAACTTCCCAGCCTTTTCCATGCAGCTTCTGGAATCCATGATGATATCAAGAAGAATGTGAACTTTATCTTTCTTGGTTTCTTCAAAGATTCTTTTGCATCTTTCTCTCCAAATCCACCAAATAGCTGATCTAAGAATAACTCTCACCATCTTGATCAAAATGCCATTTTTGGGAAACTGTAAAGCAATTGCTTTGATTTCATGCAGGAGCCCTTTTTGAGGATTCCTTGTCAAATCACATCTAATCAGAATTTGTTTCCAAATCCAATTTGAATAAGTGCAGCCAAAGAAAAGGTGATCAGCGGTCTCCATATCTTTCATGCAAAGAACACATCCATTTGCTAAAGTATAGCCCTTCCTCTGTAAATTGTCCAAATTTGGAAGTTTATTGTGCATAGCTTGCCAAGTACAAAGAGAGAATTTCTGAACTGTTGGACTGTTCCAAACCCAATTGCTTAAATTCCAAGGTGCAGCCTTCATCCTTATTTGATTCCAAGCTGAAGTGGTTGAAAATCTTCCATTTTCATGCTTCCATTTTACCCCATCAACTCCATCATTTGAGATTGAGATTGCAGCAATTTGAGGCCACAAAGAGATCATATCAATAGAAATTGGATTAGGAAGGTTCCAATTCCCATTATGAATATAGTGTGAAATCTGCAAATCTTTAGGGGCACCCAGGTCCTGTCTTACTCTATCGCCACACAACTGGTAGATGCTTTTACCATTAATCCAAGGGTCATACCACATGTTTATGCCATTACCTGTGGAGATAACATAAGATAGGTGGTCCACCAACCAACTTCTTGCCTTGAGGATTCCTTTAATAGCAGTTGAGTAATAAGGCTTTATGTCCACATTCCATATTGATTTGTTGCTGAAGTACCTTCCTTTGATCCAATTGACCCAGAGACAATCTTTACCATTTACCAACTCCCACAGATGATTTATCATACAAGCCTTGTTCCATTCTTGTAAATTCTTTAAATTCAGCCCTCCTTCTTCTTTGGGTTTACAAATTGCATTCCAATTCACCATGTGCAAGGATCGGCCTTCTTGAGTTCCTCCCCAAAAAAATCTGCTAAGGATACCTTCAACTTCATGAATGAGTCCAGCTGGTAATAAGAAAGCATTTGCCCAATATAATGAATAAGATTGCAGCACAGAACGAATCAATTCCAACCTTCCAGCTTTTGAGAGTAATTTGCTTTTCCAAGAGTTGAGTCTTTTTTTGATCTTGTCTATAATTGGTCTACAATGGTCCTTCTTTATGCTATTTGAGAAAAGTGGAAGACCCAAATAAGTAACAGGGAGATATCCTTCAGCCACCCCAAGGGTGTTAGTAATAGTCTCCTTTTCATGAATACCAGCTCCATTATAGACTTTGCTCTTATCTTGATTTAATTGAAGACCCGATAGAGCTCCAAATCTTGTGAGAATACCAGCCAAGTTTTGGATAGATGCTTCATCATTTTGAGCAAAGATTAGTAAGTCATCTGCAAAAATGATGTGAGAGATATAATTGTTTCCTGCTGTAGGAACTTTTAGCATGCCTTCATTCACTGCTTTCTCAATCATACAGGTTAATCCCTCCATAACAATGGTAAAGAGATATGGTGATAGAGGATCTCCTTGTCTTATACCATTACTGCTTCCAAAAAAACCAGCTGGGGTGCCATTGAAAAGGACAGAAAATTTAGGAGTTTCCAAGCAATTTCTAATCCAAGCAATCCAATTAAGTGGGAAGTTCATCTTTTCCATCATATCATAAATAAAAGCTCTGTTAACAGAATCAAATGCTTTCCTTAAATCAGCCTTAAAGCATATCCTTTTCCCTTTTGTTTTTGACTGCATATCTTTCACAAGGTCATTTGCAAGAAGAATATTTTGGTGAATACCTCTTCCTTTTATGAAGGCTGATTGGTTCAAACTAATAATCTTGCTCATGACATTCTGCATTCTGTCAGCCAACACTTTCGAAATGATCTTATAGGTGAAGTTACACAGAGAGATGGGTCTGTAATTTTCCAAAGAATCAGCTCCAGCAGATTTAGGAATAAGAGAAATGAAAGTGCAATTCATTTGTTTGAACATCCGACCAGATTTGAAGAAATAATCACAAGCTTTAACAACATCCCTTCCAGTGATTTCCCAAGTACTCTGGAAAAATTCAGCATTAAAACCATCAGGACCTGGGCTTTTGTTTTTCGGGGAACTGAAAACAATCTTTCTGATTTCATCTTCTGTAATTGGCTGATTGAGAAAATCTTTGTCATTCTGATCAAGTCTCATGTTTACATCAATGTCAAGAATACCATGGCTCTGCTGCTGATTAAGAAGGGATTTATAGAACTCCACAGTGTAATCTTTCACTTCCTCAGTTTCTTGGATGAGATTCCCATTTTGATCCTTGCATTTGCGAATTGTGTTCCTTGCCTTCCTTGCTGCTAGAGATGCATAAAAAAACTTTGTATTAGAGTCTCCCAAGGTCAGCCAATTTTCCCTTGACTTCTGCTTAATAAAACTTTCCTCATTTTTCATAGCTGTAAAGTACCTATCTCTTGCTTCCCTTTCAGCTGAAATACTATCTTCATCAAAAGGATTTTTTTGAAGCTCCTGTTGGATGTTGATAAGATGTCTGTTACAGTTCTTGATTTCATCTTTCACATCACCAAACACTTCTTTATTCCATTTTTTCAGAACTTCCTTGCATACTTTCAATCTGCTGCACAAAACAAAAGGAGGAGTCCCTTCTATTTCCAAGTTCCAAGCATTCTGAACTACTTCAAGAAAATTGGGATGATTACACCACATATTGTAAAATCTGAATGGCTTCTTTCCAGTAGGAATATCTCTTTCGGATGTAATTGTTAGGAGAGAGTGATCTGAAAAGTGCTGAACTCCATATTCTAACAAAGAGCTTGGATAAGCAGTCAACCATTCATTGTTGATCAAGCATCTGTCAAGTCTTGCCAAGATTTTCCTATATGCATTACCTCTATTACTCCAAGACAACCAGTTACCCACTGACTTCATGTCAAATAAATCATTTAAAGTAATGCACTCATTAAAATCAGATAGCATTGTATCACTAAGTTGCCTTCCCCCAACCTTTTCATGCGAAAATCTAACAGTGTTGAAGTCACCCACAATCAACCATGGAGCTTGAGAACTAGATGGAGCAATAGAATTAATATCCTCCCACAATTTTTTCCTTTCATGAATGCTATTAGATGCATAAATTGCTGTCAACCAGAAAGAGCATGTGTTCTTCTTGTCTGTTCCTTTGACATGAATACATTGAGTAGTAGAAAAAGTTGCATGAATCTCAATCAAATCAGGATTCCACAAGATCCAAATTCGACCATTAGCTAGATCAGAATCGTTAGTGATAAAATCAGCCTCAGACCAAATTGAATTCTTTTTCAAAAGAGCATGCTCAGATTTAATTTTAGTTTCAACAAGAATGACAATTTCACATGCACTAGACTTAATTATTTTGTTAAGTTCTCTACACTTGTACAATTTATTAATCCCACGTACATTCCAAGACATCTTCATGGTAAAATTAGAAGGGGGTGATGATCACACTATGCTTTCCTTTGGACAATATCCTTTTTCTTTTCAAATGCTTTTCCTTTAAACCATTTTGTCTTATCTATTTCATCCACCGCTTGGAGGTTTTTAAATTTTGAAATACCTGGGTTTGCACCATGCGAACCTCCAAAAGATGAGGAGTCCAGCTGTTTGTTCGCTCCTCCTTCTTTGGAGATGTCCTTTGAGCGCACTCCATCAAAGTTGGAAGAGTCCATTTCCATTCTATCTTCTTCGGAGCAGAAGTTAGTGCGCCTAGCTGAAGAGTCCAAGCGGCCTTGGAGTTTGCCACAAAAAGTGGAACCGTAGCTTGAAGAGTCCAGCTGACCGTGGACTTCCTTCACATGAGCCTCCTTCGTGAGAATTCTCCCAATAGAGTCCAGCTTCTCTAACTCACCATCCGAAGCAATAGGAGATTGCGCATTAGTTGCATGTTTTAGAGGCTTTTGAATATTTGAATTTTGAACTTGCTTCCCCTTCTCAATAGGTGCGCAAATTGCAGGTTCTTGTATGCATGGCTGCGGTTCTTCATCGCCCAAGACTTCAAACTGATTTGAAGTGGTGACATTCTGCTTCTTATGATTCAAACTATCTTTAACTTTGAAGACTTTCTCAACCCTCTGCTGCGGAGCTGGCTTACACGCCCCATTCGAATGGCCAAAAGAAGAGCAAACAGAGCATCGACGTGGCCACCACTGAAAGGAAATTCTGATTTTCTTTATACTCCCATCTAAATCCTTGTAATACACAAACTCCGGAGGCTCTGAATCTGATGAGAATTCTACACAAGCCCGAGCATAGGACAAGCGCTTTCTCTCTGCAGTCATCTTATCAAGGTAGAGAGGCTTTCCTAGTGTGCTAGCCAACTTTGCAATAAAATCTTTTGTCCAAAGATGCAATGGCAATCCATGAAAAGCAACCCAAAGAGGGATACTTTTCAGACTATCCAATTCCATTCGAATCTCAGGTGACCACCTTCTAAGAATCATTGGATGGCCTTTGATGGACCAAAAGCCTTCCAATACACGGTTCATATCTTCCTCTACATCAAATTTGCAGATAAAAAAACCATTCTCTAAAACATGCAGTTCAAAAGCCGAAGTTTGCCATCTTGATTTAATGAAAGCTTGCAATGGATAAAAAGTTGTCTTCAAGCCTATAACATACCCAACTACTGATCTTGACCAGGAAGAAAGAAGATCATGAGAATCTTCTACAGAGTAAACCGCTACCTTAATTCCATTATTGAGCTCGGGCTGAATGAAAGACAAATCCAAAGAAGGATTAGACGCCTGCGTCTTGAAGAGAGAACTCCAAACTACTGGACTTGAAGAGATCGGAGGTCTAGAGGAAGATCTAGTTCTTCCCCTAGATGAGGAGCGCCCCCTTCTAGTAGCAAGAGGAAGCAAGCCTTGAGGATCAATGGTTGATGAAGCGCCCAAGTGATTGGGGTTGACGCCGGAGCTCCCCCCATTCTGATCAGCCGCCTGAAGATGACTGGAGATGACAGAATCCTCTCCAGACGTGAATTGCCCAAAATCCCCAGAGCTTCTCTCTCCTCTCTCACTCATGCTGATTTCCAATTTTTTTTTCTCAGTGGATCGTCTTGATTGTATGAATGCTCTCATGTTAGTGATACCATGTTTTTTTTTTTTTTTGGTCGGTCAACCAAGAGAATGAATTAATAAATAATAATGTCAAGAGTACAATAGCAAAGCTTAGGTGAAACCCAAGCCGATTAAGGAAAAGGAGAAAGCAAACTCCTAAAACAAAAGACTAGAAATGTGACATCACAAGTTGATGACTACATTGTACTATTTGATCTAATGTTGAAGTTGTTACAAATTGCTTTGGACCGACCAGAAAGGGGAGAAATGTGGAGGGATTCCACATAAGTACGAACATCATGGATAATGGCCAGGGTGATGTGGATAGCGTGGTTCTGAATATCTTCAAAAGTACGGGTACATCTCTCTCTCCAAATCCACCAAATGGTAGCTCTGAAAAGAAGTCTAGCCAGGTTTGTAGCAAATCCTTCGTGAGCAAAACTACTGCGAAGACAATGGACCTCTTGCATAATGGACAACCGAGGCCGCCTTTTGATTTGCAGACGAGTAAGAATCTCCCTCCAAACCTCCGAAGAATAAGAACAACTGAAGAACAAGTGATCCTCATTTTCCTCAGAATTGCAGCATAAAATGCATCTACTAGGAATTTGGAAACCACGCTTCCTTAAGTTATTAATAGTAGGAAGTTTATGCATGAAGGCCTGCCAAGTGGTAAGAGAGAAACGCTGGATAGTGGGCCCCTTCCAGACCCACTCCGCCCACCCCACTTTCTGGTGGTGAGTTCTTACCTGATTCCAAGCTTCCTTGGTATTAAACTTCCCATGCTTCCAAGTGATTTCATCAGTCTGATGCAGATTAATTCTTTGAATAATGGGAATGAGATCAAAGAGAGCAGAGCAGGTCGGTGGTGGTAGTGTCCAGTGACCGTTCTCTATGAAAGAAGAGCAAGTAATTTTCCTGTGCAGGCCCAAGTGTTGTCTTAATCCATCACCTATCAACATGAAGATGCTCTTCCCATTGATCCAAGGATCATAGAAAAAACTAAGTTCACTTTCCACACCAACCTTGTAAGTTAAGTTTCCCATAAGCCAATCACGCTGAAGAAGGATGGTTTTCCAAGCCGAGGAGTAGTAACTATGGATCTTAATGGACCAGATCGAGTACTTGTTCAGATATCTAGCATGAATCCATTTGATCCATAGTGAATCTTGCTTTTGCAGAATGTCCCACAGATTTTTAATAGCACAAGCACGATTCCAGTCTGAGAGATGACGGATACCGAGCCCACCTTCACTTTTTGGTCTGCAAATATCATTCCAACTGACCATATGAATGGGGCGATTAGATGAATGACCTTGCCAGTAAAAGTTACACAGAATGCGCTCAATTTCCTTTAAGATTGTAGCAGGGAGTAAGAAAGCCGCTGACCAGTAAATGGAGAAGGATGAAAGCACTGAATTAATGAGTTCCAGACGGCCGGCTCTGGAGAGAAGATTAGTCTTCCAAGACTCAATTCTTTGCATAATTTTTTCAATGATAGGTTGACAATGGATCTTCTTCACAGAAGTACTCACAAGAGGTAAACCCAAGTAAGGAACAGGAAGCTTGCCAATGGGGATCTGTAGAATGTCATGGATGACGGTTTTATGCTTGACTTTACCTCCCAGATAAAGTCTACTTTTTCCAGGGTTGAGCTGCAGACCAGAATAGGTATAGAACTCATGAAGAATGTGTTTAATACCACTTGCAGAGGCAACATCATCTTTGAAGAAGATTATAAGATCGTCAGCAAAAACGAAGTGAGAAATAGAGATATTCCCAGCCGATGGGACTTTAATCTTCTTATTGTGCACAGCATCTTCAATAAGACAGGTAAGACCTTCCATCACTATAGTGAAGAGATAAGGGGATAGAGGATCTCCTTGACGAAGGCCATTTGAGCTGTTAAAAAAACCTTCAGGAATCCCATTCACCAGGACAGAAAATTTTGAAGATTGCAAACACTTTTTGATCCACCCGATCCAAGAGCTTGGGAACTTCATAAGGGTCATCATATAATAAACAAATTCCCAGGAAACTGAGTCGAAAGCCTTGGTAAGGTCTGCTTTGAGGCAAATAAGATTACCCTTATGCTTAGAATGAAGATCTTTAGCCATGTCGTTAGCAAGAAGAATGTTACTTTGAATTTTCCTTCCAGGAATAAAAGCTGTCTGATGCTGACTGATAATAGCAGGGAGGACATTCTTCATCCGGTCAGCCATCATCTTAGTAATAACTTTGTAAATAAAGTTACAAAGTGAGATTGGGCGAAACTGGTCCAGAGTATCTGCATTATTGATTTTCGGAACAAGGGCAATGAAAGTAGAGTTGATCTGATTTTCCCACTGACCGGCTTCAAAGAAAGACAAGATCGCTTTAGAGAAGAGGTCACCAACAATATCCCAGCAACTAGTAAAGAATTCAGCTGAGAAGCCATCCGGGCCAGGGCTTTTATCCTTAGGAGATTTGAAGACAACCTGCTTAATGTCCTCCATAGAGAACGGCTTAAGAAGCAAGTTAACATCCTCCACCTGAAGAGCTTTACGGATGTTGATAGACGGATGCCTTCTGTCATGAGGTTTATTAAGAAGCTTATCATAAAAAGAGATAGCATGGTCCCGAATATCTTCATAAGAAGTGAGAATAGAACCATCACTAGATTTGCATTTCCTAATGCAATTTTGAATTCTTCTAGCTTTGATAGCAGCGTAGAAGAATTTAGTGTTGGAGTCCCCGAGAGTTAACCATTGTTGCTTCGATTTCTGTTTTGCATAAGACTCTTCAATTTCCAAAGCTTTGAAGTACTCATTTCTGCAAATAATCTCCTGATTTTGAATGCTGATATCTGAAGGGTTAAGAGCCAGTTGGTCCTGAACTTGTTTAAGAGCAGTCCTGGTTTTAGAAGTCATGGTATCAACCTTACCAAACTCATTCTTGTTCCAATCACGCAGAGCAATTTTGACAAATCTTAGGTCCAGAAGCGTTGAAGCGTCAATAAAGTTATTAAAAGGGGCCAGAATGGATGACGAAATAGGATTTCCACCCTTCTTCTCATGAGAGTAACGAATAGTGTTGAAGTCCCCCAAGACAATCCAAGGTTCAGAAATACCATGAGAGTGGTAGAGCAAATCCTTCCAGAGAGTATTCCTTTCATATATAATGTTAGACCCATAAACGGCAGTAAGAAGAAAAGAGTCATCAGTCTGAGTACTGGTACACCAGACATGGATGTACTGAGAAGTCTCGAAAATGACAGAAATAGAAAGGATAGAAGGATTCCAAAGGATCCAAATCCTGCCCCGCCAGGAACTGTTGTAATTGTGGATGATACTAGAATTGGGCCACACATAGTTCTTAAGATTTTGATGCTTAGACTCCTTAATCTTAGTCTCACAAAGCATAGCAATGCTGCATTTAGAGTCCTTCAATTCTTTTTTGACAGCTAGAAGCTTGGTTTTTTTGTTCATACCCCTCACATTCCAAGAAAGAATACTCATCAGTGTTGCTTATTGGAATGAGGTCTCGATCGGATTTTACACCGGTCGATATTGTTAACACGATCAACATCCCGAAGCTTCGAGGTATCAAATCTTATATCCCCGGAATTCTTAGTTCTGGCACCATAGGTAGCAGTGTCCTTTCCTTTAGTGACAGCATCAGTCAATATAGAACAATCCTTAGCGACTAGATCCCCGGGTTGACAGATAAACTGCTTGGCGCTAGAATCACCAGCCACCGTTACTTCTAAATTGCCACTGCGATCAGAAGCCGGATTTATCACTGGGAGAGAGATTGGATCCGAAGTCAGGACGATATGACTTTCTTCAGAGACAGATAATTGTATAGTAGTCTTGGCAACTTTAGAAGTATGTCCACCATCCTTGGAATAGCCATTCCCTTCACTGCTCATGACAATATTCATGTCTGAGGCATTAGAGACAGTATGAGCTGTTATGATATCCTTGCTAATCTCCATAGAATCTGGCCTTGCACTTGCCTTAGAAGCGTTAAGAATGAGATGATCCAATTCCTTACGAGCCACCGTAGAAACCGGATTTATACTAGCAGAAGAAGGGATCGTGGGGGATCTGGGAAGATTAGATTCCACTTCCTCCGGAACTACCCTTATAGAGCTGGTAGTATCCTTTTGCAAGGTAGTCACCGTAGAATCCGGGTTTACGCTCAATATGGAGGTAGGAATATTGGACAAGATCTGCAATTCCTCGCCACCAGAAGGAAGCTGCTGCACTGAATGATAGATCTCCGAAGCCATAACAGGAGGGATATGATCTGTAGGAGTATTACCAGGAAGGATGACGTCAGCCACCGTCGCAACGTGCATGGCCTTTGCAGAAGCCGGATTTACGCTGGCGAGAAGCTGATTGCTAGACGCTTTCTCTGATTCTGGCAAACTAACAATGCGAACCTGCTGCTTAGATTGAAAGGCCTCCGAAACAATAACAGTAGGGGTAAGATCACCAGAGGGTTTTCCGGGATGGATGACGTCAGCCACCGTCGCAACGTGCATGGCTTTTGCAGGTGCCGGATTTACGCTGACGTGAAGAAGGTTGTTTGTTGATTTCACTGGGACCGGGACCTTAGGAGTCCTTGGTCTCCATTGTTGCTGAGGATTCTTATGATGATCCACACGAGGCTTGCAAGTACCATCTTGATGACCAAAGGAGGAACAAATCGAACATGGAGAAGGTCTCCATTCGTACTCAACTTCCACCTCCTCAGTTGCACCAGAATCATGAAGAACAGTAATAGTTGCGGGGAACTTAAATTCTGCTGATATAAGGATGCAAACCCGGGCAAAGGATAATCTTCTCCTGGAAGCTGTGAGTTTATCCATGAATAAGGGAGTGCCAAGCACACTAGATAACTTACTCAAGGTGGTATGAGACCATAGGTGAAGAGGTAGGTTCGGAAAGATGATCCAGAGAGGAATAGAAGATAACATGACCTTTTCCAGTTTGGAGTCACGAGTCCATCGTTGAACTATGAAAGGATGCCCTTTAATGTGCCAATAACCTTCAAGAACTGTTTGCAAATCTTCCTCCAAAGTGAAGCTACAAACAAAGAATCCGCCCCTGCGCATGTGAAGTTCGTAACTCCCTTTAGGCTTCCACTGTTTATCGATGAAGTTTTTGAGAGGTGAGTAAACAGGTGACAGGCCGACGATGTACCCAACGACCGTATATCTCCAAGAATGCACCAGCTCAGACGAATCAGAGTCATTAAAAGTAGCAACCGGACTGTCTCCTATGATGGATGGAGAGATATAAGATAGTCGGATCCCAGAAGAAGAAGTCGATGAGGAAGAAGGACCTGTGAAGAGCTCGTTCCAGGCTTTCTTCGAGGAGGAGACAGCAGGAGGAGGAGCCTTGGAACTAGACCTGCCTCCTGAACGGCCCCGAGATCTGCTACGAGCACGGAAGTGGGCTGGAGCACCTCGTGAGGATCCCGTTTCCACAACAGGTTCGCTCGCGGTGTTCACAAGTTCACAAGGAGGAGCCGTCCCTCCACCAGAGGGAGGAAGACTCCCGAGTGAACTTCCCACGGGGGCCGCCATAGCAGACAACCAGGGACCAATACCGGAGCGCCTCTCCCCCCCCTCCACCGGAGGGCGGGGGAAAGAGAAGAGACGAACCCCAGGCAAAACGCAAAAACCCAGAGCTTCTCTCTCTAGAGAGAAGCTAGAGAGAGAGGTCCGGCAACATGTCTCCTCCTAATCAACCCTTCACTTTCAGCAAGAATTGTATCTCTCGGTCTCCTATGGATATCTAATCTATAGTGATACCATGTTATAAGTAACCATATTTAAAATTTTGTTATACATGTGTTACTATAGTTTTATTTAATAGATTAGATTCCATGTTTCTATTTCCATGTTATAAAATGAGCATGTGTTGGTTTAATTGTTAAATTGCAAATAGTTAATGACAATGTGATAGCTAGTAAAGTGTTGAATTGTAAGAAAGCATGTGTGATAAGTGTGTGGTTTGAAATTTTAAGTTGCTTGCTAAGTCTACCGCGTAGACTCACCCTTGCTAAACATTTCAGGAGATTTAGAAGCCGAGGAGTTAGCAAGATCCGATGTGGAACCTGAAGAGTAGATTGAAGATTTAAAGTTATTTCATAGTATGTGATGTATTTGTAATTTGAACTTTGGTTAATTGTACTTGGAAACGGGCTATGTGGATGTTATATTATGCTATTTCTTTTCTGGACTATATAGACAATGGTATGTGGATTATAAAGTTGATGGAATAAGAGTTATTTAATTTCCGCTGCAATATTCCTTTCTATTTGTGTATATCTCAGCCCATGTGACTGTCGTTGGGGTTTTCTCCCCTGTAGCGACTTGCTCTCATCCGATGTGGGTTGGTAAAACCGTACCGGGTGGAAGTGGGCCGTTACATGAATTCTCAATTGGTGATATCCAGACCTGAGATCAATTTTTTTAAAAAAAATAGTTCCTGACAACTAATCAAATAACTCATCAATCTGGGGAAGTGGATATTTATTCTTGATGGTAAGTTGATTCAGTTGTCGATAATCGATTACATAATCGTAAGGTTCCATCCCTCTTCTTAACAAATAGTACCGGAGCACCCTAGGGAGATGTACTGGGTCTAATAAACCCTCTATCAATCAATTCCATGAGTTGCCTCTTTAATTCTTTCAATTCCTCAATGGACATTCTATATGGTGCTTGAGAAATTTGTAACACTCCAGAAAATTTTATTTGTTGAAAAATATGAATAATAAAGTTATTGGAGTTAAGCATTAGTTTTAAATTGAAATAATTGGTATTTGGGAATGATTAGCATTAATTAACGTTACCCCAGTGTCGTACTCGGACGTGCGCGCTCCCACAGGGCGACACTAAAAAATTGTAACGAAAATGAAATCCGAGAACACCATAATTTCCATAAAAATGTGGAGATGTCAGAAATATAAATATTTAAATTTTTTGACGTACGGATTTCGAGATTAAGTCGACGCGACTATTTTTCGGGTGATTTTTCACCTAATGTAAAATAAATTTCAAAAATTAAACTAAAATCACCATAATTTATAAAACCATCTCATTAGGCTATGGTTGAAATTTTAATGCACATGGACTTTGTTTGGGCATGTTTACATCAAATCTAAGGAGCCAGCTAAATTATTGGGTCATTTACGGTGGGGATTTTTGATGAATTATGGGAGCTTACGTGTTAAGCTCTTGGAAGGCCACCACATTGAGGGGTTAAAAACTAACACCAATGTAACTACGTGTAAACCATAGGAAACCTGCATGATCTACGTGTTGAGGTAAAAATCAAACGATTTTTACCATGACACATGGGAAATCGACGTGCCATTGTGCATGGAGAAGTATTGAGTTATAAATACCTCCCCTCAAGCTTCGAAACCATCTTTCCAACCCTTTTCCACTGTTATGCTGCTGCCATTGCACTGGTTAACATCTTGTTTGGGAAGGTGTTTCTGGTTGCTAACACTGTGAGGAGGCCGCTGCTGCTTGAACTGCTGGTTCTTCTTGCACCTTGTTCTTGCTCGAGCTCTTGCTGGAGCTATTGCTGAAGAGTGGATGTGGAGCCATCTTGGAGGCTGTTACTGCTACAACAACAAGCTTCACCTGCTTATTCCTCCATTTGTGGTCATTTCTCCATCCTCTTCAACTAGGTAGGATTCATTTCCCTCTGGTTCAGATCTGTCCTCCACACATGACAAGAAATTCTTGATGATGGAACTAGTTGCTATACTTATGGTTCTTCTGCTTTTCTTCCAGTCATGATAAGATTATTCATGTAAGAAGAGGGTCAACCTTGTTCCATTTTAGAAAGTAACTCCTATCCTTTTCTTTCACCCTTGATCCTTGTACATGCTATAAAGTTTTGTAGAAGTCTCAATTATCTTTAGAATAGTATGAAGACTTCGGTTTAGATGATTGATACTTCAAGTCTTGATTTAGATCCATGAAACACAATGTGATTTAGTGTCCATCTTGTAGAAATTTTCCATTTAATTATTACTATCAAGGCTATACTTCTAGTACTAAACTATGTTTAGTTTCAAGCAACACAAGTTTGAATTGCAAACCTCCTCTTTCATCTCACTTGTTTAGCTTATAAACCATTGTGAGAACTACAATTAGACTCTTCTATTTGATATAAAACATGCCTTGGTTTATAAGTTCTATAATTAGGGTGTTTAGGATGGATTTAAAGGCATTTCTGGAAGGACTGTTTCTATCTGTCGACAGCCAGCCCATAGTTGTCGATAGGCGCAAGCCTTCCAGAACTTTAGATTTCTGGACTGTGGCTAGCTGTCGACAGCCAACCCTCAGCTGTCGACAGATACCCACAGAACCAGAAAACCTAAACTCTGTCTGCAACTATCTGTCGACAGCCCCTTCTTGGCTATCGACAGCTACTGTCCTGCCTTGTATTTTAGAAACTTTTCATGTATGAATCCTTGCTTAAACTTCATTCTAAAAGCTTAGCAAGTTACCCCCTTAATTACTTTGGTATTTACTGTCATTCTACTGTAAAGATTAACCACTTGGTGTACCTTACTCACCCTTGAATTATCCTTAATGTTGTCAATTATGAATGGTACTCCGTTGATTCTGTTCTTCGGTATTCGGTAACCAAGTTCACAAAACCTGATCACCTGAGAGTTCATATGCTTGAACACCTTATGAGATGTGAATAATGATGATGACATTTATTGGGTCCTTGGACCCCACTTGATTAATATGCTTGTGCAAATAGGGCTGGTCCAGTCCTGGGAGGAGCACCCAAATTCACTTTGGGACCACGTGGAATGATAAAGGGCGTCGGGATGTCTGGCATTGCATCAAATACTTTCTGATTATGGTCATCAAAATTCTTGTACTGTGTAACTGATATATGAACAAATTCTTGAGCTATATACCTGAGCATGACCTGAGTTTTACTGTCATTATATCAAATTATTGTTCTGAAATCTGATATTGTCTCTTGATGTCTGTTCTATCCTTGTCTTGGTTATCATGTGTACACTTCTGAACTATGGATTTGAATTCTACTGGGCTAGTTAGCTCACTCTTTCCTACCATTTTCAGGTAATACAGATGGGGATAACATTTAAGGGCATGAGTGCTGAGTGGACCGACCGTGACAAGCAAAACCAACCCGTTTCTGTTTCTGTTTCTATTTAGTAGTTAGTGTGAGATGAGATGTGTTAATTGAGTTTGTTTTAATCTACTCCTCTCTTAGTGGTAATGAGGAGTACTTGTGTAATAAGACTTCCGCTTATGACGTTATGAATGGACAAATAAATATTACCTTTTGTGCCTATTTTTTGTCACTTCCGATAAATAGCCTTTTATTAGGACGTGACAGATAATTTTGGTATCAGAGCATTATTTCGATAAACCTAGGGATAACCAGTGAGTTGGGGTAGATATTTGGGATTAGTTAGCATGACTTTACAATTATATAAATGCTTAACTTGATATTTGTTTCAGTATGGATATGAATGCCCAAGATAGGATGGTGGCAGCGCTAGAAATGTTACGTCAAGACATTGAGTTGTATGCCCAAGCACAACAGGAAGCTCATTTGCAAATTAAGGAAGAAGTGCTTAATTTGACTATGGGTGCTTTCTTTGCCGGCAATGCTGGTGCTTCCCTGGATGTCATGACTCAAGTTATGTGTAGGTTTGACAATCTAAGGTTGGGGCAAGACATGTTGCTCCATCAGTTTGAGGGCTATTGGGAAGCACTGACAGATGCGGCAAGGGAATTATACCACGGAATGGGAGGAGAACAACAACAACCATCGGTGGAATCTGTTATAGACCTGACCCAGAACTAAAAATAGACTTAGACCGTTCATCTTTTTGTAAACCTCTCCTTTTGTGTAAATGTTGGCTGTATATACCTAACTCCAATTTGTATGTGGAGTGAGAGGTTAGTGGGGGTTGGAATTTTGTAAGTATGACAACTTGGAAGGAAAAGGTTATGGTATTTCGGGGATACATGGGAATGTATTGTAATGTAAATATTTGACTTGTTTATAGAGATGGTGTGTTCTATGAATTTGAATTGTGTATGTGATGAATGCAAGTTTGGGAGGATTGTGGAATTAATGTGTATATTATTGGATATTTCAGCTACTTTCTCCATTTAGTGATGGACGGAGGTGACGCTAGTTGGAGGAAGATGGAGAGTTCTATGCATGATTTGACTCGAGTAATGAAGACAATAGCCAGAATAGTAACCATAATGGAACAAGCTTATTTAAGGATTTTCGAAGCCTGAACCCTCCAAGATTTGCAGGAAGTATAGATCCCGATGAAGCTGAGAATTGGCTAAAAGACATTGAAAGGATATTCAGAATGATTAAGTGTACGGAAGAAGAAAAGGTTCGGCTGACTACATTCCAGTTAGATCAGGATGCCCGTGCTTGGTGGGAAACTGTGGAAGCTACCCTGGAGGATTCAAATCAAGTTAGTTGGGAAGAGTTTGTGGAACTGTTTAACGATCAATATTTCTCCGAGGTAGTTTAGGAGAAGAAAGCAAATGAATTTGCTAGTCTAAAGCAACTAAGGATATCAGTATCAGAGTATGAGGCTCAATTTGCCCGGTTGTCAAAATATGCCCCGTATCTTGTATCCACGGAGAAATTGAAGGCTAAGAGGTTTATGAATGGATTGCGTCCTAACTTTATTACGCAGCTAACTCCTCACCTGATCACTACTTATTCAGAAATGGTTAAGAGAGCCTTGGCACTGGAAGCTGCAAATGAAGCTGTGGATAAGATTAGAGGGAAATCTGGAGAAGGATCTTCAGATTGAAAAAGGAAGTATGAGTCGGGGAATGCCCCGAAGGTTCAGCAAACTGCTAAGAAGGCAGGCAAAGCTCCGGTAGAGAGTAAGGATGTTTGCAAGCATTGCCATCGCATCGGACATAAGGTTGAGAATTGTTGGCGTAAATTGGGTGCATGTTTCCGTTGTGGAAGCACTCAACACCAAATTTTGGACTGCCCAATGGCCAAGACAACACCAACAAATCAGAACCCCAGAGTAAAGCAAGGTAGACTACAAGCCCTTCAGGAGGTGGAACCTGAATCTCCGCAGGAAGGCAGATTGATTGAAGGTACATTGTTAGTACACTCAAAACCTGCGTATGTGTTGTTTGATTCCGGAGCTATGCATTCTTTTATTAGCTATGAGTTTGCTAAATCCTTGAAAGTAAAGTCAGTTCCATTACTCACACAACTGGAAGTTGCAACTCCTTTAAGTGAGGGTAAAAAGCTTAAAGAATATTACCCTGCTAGTTAGATCATAGTCAAAGAACATGATTTACCCGGTGATTTGATATGTTGAGATATGTGGGATTATGATGTAATCCTTGGGGTTGATTGGCTATCGAAATACCATGTAAATTTAGATTGCCAATTGAGACAAGTGACTTTCCTAGGAGAGGAAAATTATTCTATAACTTTTGATAAACCCCAAACCAAATGAATACCAATAATTTCAGCAGTGAAAGCTTGTAAGTTAGTACAGAAGGGTTGTCAAGGGTATTTGGCTTCCGTGACCCTATTAAATCAGAGCATTGCGGGATTGGAAGATATTCCGGTAGTAAGAGAATTTCTTTATGTTTTCCCTGAAGAGCTACCTGGCGTACCACCTAATAGAGAGGTGAATTTTTCAATTGAGTTGGTACCAGGAGCCACGCCAATTTCTAGAACACTCTACAGAATGTCAATAGAAGAACTAAAAGAACTAAAAAGGCAATTGTTGGAATTGATAGAGAAGGGATTTATTAGACCCAGTACCTCACCTTAGGGTGCTCCGGTACTGTTTGTTAAAAAGAAGGATGGATCTATGCGGTTATGCATAGATTATCGGCAGTTAAATCAATTGACTATAAGGAATAAGTACCCACTTCCGAGAATTGATGATTTATTTGATCAGTTGTCTGGAGCTCAGTGTTTCTCCAAGATTGATTTAAGATCTGGATATCATCAACTTAAAATTCAAGAATCAGATATTCATAAAACGGCTTTCCGAACAAGATATGGACATTATGAATTTGTGGTGATGCCGTTTGGATTGATAAATGCACCAGCTGCATTTATGCATTTGATGAATGATGTATTCAGGTCCTACTTGGATCAGTTTGTGGTTGTATTCATTGATGATATACTAATCTACTCTAAAAGTGTGGAAGAGCATGAAGCACATCTACGGATCACTTTGCAATTGCTATGAGATCATAAGTTATATGCAAAGTTTAGCAAGTGTGAATTTTGGTTGAAAGAAGTGATGTTCTTAGGGCATATAATCTCCAAGGAAGGTCTATCAGTAGACTCTTCAAAAATTGAAACCATACAGAAATGGGAGCAACATAAGAATCCCACTGAAGTAAGAAGTTTTCTGGGCATGGCCAGTTACTACCGACGATTTGTCAAGGATTTTTCTAGAATTGCCTCACCTCTTACACAATTGACTAGGAAAGAACTGTGTTTATATGGAATGAGAATTGTGAGGAAGCATTCCCATTGTTAAAAGAATGTCTATCATCTGCACCAATTCTAGCTCTACCAGTAGAAGGAAAAATATTTGAGGTTTATACTGATGCTTCCAACATTGGACTGGGTTGTGTATTAATGCAAGATGGAAGAGTTTTTGCCTATGCATCAAGACAGTTGAAGACTCACGAGAGGAATTACCCAGTACATGATTTAGAATTGGCCTCGGTGGTCTTTGCTCTTAAGCTTTGGAGACACTACCTATATGATAACCAATGCATAGTGTACTCCGATCATAAGAGTCTTAAATACTTATTTTCACAGAAAGAACTGAACATGAGACAAAGAAGATGGATGGAATATATCAAGGATTATGACTTCAAGATTGAATACCATCCGGGAAAAGGGAATATTGTGGCTGATGCACTCAGCAGAAATCCTGTAGCCAAGATATTTCGGTTACAAGTTAAGGAATGGAAATTGTTGGAGGAATTTTCCACCTTGAGCTTGAAAGTTGAAACACAAGAAAAAAGAATTGAAATTAACAATTTGGTAGTGCAGTCAGATTTACTGAAGCAAATTGGAGAGCAACAAGACAATGACCCTATATTGGTAGAAATCAGAGAAAAATTGGCTTCTAAACTTGATTTTAATGAAGATGTTCATGGGAATCTTCGATTCCAAGATAGATTGTGTGTACCAGATAATTCTGAAATCAAGAAACAAATTTTAGAAGAAGCTCATCGATCTCATTACACTATTCATCCAGGAGCTGTTAAGATGTATCAAGACTTAAAGAAGCATTTTTGGTGGTGCAACATGAAGAAAGACATCGTTGAGTTCATAGCTAAATGTTTGACATGTCAGAAAATTAAGGCAGAACACCAGAAACCTGCAGGGAAATTGAAACCACTTGAGATACCAGAATGGAAATGGGACAGTATTGGTATGGATTTTATTGTGGGATTGCCCAAAACACGAAGTGGATTTGATGCTATATGGGTAATCATTGATAGACTTACAAAATTGGCTCATTTCTTAGCAATAAAGACAAGATGGTCTATTAATATTTTGGCAGCGTTATATATGAAAGAAATTGTAATGTTGCATGGAATCCCAAAGAACATAGCTCGAGATGCAAGATTTACTTCGCATTTTTGGAGAGAATTGCAAGATGCATTGGGAACTAAATTAAAATTTAGTACGGATTTTCACCCTCAAACAGATGGACAGATCGAACGGGTGAATCAAATTATTGAGGATATGTGCCGCGCTTGCGTACTAGAATTCGAAAATGACTGGAACACGTATTTAGCTATTATGGAATTTACATATAACAATAGCTACCAGTCCACTATTCAAATGGCACCTTTCGAAGCTTTATATGGTCGGCAGTGTAGATGACCATTATGTTGGGTCGAATTAAAAGAAACACACATTCTTGAACCTGAAATGATCCAAGAAACAACAGAAGTCATCATGTTAGTACAAGATCAGATGAAAGCTGCTCAAGACCGACATAAAAGTTATGCCGATCGACGTAGAAGAGAGTTAGAATTTCAGCAAAGGGAACATGTATTTCTTAAAGTGTCACCCCGGAGGGGAATCAAAAGATTTGGTATCAAGGGAAAATTGAGTCCAAGATACATTGGACCTTTTGAAATACTGAAGAGAGTTGGTGAAATGACATACCAACTGGCACTTCCACCACAATTGTCTAATGTGCATGATATCTTTCATGTGTCAATGTTAAAAAAGTATGTATATGATCCGGAACATATTATTGGATACCAAGATCTGGATGTACAAGGAAATCTGGCATTTGAAGAAAAACCAGTATAGATCCTCGATCGAAAAATCAAGCAACTTCAGAACAAGGAAGTTCCCTTATTAAAGATTCAGTGGAATAAGTGAGGACAAGAAGAAGCAACATGGGAATTGGAAGATGCCATCAAGAACAAGTATCCAGAGTTGTTTACAGGTCAGTAACCACACCCTTGTGTAATTAAATTTGGAGGACCAAATTTCTTTTAGTGGGGGAGAGTTGTAACACCCCAGAAAATTTTATTTGTTGAAAAACATGAATAATAAAGTTATTGGAGTTAAGCATTAGTATTAAATTGAAATAATTGATATTTGGGAATGATTAGCATTAATTAACGTTACCCCAGTGTCGTACTCGGACGTGCGCGCTCCCACAGGGCAACACTGAAAAAACTGTAACGAAAATGAAATCCGAGAACACCATAATTTCCAGAAAAATGTGGAGATGTCAGAAATATAAATGTTTGAATTTTTCGACGTACGGATTTCGAGATTAAGTCGACACGACCATTTTTCGGGTGATTTTTCACCCAGTGTAAAATAAATTCCAAAAATTATACTAAAATCACCATAATTTGTAAGACCATCTCATTAGGCTATGGTTGAAATTCTAATGCAAATGGACTTTGTTTGGGCATGTTTACATCAAATCTAAGGAGCCAGCTAAATTATTGGGTCATTTACGGTGGGGATTTTTGATGAATTATGGGAGCTTACGTGTTAAGCTCTTGGAAGGCCACCACATTGAGGGGTTAAAAGCTAACACCTATGTAACTACGTGTAAACCATAGGAAACCTGCATGAGCTACGTGTTGAGGTAAAAATCAAAGGATTTTTACCATGACACGCAACCGATGTGCCATTGTGCATGGAGAAGTATTGAGTTATAAATACCTCCCCTCAAGGTTCGAAACCATCTTTCCAACCCTTTTCCACTGTTATGCTGCTGCCATTGCACTAGTTAACATCTTGTTTGGGAAGGTATTTCTGGTTGCTAACACTGTGAGGAGGCTGCTGCTGCTTGAACTGCTGGTTCTTCTTGCACCTTGTTCCTACTCGAGCTCTTGCTAGAGCTATTGCTGAAGAGTGGCTGTGGAGCCATCTTGGAGGCTGTTGCTGCTACAACAACAAGCTTCACCTGCTTATTCCTCCATTTGTGGTCATTTCTCCATCCTCTTCAACTAGGTAGGATTCATTTCCCTCTGGTTCAGATCTGTCCTCCACACATGACAAGAAATTCTTAATGATGGAACTAGTTGCTATACTTATGGTTCTTCTGCTTTTCTTTCAGTCATGATAAGATTATTCTTGTACGAAGAGGGTCAACCTTGTTCCATTTTAGAAAGTAACTCCTATCCTCTTCTTTATCTTTAGAATAGTATGAAGACTTTGGTTTAGATGATTGATACTTCAAGTGTTGATTTAGATCCATGAAACACAAGGTGATTTAGTGTCCATCTTGTAGAAATCTTCCATTAAATTATTACTATCAAGGCTATACTTCTAGTACTAAACTATGTTCAGTTTCAAGCAACACAAGTTTGAATTGCAAACCTCCTCTTTCATCTCACTTGTTTAGCTTATAAACCACTGTGAGAACTACAATTAGACTCTTCTATTTGATATAAAACATGCCTTGGTTTATAAGTTCTATAATTAGGGTGTTTAGGATGGATTTAAAGGCATTTCTGGAAGGACTGTTGCTATCTGTCGACAGCGAGCCCATAGTTGTCAACAGGCGCAAGCCTTCCAGAACTTCAGATTTCTGGACTGTGGCTAGCTGTCGACAGCCAGCCCTCAGCTGTCGACAGATACCCATAGAACCAAAAAACCTAAACTCTGTCTGCTACTATCTGTCGACAGCTCCTTCCTGGCTGTCGACAGCTACTGTCCTGCCTTGTATTCCAGCAACTTTTCATGTATGAATCCTTGCTTAAACTTCATTCTAAAAGCTTAGAAAGTTACCCCCTTTATTACTTTGGTATTTACTGTCATTCTACTGTAAAGATTAACCACTTGGTGTACCTTACTCACCCTTGAATTATCCTTAATGTTGTCAATTACGAATGGTACTCCGTTGAGTTTGTTCTTCGGTATTCGGTAACCAAGTTCACAAAACCTGATCACCTGAGAGTTCATATGCTTGAACACCTTATGATATGTGAATAATGATGATGACACTTATTGGGTCCTTGGACCCCACTTGATTAATATGCCTGTGCAAATAGGGCTGGTCCAGTCCTGGGAGGAGCACCCAAATTCATTTTTGGACCACGTGGAATGATAAAGGGTGTCGGGATGTCTGGCATTGCATCAAATACTTTATGATTATGGTCATCAAAATTCCTGTACTGTGTAACTGATATATGAACCAATTCTTGAGCTATATACCTGAGCATGACCTGAGTTTTACTGTCATTATATCAAATTATTGTTCTGAAATATGATATTGTCTCTTGATGTCTGTTCTATCCTTGTCTTGGTTATCATGTGTACACTCTGAACTATGGATTTGAATTATGGATTTGAATTCTACTGGGCTAGTTAGCTTACTCTTTCCTACCATTTTCAGGTAATATAGATGGGGATGACATTTAAGGGCATGAGTGCTGAGTGGACCGACCGTGACAAGCAAAACCAACCTGTTTCTGTTTCTATTTCTATTTAGTAGTGTGAGATGAGATGTGTTAATTGAGTTTGTTTTAATCTACTCCTCTCTTAGTGGTAATGAGGAGTATTTGTGTAATAAGACTTCCGCTTATGACGTTATGAATGGACAAATAAATATTACCTTTTGTGCCTATTTTCTGTCACTTCCGATAAATAGCCTTTTATTAGGATGTGACAAGACTGGTGTAGCTCTAGGAACTAATTCAATAGTGAAGTTTACTTCCCTAATAGGGGGCAAACCAGACAGTTCTTCAAGAAATACATCCAAAAAATCTCAAACTATGGGAACATGTTCTAAGCCTGCGACATTCTGATTTATCGTTGTAACTGATGCTAAGTATCCTTGGCATCCATTCTTCACCAGTTTATATGCTTTAACTGCAGACATGAGTGGTATGCTTTATGTATGAGAATTCTTAAAACTTATTGGTGGAATCTCCTTGCCTCCAAAGTTTATCTGCTTAGAATGGCAATCCACTCCAATCTAGTGTTTGGATAGCCAGTCAACCCCAAGGATCACATCGTAACCCCTCATGTCCATACATATTAAATCTCCAGGAAAGTTGTATCCTTCAATTATTATTAAACTAGTGGGGCAGTAGTAGTTAAGTCCTTTTTTTTCCTACCAAGAGGCGTAGCAACCTCCAGTATTATCGACAATGGAACTAGATGTACTTCCAGAGATTTAGCAAATGCTTGGCTAACAAAAGAATGTGTTTCTCCAGAATCAAATAAATCATAGGCAGTTTTTGAGTTTACGATAATTGTACATTCCACAAGCCCGCCTTCATCCTGGGATTCAGATTCCGTCCCTTGAATAGCATACAATCGTCCTTGCCTAGGCCTGGGATTCTGTGAAGAGGGTACCTTAGATAGGTGAGGGCAATTGAGAATCCGATGTTGACTGCTCCCACAACAGAGACATGCTCGAAGTCTCTTCCAACAATTCTCTGCTTTATGCCCACAGAGGTGGCAATAGTGACAAACGTCCTTAACTTTAGCCACAATCATTCCCACCTTCTTGGGATGATGGTTGAGGTCTAGACGCATTCCCTGCCTTGAACTTTCTTTTACACTCTCCGACTACATAGTTTTCACTAGCCTTCCCTGGATGGTATTGAAGCTCGAAGTCGTAATCCTTAAGAAACTCAATCCATCTCCTCTGCCGCAGGTTCAACTCCTTCTGAGAGAAAAGATACCTAAGATTCTTGTTGTCAGTGAACACCTCGAACTTAACACCATAAAGATAGTGTCTCCAGATCTTCAGTGCATGAACCACAACCGCTAACTCCAAATCATGGGTCAAATAGTTACACTCATGCTCCTTTAGCTGGCGAGAAGCATAGGCAACTACCTTACCATGCTGCATCAACACACAACCAAGGCCTATCTTAGAAGCATCAGAATAGATAGCAAAACCCTTTGCACCACTAGGCAAGATCAACACGGGTGCAGATGTAAGCCTCGTCTTCAGCAACTGGAAACTGCTCTCGCAATCATTAGACCACACATACTTAACTCCTTTCCTGGTTAGCTTAGTCAAAGGTGCAGCGATAGAGGCAAAGCCTTCAATGAATCGCCTGTAATAACCTGCTAAACCAAGAAAACTTCTGATCTCTGATGGTGTCCTTGGAGTCTCCCACTCTAACACCGCCTGAACCTTCACCAGATCAACAGCTACTCCAGCGCCTGAAATAACATGCCCAAGGAAATGAACCTCGCCCATCCAGAAGTTGCACTTGCTGAACTTAGCATACAGCTTGTGCTCTCGGAGAACCTCCAGAACAATCCTTAGATGCTCACGGTGTGTAGCTCATCATGGGAATAGACTAACACATCGTCTATGAACACCACAACAAAACTATCCAAATATGGCCTAAACACCCTGTTCATGAGATCCATGAACGCTGCAGGGGCGTTAGTCAGACCAAATGGAAGCATAAGGAACTCGTAGTGTCCATAACAGGTCTTGAATGCAGTCTTGGACACATCTTCACCCTTGATCATCAACTGATGGTATTTTTTTTTGGTCGATCAACCAAGAGAATGAATTAATAATGAAATAGATGAAAGTACAATAGAAGAGCTTAGGAGAACCGAAGCTCAAACCCAAAGACAACAAACTAGAAATGTGACATCACAAGCCGATGACTACATTATAATCTTGGGTTAATATTGAAGTTATTACAAATAGCTTTGGACCGACCAGAAAGAGGAGAAATGTGGAGAGCCTCCACATAAGTACGAACATCATCAATAATGGCCAGAGTAACGTGGATAGGATGGTTCTGAATATCTTCAAATGTACGGCTACATCTCTCTCTCCAAATCCACCAAATGGTAGCTCTGAAGAGTAGTCTGGCAAGATTAGTAGCAAATCCTTAACGAGCGAAACTGATACGAAGGCAATGGACCTCTTGCATAATGGTCCTCCGGGGAAGCCTATTGATTTGCAAGCGGCTAAGAATGTGGCCCCAAACCTCCGAAGTGAATGGACAGTTAAAAAACAAATTCTCCTCATTTTCTTCAGAGTGGATAAGATGCACCTACTGGGAATCTGGAAACCGCGCTTCCTTAAATTGTCAATAGTAGGTAGTTTGTGCATACATGCCTGCCAGGTGGTAATGGAGAAACGCTGGATAGTGGGACCCTTCCAGACCCAATCTGCCCAGCCCACTTTGTGGTGTTGGTTTCTGATTTGATTCCAAGCTTCCTTAGTATTAAATTTCCCATGGTTCCAAATAATTGCATCTGATTGGTGAAGGTTAATACTTTGAATGATAGGAATAAGATCAAAGAGGTCAGAACCAGTTGCTGGGGGAAGAACCCATTGACCGTTGTCAATGAAAGAGGAACAAGTAGTATCCTTGTGCAGGCCTAAATGCTGCCTAATGCCATCCCCCATCAACATGAAGATACTCTTCCCATTAATCCAAGGGTCATAGAAAAAACTGAATTCACTTTCCACACCAACCTTGTAAGTTAAGTTCTTTAGAAGCCAGTCACGCTGAAGGAGGATGGATTTCCAAGCCGCAGAGAAGTAGCTTTGAATCTTAATGGACCAGAGTGAATGCTTGTTCAGGTATCTAGCATGAATCCATTTTATCCAGAGAGAGTCTTTTTTCTGCAGAATATCCCACAGATTTCTAATAGCACAAGCTCGGTTCCAGTCAGAAAGGTGACGAATTCCCAGCCCTCCTTCACTCTTTGGTCTGCATATATCACTCCAACTGACCATATGAATGGGGCTATTAGATGAATGGCCTTGCCAGTAGAAGTTACAAAGGATGCGCTCAATCTCCTTTAAGATAGAAATAGGAAGTAAAAAGCCGCCGACCAGTAAATGGAGAAAGAGGATAGGACTGATTTTATAAGCTCCAAACGACCAGCCCTTGAGAGAAGATTAGTCTTCCAAGATTCTATTCTTTGCATTTTTTCTCAATAATCGGTTGGCAATGAATCTTCTTCACAGCTGTGCTCACAAGCGGTAACCCCAAATAAGGAACAGGAAGTTGGCCGATGGGAATCTGAAGAACCTCTTGAATGGCGGTCTTGTGCTTTACTTTCTCGCCCAAGAAAAGTCTACTTTTTGCAGGATTAAGTTTGAGACCAGAATAAGTATAGAAAACATTGAGGATGTGCTTAATACCCCTTGCCGTAGCAACATCATCTTTGAAGAATATTATGAGATCATCAGCAAACACAAAGTGAGAAATGAAGATATTCCCAGTAGATGGAACTTTTATCATCTTATTCTGCACAGCATCTTCGATAAGACAAGTAAGGCCTTCCATGACAATGGTGAAGAGGTAAGGTGATAATGGGTCACCTTGACGAAGCCCATTGGAGCTCTTAAAAAAACCTTCGGGAGAGCCATTAACCAAAACAGAAAATCTGGAGGTTTCTAAACACTGTTTGGTCCAGCCGATCCAGCTAATAGGGAAGTTCATGAGGGTCATCATATGGTACACAAAATCCCAGGAAACTGAGTCAAAGGCCTTGCAAAGGTCAGCTTTAAGGCAGATAAGAGTACCTTTATTCTTTGAATGCAAATCTTTTGCTAGGTCATTCGCTAGGAGAATGTTACTGTGAATATTCCTGCCAGGTATAAAAGCAGTCTGGTGGTGACTAATAATAGAAGGGAGCACAAGCTTCATGCGGTCAGCCATCAACTTAGTAATAACTTTGTAAATAAAATTACAAAGAGAGATCGGGCGGAACTGATCAAGAGTATCTGCATTCTTAACTTTGGGAACAAGAGCTATGAAAGTTGAGTTGATCTGATTTTCCCATTTACCAGCCACAAAGAAATCCAAGATCGCTTTAGAAAAAGGTCGCCGACAATATCCCAGCAACTAGTGAAGAATTCCGCAGAGAAACCATCTGGGCCAGGGCTTTTATCCTTAGGGGAGTTGAACACAACTTGTTTACATCCTCCATAGTAAAAGGCTTAACAAGCAAATTGACATCATTCATCTGAAGGGCTTTACAGTTGTTAATTGACGGATTTCTGCTATCATGAGAATTATTAAGCAGCTTTTCATAGAAAGAGATAACATGATCTCGAATGTCTTCATAGGCTGTGAGAGTAGAACCATCACTAGATTTGCATTTCCTGATGCAGGTTTGAATTCTTCTTGCTTTGATGGCTGCATAAAAGATTTAGTATTCGAGTCACCAAGAGTGAGCCATTGCTGCTTCGATTTTTGTTTAGCATAAGACTCTTCAATTTCCAAAGCTTTGAAATACTCTTTCCTGCAGATATCTCTTGATTCTGAGCATGAGTATCCAGAGGGTTACGAGCAAGATGTTCCTGAACTTCTTTAAGAGCATCCCTGGTTTTAGAAGTATTGGTATCCACCTTACCAAACTCATTCTTGTTCCAATCACGCAAAGTGAATTTAACAGACCTAAGTTTCTTACAAACTTGGTAGAGCAGTGACCCCTGAACATTACAATTCCAAGCATTCTGCACAATTGTTTTGAAATTGGGATGGGAGATCCACATGTTAAAAAATTTAAATGGTCTGGGTTTGGAGACAGTAGACTGAGTAGTGATGTTCGTAACAAGCAACATAGAATGATCAGAGATAAGTCTAGGTTCATAATGAAGACTGGAACCTTCATACTTGTTGACCCAGGCCGAGTTCACCAGAGCCCTGTCTAGGCGGACAGAGATTCTTTGAGAACCCGATTTCATGTTACTCCAGGATAAGCTATTCCCCACATGGGGTAAATCCAGAAGCGCAGAAGCATCAATGAAATGATTAAAGTGCGCTAGAACAGATGGTGAGACAGGATTGCCACCCTTCTTCTCATCAGAGTAACGAATTGTGTTGAAGTCCCCTAGATTATTCCAAGGATCAGATATGGTATGAGAATGATAAAGCAAATCTTTCCAAAGAGTGTTCCTCTCATATAAAATGTTGGAGCCATAAACCGCAGTGAGAAGGAAAGAGTCACCAGATGTAGTATTGGTACACCTGACATGAATATACTGTGAGCTCTCAGATATAACAGAAATAGAGAGGAGATTTTGGTTCCAAAGTATCCAGATACGGCCCCTCCAGGAACTGTTATAGTTATGAATAATACTAGAATTCGGCCAAACATAGTTCTTGAGGATGTCATGATGAGGCTCCTTAATCTTGGTCTCACAGAGCACAGCAATAATGCATTTTGATTTTTTCAGTTCATTTCTCACAGCCAGAAGCTTAGACTTTTTGTTCATGCCCCTTACATTCCAAGAAAGGATATTCATAGCTGATACTTAGAGGTATGAGATCTCGATCAGTTTTTACACCGATCTATATGGAGGTATGACGTTACTCCATCCATCGGACCAGATCAAATGGCTTAATGGCAGCTTCACCATTAACAATGCTTGGAACTTAATTCGTGATCAAAATCAAAGGTGGGCTGGGAAG
The DNA here is from genome assembly GCA_014218235.1 of Colocasia esculenta. NCBI lineage: Eukaryota > Viridiplantae > Streptophyta > Magnoliopsida > Alismatales > Araceae > Colocasia > Colocasia esculenta. The sequence continues at coordinate 106,621,818 of CM024755.1, read as the reverse complement.
ACTGGGTCTGGAAAGGACCAACAGTTCAGCGTTTTTCACTTACTTGCTGGCAGGCGGTCATGCATAAGCTACCCACCATAAACAATTTAAAGAAGAGAGATTTCCAAATTCCTAGTAGGTGTGTGCTATGCTACAATGCTGAGGAATGTGAAGACCATATTTTCTTTGCTTGTCCTTACTCCCAATCTGTTTGGGGAGAGATGCTTCACAGAATGAATATTAAAAGGCTTCCCCGGCATTCCATCCTGGCAGAGATGCATTCTTTGAGAGTTAGTTTCAAGATAGATGGTTTTGGCACTGCTTTGGCTCGTCTTCTATTTAGAGCTTCCATATGGTGGATTTGGAAAGAGAGATGCAATAGAATCTTTGAAGACATCAAAAGTCCATATATTCATACTGCTCTATCTATTATGAATGATGTCCGGAGTTGTTTGGAGGCGAAGCCTTACATGCAGACTTTATCTGGTCGGTCTAAAGTCCTTTGTGAGAGGTTCAATATTCAGTTAAACAAATCTTTGTAGTCACCATTTCATTGTGGTGTCATGTGGCTTTCCTGTTTTTATGGAGACTTGGTGCCGATTTGTGGTGTCAATCTCCATCTGTGTTTCACTATTCTAGACTATTAGGTTCTTGAACCTTAATAGTCCCTCTCTTGTATCATTCATTATATTTATATAATTCACTTGGTTGACCGACCAAAAAAAAAAAAAAAAATATTGTTCACACGATCAGTGTCCCTAAGCTTCGAAATATCAAATCTTCCACTTTCTTTTTTCTGGTGCATGTTATCAGAATCTTTTCCAGAGATGGCATGCAGAGAAGAGACGTTACCGTTGGCCACCGTGGGGCTTGCCGGATTTACACTAATAGTAGGAAGGATTTCCTTGAGTTGAGGATCCTGAAAGGATCTCTTCTCTGCCATAGGAGGAAGCTTAGCCACCGTGGGCAATGTCGGATTTACGCTAGCAGAAGAGAAACTTTCCGTTGTATGATTAGCCACCATTGTCGGAGAATCAATAATAGAGTTTGGAGACTGGATAGTAATCGGGACAGAAGATGATAGCTGCTTGCTTTCCTTACTGGCCGCGTAACTGCATGAATGCGGTAAAGTTACCTCCCTTTCCGAGGTAGATATGATGGTGCCATTTTTTAGAGATTCTTGGTTCCTGCCTTGATCGCCTACGATACACTTCCCTTTCTCCTTCCCATGCATAGTGATATTTGGTTGCATCGAATTATAGATAGCCACCGTCGCGTCAACAGATGAAGCCGGATTTATGCTAGCGACACAAGCATTAAGAGCTGGATTCTCTCTGACAGATTCCACAGCATTGACAGAAGGGAGTTGGTTGATTGAGCAAGTAGCCACCGTAGCTTCATGCACTGAACCCGGATTTACTCTAGAATCACAAGCAAGTATAGGAATAGTTTGGATTTCAGAATCTGTGTTCGACAAAACTTCAAATCTGTTGCCTTTCATGAGAGTAGGAACGGACTCCTTTGGAACATGAGGATCTGCTGAGTCAACTCGCTTAGGAGTAACTCGTGAGCTCTTAGACCCTGCTGGGACAGGTTTCCATTGGAGGGACGACTACTTAGAATTAACAGAAGAGACAACTCCCATAGAGCAGGAACCATCTTGGTGGCCAAAGGAAGAACAGGATGAGCATGGCCGCGGCCTCCATTCATAATTAACAGTAATTTCCTCAGTTTCACCAGAATCATGCAAGACTGTAATTGAAGAAGGAAATGAGAACTCGTGAGATATCAGAACACATACTCGGGCATATGACAGGCGGCTCCTAGAAGCGGTGAGCTTATTCATGAACAGAGGGGCTCCAAGAACGCTAGCCAGTTTGCTTAAGGAGGTGTGAGACCAGAGATATAGAGGAAGGTTTGGGAAGGTGATCCATAAAGGAATAGAGGTGAGCATGGCCTTCTCCATCTTAACGTCCCGGTTCCACCGTTGAACAATGAAAGGATGGCCCCTTATATGCCAGAACCCTTCAAGGACTGAAAGCATGTCTTCTTCAAGAGTGAAACAACATACAAAGAAACCACCACTTCGCATATGAAGATCATAACTGCCTTTAGGTTTCCACTGCTTATCGATGAAGGCTTTCAATGGAGAGTATACCGGGTTCAAGCCGGTTACATAGCCTACCACCGTGAAGCGCCATGATAACAACAGGTCCTGAGAGTCTTCAGCGTTGAAAGAAGCTACAGAGCGGTCGCCAAGCAAGGATGGCGCGATGAAATCCAACCGAAGACCTGCACCTGATAGAGAAGAAGAAGAACCTGCAAATAATTCGTTCCAAGCCTTCTTAGTTGAGGAAACAGATGGAAGATGACCTTTGGAGAGAGATCTTCCTCTAGAGCGACCCCGGGAATGACGACGAGAGCGTAGATGGGTAGGAGCGCCTAGTGAGGAACCACGCTCAGGAGCAAGTTCACTCGCGGCATTCACAGGCTCACAGGTGGAGGCCAAGCCTTTCTCTGAAGAGAGAAGACCATGGCCCCCAAGAGAGCCTCCCAAGCAATCCGCCATGACCGGAAAACCAAGGAGAGGAACACCCCCCCACCGCCGGGAGGGCGGCGGGAGGACTGGGCGCACTTACAGACTCAGAGCGTCTCTCTCTAGAAAGCTAGAGAGAGAGCGATCGACATCATCAACTGATGGTAGCCGAACCGCAGATCAATCTTGGAAAACACAGATGCCTTCTGTAGCTGATCGAACAAATCATCTATGCGGGGCAAAGGATATCTGTTCTTCACTGTCACCTGGTTGAGCTTCCTGTAGTCGATGCACAGCCTGAGGAAACCATCTTTCTTCTTCACGAACAACACAGGTGCACCCCATGGTGACACACTAGGGCGAATGAACCCTTATCAAGCAAATCCTGTAACTGCTTCCTTAGCTCGGCTAACTCCGTAGGTGCCATCTGATTTGGAGCCTTAGAGATCGGAGAGGTGCCTGGAAGCAACTCTATAGTGAACTCTATCTCCCTTGCTGGTGGAAATCTAGACAAATCATCAGGAAGCACGTCTGGAAACTCCTGCACAACCTCAATCTTCTCAAGGGTAGGTGACTGATCAGCCTTTGGGACCAATACCACACTGGCAAGAAATGCGTCACAACCCTTGTTCACCATCCTCATCGCCTTCATGGCGGAGATCACAAACCTTCCCGCTAAAGTCCTTGGCACCAGATGTAAGGCCCTCGAATTTTGTTCTTTTATTAGACGTTGTCATGCTATGTATTAGTTTCTTATGTATATAGTTATGAGCATGTATATATATATATATATGTATATATGTGTTTATTTCTGTACAATTTATATTAAATAATGTTGTGTGTATATATATATATATATGTTTGTCAATCATGTATATATTGTTTTATTTACATTGTACATATGGTGTTTAAATTATACATTACATTGCATGTATATGTGTATATAGTGTATGGATGTTTGGACATTTCTGTGTTCTGGCCGAAGTGCATGTAAACGTCAACATGCATGGACGTTTAGAGGAGAGTAGACGTCTAGATCGATGGACGCCAACTCCCAGTAAACAACAACTATATATACTGTGAAAATTGTGCGGTTTCAGATATGGAAATAGTTGCATTTCCTTTGGCTCCTGTTTTGGAAACTGTCTTCCAATGGTAGGATTCCTACCTAAACGCGTATCCCGACTCCCTTAGCGTATAAAAACACCCCTCTTGGCCGGATTAGGTCCCTTTTGGCTCTTATCAAAACCCTAGAAAACCTGTGCAAAAAAAACTGAAGTTGGGAGGCTTGGATCCGGCGTTATGGTGCGTCTCCTGGCGATCTACATCAACTGGGAGAGACTTTGAGCTTTGGTGAGGCTTCCCCAACTCTGGTGTGCAATCAGCATCAACACAGAAGCCGGTTCGGGAGGAGATTTGGGCGCTTATTGGCTTGGACGAGGAGAGCATCTTCAGCAAAATAATCCCATCTAGCAATTTTTCTGAGGCAAGTAACCTATGGATGTCAATCCTACTCATGTCAGCTAGGTCCTAGGAATTTTTTGGATTTTATTTCGTGTCTTGGAACCTCCATTCACCATGTCTTTGTGCGTTCAGTCTGCATTTTTGCAGACAAGAACTTAACAGCCAACTTGCTGTCGTTAAGATCCCTGGTTGGCAGAAACATCCTATGCCGTTAACCCATGTTGGCGGCAGCATCTGTCTCCAAGTTCTTCAAGTCTTCAGAAATGTGATTTTGATTTGTAACCTGTGATTTCCAGATTTGTGGTGGTCTGTACATGCTATGAGAATTATGCTTAGTCAGGTACTACAGTCAATGGGTTATGCCATGAGGATGGATCAAATTTCTGTAAATTGCATTATTTATTAAAATTTCTGCGATCAAGCAATGAGCATGATATGATCAAGAAAAATTCTAAATAATTAGTTCCATTGCATGTCAGGGTTTCATAATTTTTCCATGTTCGTATTATGACAAATTTCAGATTTTGAAACTGTTAACCATGACTTTCGTACTGTGTACCATGTGTAAATGGAATTGTTGATAAATATGACTGATAACTGTTTTAATTGGTATAATTAGTTTACAGATCTGAAAAATCTGGAAAATTGAGTATGTGACAAATTATCTATTTAGAACCTGTGATAACACTGTTCTGATAACAGTAGGTACTGTTACTGATTTAATAAGAGAAAATGACCATTTTAAGCATGTTAAATTTGATTAAGTATAATTCAGTAGATAGCAGTATGATTAGGATTGTATTATGATCTGATTAATACTGTGAAACAGTAACATTAGGTTGGATAAACTGAAGCTTGTGTAGTTACTTAAAAGTGTATGTAAATATATTAAAAGTGCATGTGAAAATGTGATAGAATGACAATGTGTAACTGTGCCGTTAGTGACACTGCTACCATAGAGGGCTGTAGAACTATACCGTAGTAAAGTCGCTACGGGAAGGTTCAATGTGTGTGATATCCTATGGGCAATTAGGATGAAATCCTAGAGGTGGACAAGTACCACTGTTTAGAGTGGAGAGTGCTTCTCTTGGTTCTGCGCAGTTAACCAAGATCTATAACTGTGTTGCCTAGGTGATAGATATGTGCAAGTGTATGTGTGTCCTTCTAGTGGTGGTTTGGACTATGTGTCACGACAACTAAGTGTAAATTGTGACATGTATATGATCATGTGAATTGTGCAATGTGAAATATGAGCATGTGAAATTGTTAAGTAAATGTGTTAGCATATAAATAAGTGTAAACCCATGTGATTATGTTTAAATCAGGTTGAAACAACAAGCAAAATGTGTGTATAATTGTGATAAATGCATGAGAAAATGATTAGAATCCATGCTAGGTATGCTATTTACCATATTCATAATTCCATGCTATAATTGTGTTAAATTGTGAAATGAATCAAATGAGACTTGGACTTTTGAATAATGTTGGTCACAAAGTGTAGAAAGCATGCTATAGGTTTTCATATTTAGTTGTTTAAGTAATATGAAGCATGTACCATGTTTATCTTTAATTGCTTTGAAAACTAGCATGTGTAGGTGATATGTGTATGGTTGTATTCTTAGATTGCTTGCTGGGTCTCTTTAGACTCATACTTGCTTCGGCGTACAGGTGTGACGTGTGTCTCCACTTCTGAGGAGGAGATAGTTGGGAGCGACTCCGAGAGGGAGGAGTAGCTATTGTTGTGGAGATTTCTATATTGTACTTCGTTTCCATAAGTATGTAATCAATAAATGATGTATTTCATTTGGACAATGTAAATTATGTTGGAGTTGTAATGTGGGCATATGTATTTCTTTTTATGCTATATGGACTGTGGATGTAATGATGATGATGGAATAAGATTGAATATTTACTTATTTCCGCTGTATTATTTCAATATTTGTGTACATCTCAATCTAATGTTTAGTGTTGGGTAAATGTCCCATTATGACGACGTTCTTTGTACCGACGTGGATTAGTATAATCATACCGGTATAAGGAGGGTCGTTACAGAGATTGGTATCAGAGAAAGAGGTTGAGATTGTACATAAATATACCATCATCTTCATAATATGCTAAGTCTTTATAGAATTGTCCACATATATAGAAAATATTTAATAATGAATGAAAGATAACTAAGAAAATGGTTAGGGCTAATTACTTAGTTTCTAACTAGATAAATTTGTTTTACAAGCTATGGCTTCTCGTGGTAGGCGTGGTGCCCATGCTCGAGAGGATGAGCAGAGGCGTGAGGATAGGGATGAGCAGTAGGCCTCAGCACCCCAGGGTCCTACAGTTCTTCCTCCACCACCGCCTGTAGATTATGGAGTGTTCATGTAAGGTCTGGTGCAGGCTATGCAGACTCAGACACACACTCAGGCTGCACTCCAGGCTCAACTAGAGGCTCAGGTTAGAATGTTAGATAGAAGTAGCCTGTTTTATTTATGATTGCTATGTTGTTATATATGTTGTTTATATTGTTTGTTGTGGCAGGCTCAGGCTCCAGCTCCAGCTCCCCAGGAGCATGGCCATGGTGGTCCTTCCATCATGGAGCGATTCAAGAGGATGGCTCCACCCTCTTTTAAGGGGGAGAGTCAGCCATTGCTGGCAGAGAGCTGGTTGAGGGTGATTGAAAAGATCTTCCGGGCCATTAGGTGTGCCGAGGAGGACAAGGTTAGCTTGGCCACCTATATGCTACAGGTATTTTATTTATATGCTTGTACTTGTGTTAAGTTTAGAATTTGGTTTAGATTGGTGCTTATGGAGTTGTTTCTGCAGGAGAGAGCCGATGTATGGTGGTCCTCTTTGCTTCGCACCAGATTTGAGGATGGTGCTGTTGAGGTGGCATGGGATGAGTTCTTGAGGCTCTTTCGAGCCAAGTTTGTTCCCGAGCATATTCAAGATAAGATGGAGCAGAAGTTCCTCACTCTTACTCAGGGCTCCATGACGGCGCTTGAGTATAAGGCCAGGTTTGCAGAATTATCTAAGTATGCACCTCACATAGTGGCTGATGAGCGTAGGAAGGCAAAGAAATTCGTGATGGGCCTTAAGCCATCACTGAGGTCGAGGCTCGTGGCATTTGACCATCATACCCTAGACGAGGCTCTCCGTGCTGTGTGCAGGCAGGAGAGAGAGATGGAGCAGTACCTGGAAGAAAAGAAGGCTTCTCAGAAGAGATCAGCACCACCGTTCCAGTGGCAGGATAGGAAGAAGGCGGCATATCGGTCACCGCAGCGACCAGTAGCGGCGTCCAGTCAGCAGACAGTTACTCCGCGGTCCCCAGGCGTCAGACCCAGTGGCAAGAAGGAGTGTCCTCATTTTGGAAGGGAACACGGCGGTACCGAGTGCTGGAAGTTAGCGGGGAAATGCTTAAAGTGCGGTAGCAGCGAGCATCAGATCAGGGATTGTCCCAGATTGCAGCAGGGAGTTCAGCGTGGAGCGCCAGCCCCAGCAGCGGCAGCAGCAGCAGCGCCAGTGATCGGAAGACCATGAAGGCCTCGATCCCAAACTCGAGTGTTTGCGTTGGCGCGAGAGGACGCAGAGCAGGCGGATAACATCATGTAAGGTAGGGTTCTTTTCATGGGTGTGCATGCTCGGGTTTTGTTTGATACGGGTGCCACTCACTCGTTCATTCCCGAGCGGTTTGCTAGGCAGTTAGCTGTAGAGTCTAGTGTAGAGGCTGAGGAGTTAGAGGTCCCTTTTTCTATGCACACACCAGCGGGAACGGTATCGACTAGGAAGTGTATTGCGTCTTTACCTGTATGCATTGAGGACCGAGTCTTAGTTGGGTGTTTCTTTTTACTAAAGATGAAGGACTATGATGCAATTCTAGGTTTGGATTGGCTAGAGGAGCACTATGCTTTAGTAGATTGTCGTGGGAAGAAGATCACTTTCCGTATTCCTGGTGAGGATGAATTTTCACATCCATTGCTAAGGAACTTAGCAGGAAGGTTTTTTATCTCCTCCATGAAGGCGATGAAGATGGTGAACAAGGGTTGTGACGCTTTTCTTGCCAGCGTGGTCTTAGTACCGAAGGCTGATCAGTCACCTACCCTTGAGGAGATTGATGTAGTGCAGGAGTTTCCAGACGTATTTCCTGATGATTTGTCTAGTTTGCCACCGGTTAGGGAGATAGATTTTACTATAGAGTTGCTTCCAGGCACCTCTCCTATCTCAAAGGCTCCATATCGGATGGCACCTGTGGAATTAGCTGAGTTAAGGAAGCAGTTGCAAGATTTGCTGGATAAGGGATTTATTTGCTCTAGTGGATCCCCTTGGGGCGCATCTATATTATTTGTGAAGATGAAGGATGGTTCACTCAGGTTGTGCATCGATTATAGGAAGCTCAACCGGGTGACTGTGAAGAACATGTATCCCTTATCGTGGATTGACGATCTATTTAACCAGTTGCAGAATGCATCGGTATTTTCCAAGATTGATATGCGGTCCGGCTACCATCAGTTGAGGATTGGGAGTGAGGATGTGTCCAAGACGGCCTTTAGGACTCGTTATGGACATTATGAGTTTTTAGTTCTTCCTTTTGGTCTAACCAACGCCCCTGCAACGTTCATGGATCTCATGAATAGGGTGTTTAGACCTTATTTAGATAGTTTCGTAGTGGTGTTCATCGAAGATGTGCTAGTCTATTCTCTGGATGAGGCTACACACCGTGATCATTTGAGAGTTGTTTTAGAAGTTCTTCGAGAGCACAAGATGTATGCAAAATTCAGCAAGTGCGATTTCTGGATGCGCGATGTTCATTTCCTTGGGCATGTTGTCTCCGGTGCTGGTGTAGCATTTGATCCAGCGAAGGTCCAGGTTGTTTTAGATTGGGAGATCCCTAGGACCCCATCGGAGATTCAGAGTTTCCTTGGTTTAATGGGCTATTATCGGCGATTCTTTGAGGGATTTGCATCTATCGCTACACCATTGACTAAGCTAACCAGGAAGGTGATAATCTCATAATTGTTATGAATAATTGTGCCATTTTATTGACAAATAATTGATAAATTCATAAATCTCTAGTATCATTGGATTACATGGGCGATAATTGATTAAATATCTGTTGTGTTGTGTTTGCAGGATTAATGGGCCAACAAATGAAGTGTCAAATGGGCCAATGAATTTAATTGGATCAAGAGAGAATAATGAGAGATTCTATTTTTTAAAATATTCCCTCTCTCTCTTTTTAAAACTCTTTCTCATTTTTAAAATCTCCTCTCTTATTTTCCAAAATTCTCTTTCCTTTAATCTCTCCTCCTTCCTCTCTTTTTTCTAATACTTTATAAAACCCCTTTCTCTCTCTCTCATGCTATTCTTTCTCTCTTTCTCCTTCCCCCCCTCTTTGGGCGACACCGCCCATCCTCTTCTTCCTCTTCTCTTCTTCCTGATTTTTCTCTCTTTGGCACACACAAGCAGCAGCAGCAGGTCGCCTGTGCAAGCCTACCCGCGTGCCCACACTAGGCCCCGCGCCCGCGCCAGCAGCACCCCCGTGCGCCAGCATCACCCCCACGCACCAGCGCCCACGTCCGCCCGCGTACGCGCCTGCCGCCCGCGGCCCGCGCGAGCCCGCCGCCCCGCCTGCGCCATGCGCCCGCCTGCTGACCCCGCGTGCCCACGCGCCCGCGCCGTAGGCTCCTCCCCCTTTCATGTTGCATGCAACGTGAAACGGCCACGTCGCCCTCTCTCCCCTCTCTCGCCTTCTCTCACTCTCTCCTATCGCTCTCTCCTCTCTCGATCTCTTTCGCTCTCTCTCGTCTTCTCTCTCTCTCTCTGTCTCTTTCGCTCGCTCGCTCTCTCTCTCTCTCTCTCTCTCTCTCTCTCTCTCTCTCTCTCTCTCTCTCTCTCTTCTTCTTCTTCTTCTCTCTCTCTCATCATCATCAAGTCCAAGGAAGAGATTTGCTGGAATGCCATCGTCATCAAAGGGTCGGGTCACGTGTTCGCACACCGCCGTCGTCGGGACTTCATCTAGCCAAAGCTCTTCTAATTTTATTTTCTTCATCAGTTGTACTTATTATTCATGCACGTTTATTATTGACTGTGAGCTTGATTAGTGGAGTTGCTTTTTAGTAGTCTTTGTTCTCTGTTTCTATCTATTCTATTCTCATTCTTAATCATTCTCGATAGTGTATATTTATTTTGTGCATCGTAGTTTTAATAACATCACTTTATTTTCTCAACTAAAAGCCCAAGATTTTCAAAGCTAAAATCTTATTCTCTGTGGATACGACTCGGTTTCACCACTTAACTATTGTTAAAATATTTTGTGCAAGCCGATAAATTTTAAGATTGTTAGCCACGTGTTTAACGATGCATTTGTGGGCTATCAGAAGGGTGTGAAGTTTGTTTGGTCCGAGGAGTGTGAGAGTAGCTTTCAATTGTTGAAGGCTAAGCTTACTTTTGCACCCGTGTTGATTTTGCCGAGTGGTATAGAGGGTTTTGCCATTTATTCGGATGCATCTCAGATTGGTCTAGGCTGTGTGTTGATGCAGTATGGTAGGGTAGTGACGTATGCTTCTCTTCAGTTGAAGGAGCATGAGCGTAATTATCCAACTCATGATTTGGAGTTTGCGGCGGTGGTTCATGCACTATAGATCTGGAGGCACTATCTTTATGGTGTTAGATTTGAGGTGTTCACTGACCACAAGAGTTTGAGGTATCTCTTTTCACAAAAGGAGTTAAGTCTGCGGCAGAGGAGATGGATTGAGTTCTTCAAGGACTACGACTTCGATCTTCAGTATCACCCAGGGAAGGCGAATGTCATAGCGGATGCTCTTAGTAGGAAGAGAACTTTGCTCCAGCAGGATTGGAAGATGTTGGAGGATGCTGATTGTGTGATGACTGAGTTAGAGCCATCGTTATGTTAGGCTTTCGTGGCTCAGTTGTCTATTCGGTCTACTATACTTGATGAAGTGATTGAGTAACAGAAGGCTGACCCTAGACTCCAGGAGTTGGTGGGTAAGGCAGGCATTGCTCGGGATAAGGACGGTGTGATTATATTTCATCATCGAGTATGTGTTCCCGATGTAGTAGATGCCCGTGAGCATGTTCTTGCAGAAGCTCATAGGTCGAGGTTCTCTGATCATCCAGGTAACACTAAGATGTACCAGGATTTGAAGAGATCTTTCTGGTGGTCTGGCATGACGAAGGATGTGGCGGATTTTGTATCTAGGTGTTTAGTATGCCAACAAGTGAAGGCCGAGCGTCAGCGACCATCTGGTCTTATGCAGAAAATGGAGATCCCAGTATGGAAGTGGGAGGCCATCACCATGGATTTTGTAACGGGTTTGCCCAGATCAGTGAAGGGCAATGACTCGATTTGGGTGATTGTAGATAGATTATCTAAGACTGTGCATTTCTTGCCTATGCAGATGAAGCAATCAGTAGAGAATTTGGCTAGGTTGTATGTTAGTAGCATTGTTAGATTGCATGGCGTGCCGAAGTCGATCATTTTGGATCGAGATCCGAGGTTTACTTTGAGGTTATGGCAGGGTCTTCAGGAGGCATTAGGTTCTCAGCTGAAGCTTAGTTCAACGTTCCATCCCCAGACAGATGGACAGTCCGAGAGGACTATCCAGATGCTCAAGGATATGTTGTTGAGAGCATGTGTTCTGGATTGGAAGGGTGATTGGGAGGGTCATTTGCCTCTTGTGGAGTTCGCATATAATAACAGTTTTCATGCGAGCATTGGTATGGCTCCGTTTGAGGCTTTGTATGGGTAGCCTTGTAGATCTCCTTTATGTTGGGAGGAGATGGGCGATAGGCAGTTGATTGGTCTGGAGTTGGTGTAGGAGACTTCAGATAAGATACAACTCATCAGGAAGAGGCTTGTTGCGGCGCAGGATAGGCAGAAGAGTTACGCCGACAACAGAAGGAAGGATTTAGAGTTCGAAGTAGGTGAGCATGTATTTCTAAAGGTTTTGCCTACTCGAGGTGTTATCAGGTTTGGCAGGCATAGCAAGTTAAGTCCTAGATTCATTGGCTGGTATGAGATTCTCAGACGTCTGGGCAGCGTTGTGTATGAGCTAGCTTTACCCCCAGCGCTAGCGAGTGTGCATCCCGTTTTCCATGTATCTATGCTCAGGAAGTATGTATGTGATCCGTCTCATGTGATTAGTTATGAGCCAGTGGAGATCCAGCTAGATCTGTTGTATGTTGAGCAACCGGTAGCTATTCTTGATTGGAAGGTTCAGCACCTCCGAAACAAGAGCATTGCGTCCGTGAAGGTGCTATGGCAGAACTTCTCACGAGAGGAGGCTACTTGGGAGCTCGAGGATGCTATGATGAAGAGTATCCCCAATTGTTTGAGTAGTGTCGTTCTAACTTCGAGGATGAAGTTTTCATTAAGGGGGAGAGGGTGTAAGGCCCTCGAATTTTGTTCTTTTATTAGACGTTGTCATGCGATGTATTAGTTGCTTATGTATATAGTTATGAGCATGTATATATATGCATATGTATATGATGATTGCAGAACCTCGAAAATTAGGAACAAAAGATTGGCTCGATGAAAAATTATGGAACAAGAGGGGTTTTGTTCCTGATGGATGGAACAATCTACAATCGAAATTAATTAAATACTCTCCACAAAACCCTAGGGGACGAGTTTTACATCTTGTTGGGGTCGTGTGGAGGAGTTCTTGGTTGCTGGCGAGCAAGAGATCGAGCACACCAAGCCCTTCTTCTTCCCCATTACGTCTGCTTCGACTTGTGCAAATAGTCAACTTGGAGTTGACCAAAGGTAGGCCAAACCTAAACCACATCATGCAAGACTTATACGCCTGGAAAGAGGGTCAAGTCTAGTTCCTAACCCAATAGGAATGCCCAATTTTCATGCAGTAGGCCAGGCGTATTAGGCATTCTCCAACAAGTGTTCTGAACGAGGACTGTCTGGAGAATGAAACTTCTTCAACCCAGAAGGTAGGTTTTCTCGGGCCAAACCTTAACAAATCATATACAAATGTGTAGAGCATCGAGTCTAGTTTCATTTCCAAGTGGTTTCATTGAATTCCATTGAGTACATCTTGAGTTATAAGCGTTTTGCCGAAGTCGCGGATGTAAAGGACTTTTTATGTTCATGTCGATTTTTCATGCATCCCCAGGTCGTTTTAAATTATTCCAAAAACATAGCTCACTCCTATTCCATGTTCCCAACAACTTTCATGTTGACACTTTTGTCCCAAAAGCCCCAGTTTAGAAGATATAAGTGTTGCATGGATCAAGCACCTGTGTTCCTGCGTTTTCTACGTTTTCGGGATGAAGGTTGAATCGCGTCCAGTCCAGTGCCTAAAATTGTGTGTCGTCGACCTGTCGGAAAGACTCTGAAACGTGACGTCCAAGGCCGACGCAATTCAGACATTTTTCCCACCCAAGATTTTTGGCGATTTTTATATCGTATTATTGAATGAGTTTCATGAACGCGTCGAGATGACCCGAAGTGATTCAAGTATGAATGCGGCCACCAAGGTGGACACGATTTATTGCAATTTAAAGTGATATCTTGCGTGCTTGTTACATGCCTCACTATTAATAATCTCTTGCTCGTCATATCGTTCTAGATCTTGCTCTATCATGATCACTCTATCTGGCTTGTTCATGTATCATGTTTTAATGAGTTTTATTCGTACGTGCATATCATGATCATCGTGCTTACCTAGATCTAAATTGCTAATCACTTATATCATTGCAATTTAAATTGAGATATAAATCCTACTGGGCTAGTTTGCTCATTCCCTACTTTTAACCATTCTAGGTGACTATGAAATACAAGAAGAGGAGCAAGTCGAGGATGGGAATGTGTTCGAGTGATGAGCGTTCCAACTGTGTCTAGCTATAATTAGTTTACTTTGAGTGTTACAACAATATAGTAGGAAATGAGGAATAAATGTACTTTTCCTTTTATTTAGTCTAGTCCTGTTATCCAATAGTTAAAGAGTTGTATTAGTTACCTTTGATGAGATGAGATTAGAATACAATTTCAATTGAGTTCAATATTTGGGCCCTATTCTGATGTTGTGTTGATACGCAATTAGTGCTTGCTAGTTAGAGGCTTATTTTCTTACTGTTCACGTCTCGGAATATCGACTCGAATTATCCGAATTAATATCCGATGCGTAATCCTCAAATGTGACAACTCAGACTAGTCATTTTCAGAGCTCGAGCAAGAAAAGAACTCTAAAGTTAAGCGTGATCAGTTGGGAGCAGTCCCAGGATGGGTGACCTTTCTGGGAAGTCTACCAACTAGCACGGTTGTTGGGCCAGTTTGCTGGTTGGGTCGTCACATAGATTACGACAGACCTTGACTTCTCATTCTTGGATCGATTGCCCTAATCATGACTGATCACCCCGTCGTGTTTTGTGCAAACCTCAATTAGCCTGAACCTATTCTAATGAATGTGAATGACCTACCCGTCGTGATTTAAAACGCGATAGGTACCCTTATCGCATTCTTACTGTGTAAACCAGAACCTTAAAATTCATGTAAACTGTGTTAATTAAGTCATTTAATCAATGTTTAACCCCTGCCATGTACTGTTATGAACAGTAATGACTTTTTTAATAATTAATGGGTAATGTTCATATAATTTCAATTAAATGAAAGCCATGTGCACAACTATCTCTTACTATCATGATTATCTTACACATGCACACACTATACATAAATGTTTGCCATGAAACCTCACCCAATTTACTCAATAATACATCTTGTAATTAAGTGCAATTATTCATATAATTTCCCTATTATTTTAAATGAACTTGTTTTCGTTTTATCCACATGTTTGTATATCGCTATCGCGTCCCTCTGCCTTCGAGCACTCGAGGCAAGACGGACAACGTTTCATTACACACTTCTATCTTGGCTTGGACGACCTCTCCATTGGGAATACTCCTTACTGGACCATGAACTCCTTGTCAAGGCCTCCGTAAGTCTCCTCGGTTTAGCGAACGTCCATTGTTGACGAGCGGGTTGTACCATCAAAACCTATTGACACCCTTAGGGATTAGCATGATCCAACGACCTCAGTGTGTTCTCTCTTACCTTGAGATCATGTCGGACCTCTGGCCTGTGTTCATAGCACGGCTATGGGGTGGTTGTGACTTCTACCAGACGACAAACACACGACCATGTGTTATGCAACTGTTATTATTGTCTGTTTATTGTCGTTTTATGAATATGACCCTGTTCCCATCTACTATCTCTACACTCTCCTTTGTTCACATTCTCTCTAGACTCTCATCTATTCGTCAATTACACTTATCTATTTCTTGGTACTCTATTTGGCCATCCATTTGATTGTCTAAGATAAAAACATGACTATGCCAAGCAACATTATAAAGGGCCCGATCTGGTCCTGGGAGGTGCACCCGAAAGGCTATAACTCGCAGGGGTTTAATGATCAGGGTGTTCGACATGCATCCAATGCATGACTCTCAAGATTTAATCTATGACAATCAATCAATAAAAATTACTTGCTCTCGTGGTTGAAAGAATATCGACCAATACATGCTATTGTGACTAGTGCACTTTTGTGCAACCATACATGATATCTCGTTATATGGCCAATCCCTTATCATACTTGTTGAGCTATTTTCATGTGAAAGCATTGCTGTCTTGTGACATTACTCTCATGACTATACTTGATCATTCTCGTTAGTTATCCTACTTGATAAGACATTAATTACTTAAAGCATGCATGTGTACATGAGATATTAAGCCCTACTGAGCGTTATCGCTCACCCTGTAATATTTATTTCATGTGTTTCAGGTGAGTCTTATGGAGACTACCACACGAACGAGGAAGCAAATGAGCAGAAGCATGATTGACCCCACTTTACGACAACCAATGCTTTTTAGTAGTTAGTTAGATGATCATTAATCAGTTGTAATAGTTGGATTTCAATAAAGTACTCTAGGCCCTAGTTATGGCTCTGAATTAGTGATGTAATAGTTGATTTGAGGAATTATTAATGAAGTTAGATTTTGTTTGCCATTATTCCAATTGCGCAATAGTTGATGTCTATTTCTCGCTCGATACTATTTATTTAACTGTATTACCACTCTGACATTCCATGTCGGGGCATTACAAGTAGAGTTTCCTCTTTGCAGTAGATCGTCGGTGAAGCCTTTAGAATGCTGGATCTCCCTTCTCAAACCCTTCTCTTTCTCTCCATGAAACCTAGAAAACCCTCTGAACCAAAGTCCTCTCTTTGCAGAGTTGCTTGGTTTTATAGGCAATTGGGTCGGGGAAAACCTAGGTCATAAGAGTCCTAACCGTTCGAGACGTTTCCTAATCTGTCTCCTGGAGAAAATTGGTCAGTTACATATCTGGAATCCTAAACGTAGCTGGAGAAGTAAACGACCACATTTCTACTACTAGCAGGAAATAGACGTCAATCGATGTTGACGTCTAGATCCTCTGGCCATATAGTAAATGGCACACATATTGCAGTTAACCTGTCCTTAACGTCAATGGATGTTGACGTTAATAAGAAATTTCAGCAGAACAGTAAAACATCAAAATAGTCACAAATTGCACAGAAATTTAGTGCCTTACACCCTTTCCCCCTAAAATAAAACTTCGTCCCCAAAGTTAGAGCAAAAGCACTAACCGAATAGATGGGAATAGTACTTGTTCATGGCCTCCTCAAGCTCCCATATAGCCTCCTCTCGTGAGAAATTCCTCCACAATACCGTCACGGATGCAATAGCCTTGTTTCGGAGGTGCTGAACCTCACGGTCTAAGATGGCTACTGGTCTCTCCACATAAGACAAATCTAGCTGAAGCTCCACTGGCTCATGACTGATAACATGTGACGGATCTCGCACATATCTTCTAAGCATAGACACATGGAAAACAGGGTGCACACTTGCCAGCTCTAGGGGTAAAGCTAGGTCGTACGCCACGCTGCCCATCCGCTGAGATTCTCAAACGGGCCAATGAACCTCGTACTCAACAGGCCATGCATGCCAAACCTGACCATGCCTCGAGTAGGTGAAACCTTGAGGAAAACATGCTCACCAACCTCGAACTCTAAGTCCTTCCTTTTGTTGTCGGCATAGCTCTTCTGCCTATCCTGAGCTATAATCAACCTCTACCTAATGAGCTAAATCTTATCGAAAGTTTCTTGTACCAACTCAGGTCCCACCAACTGCCTATCACCTGTCTCCTCTCAACACAAAGGAGACCTACAGGGCCGACTGTACAAAGCTTCGAATGGAGCCATGCCTATACTTGCATGATGACTATTGTTGTAGGCAAAGTCCACAAGAGGTAAGTGACGTTCCCAGTCACCCTTCTAGTCAAGCACGCACGCTCTCAACATGCCCTCGAGCGTTTGAATCGTCCTCTTAGACTGTCCATCTGTCTGAGGGTGAAATGCCGAATTGAGCTTCAACTGAGAACCCAAAGCCTTCTGAAGACCCTACCATAGCCTCGATGTAAACTGCGGGTCTCTGTCAGAGATAATAGACTTTGGCACACCATGCAATCTCACAATGCTGCCAACATAAAGCCTCTCCAAGCTCTCTACAGACTGTTTCTTCCTCATAGGTAAAAAGTGAGTAGTCTTGGATAATCTGTCCACGACCACCCATATCGAGTCATTACCCTTAGCTGACCTTGGCAAACCCGTCACAAAATCCATGGTGATGGCTTCCCACTTCCACACAGGTATCTCCATCTTCTACATAAGGCCTGATGGTCTCTGACACTCGACCTTAACCTGCTAACACACCAAACACCAGGATATAAACTCTGCCACATCCTTCATCATGCCTGACCACCAGAACAATCTCTTCAAATCCTAGTACATATTGGTGTTACCTGGGTGAATGGAGAACCACGACCTGTGAGCTTCTGCAAGTACTCACTCACGAACCTCCATGATATCTTGTACACATACTCGATGCTGAAATCTAACAACAACGTCCTCATCCTGAGCAATGCATGCCATGCCCACCATCTCCTAAAGTCTAGGATCGGCTCCTTGCTGCTCAATCACCTCATCCAACACAGTGGATCGGATAGACAACTATGCCATGAAAGCCTGACATAATTGTGGCTCTATCTCAATTATAGCACATGCCACATCCTCTAACATCTTCCAATCCTACTGAGTGCATCTGCCACGACATTCGCCTTCCCTGGATGCTATTGAAGCTCGAAGTTGTAGTCGTTAAGAAATTCGATCCACCTTCTCTGCCGCAGGTTCAACTCCTTCTGAGAGAAAAGATACATCAAGCTCTTGTGGTCTGTAAACACCGCGAACCTGACACCATAGAGGCAGTGTCTCCAGATCTTCAATGCATGGACCACAGCCGCTAACTCTAAATCATAGGTCGAATAGTCACGCTCATGCTCCTTTAGTTGGCGAGAAGCATAGGCAACTACCTTACCATGCTGCATCAGAACACAACCAAGGCCTATCTAAGAAGCATTCGAATAGATTGTAAAACCCTAGGCACCACTAGGCAAAATTAACACAGGTGCAGATGTCAGCCTTGTCTTCAGCTTCTGAAAACTACTCTCACAATCCTCAGACCACACATACTTAACCCCTTTCCTGGTCCTGATCAGCTTGGTCAAAGGTGTTGCTATGGAGGCAAAGCCTTCAATGAATCGCCTGTAATAGCTTGCTAATCCAAGAAAACTCTTGATCTCAGATGGTGTCCTCAGAGTCTCCCATTCTAACACTACCTGAACCTTCGTCGGATCAATAGCAACTCCAGCGCCTGAGATGACATGCCCAAGGAAGTGCACCTCGTGCATCCAAAAGTCGCACTTGCTGAACTTGGCATACAGCTTGTACTCTCAGAGAACCTCTAGAACTGTCCTTAGATTCTCATGGTGTGTAGCCTCATCAGGGGAATAGACTAAAACATCGTCTATGAACTTCACAACAAAGCTATCCAAGTATGGTCTAAACACTCTATTCATGAGATCCATGAATGCTACAAGGGCGTTAGTCAGACCAAATGGAAGTACAAGAAACTCAGTGTGTCCATAGCGGGTCCTGAATGCAGTCTTGGAAACATCCTCTCCCTTCATCCTCAACTGATGGTAGCCCGATCGTAGATCTATCTTAGAGAACACAGATGCATTCTGTAGCTGATCAAACAAATCATCTATGCGTGGCAAGGGGTACTTGTTCTTCACTGTCACCTGATTGAGCTTCCTCTAATCAATGCACAGGCTGAGGGAACCATCCTTCTTCTTCACGAATAATACAGGTGCTCCCCATGGTGACACACTAGAGTGAATAAACCCCTTCTCAAGCAACTCCTGCAACTGCTTCCTCAACTCAGCTAACTCTGCAGGTGCCATCCGGTAGGGAGCCTTAGAGATAGGTGAGGTGCCTGGGAGCAACTATATAGTGAACTCTGTCTCCCTTGCTGGTGGCAATCCAGACAAATCATCAGGGAACACGTCTGGGAAATCCTGAACAACCTCGATCTCCCCAATGGTAGGTGACTGATCGGCCTTAGGAACTAAGACCACACTGACAAGAAGAGCATCATAACCCTTATTCACCATCTTCATAGCCTTTATGGCGGAGATCATAAACCTTCCCGCAAGATTCCTTGTCAACGGATGTGAGAGCTCATCCTCTCCAGGAATACGAAAAGTAAATCTCTTTCCCTGCAATCGAACAAGGCATTGTGCTCCTCAAGCCAATCCAAACCAAGTATAGCATCATAGTCTTTCATCTTGAGCAAGTAGAAGCACCCAAAAAAGCCTCGGTCTTCAATGTACACAGGTAAAGATAGGATGCACTTCTTGGTCGCTACAGTACCTACTGGTGTGTGCACAGACAAGAGAACCTCTAACTCCTCTGCCTCAACTCCAGACTCTGCCGCTAACTGCTTAGCAAACAGCTCAAAAATAAATGAATGTGTAGCACCCGTATCAAATAACACTTGAGCCTGCACACCCATAACTAGAACAGTACCTTCTATGACGTTCTCTGCCTGCTCTGCATCCTCACGTGCTAATGCATACTCTCGGGCTTGGGCCCGAGGCCTTCCTGGCATCCCTGTCACTGGTGCCACTGCTGCTGGCGCTCCTCTCTGCACAGACTACTGAAGTCTAGGGCAATCTCTGATCTAGTGCTCGGTGCTTCCACACTTCAGGAACTTCCCTACTAGCTTCCAACATTCTGAGCAGTTGTATGTCCTTCCGCAATGAGGGCACTCCTTCTTGTTGCTGGGCCTGAAGCGGGGTGTCTGGGGTACAACTACTGACCGACTCGGAGCTACTACTATACGTTGTGGCTGCTGGTACATAGCTGCCTTCTTCTTGTCCTGCCTCTGGAAAGGTGGTGCTGACCTCTTATGGGCTGCCCTCTTCTCTTCCACATACTGGTCCATCTCGCTCTCCTTCCTGCATGCTGCACTGAGAGCCTTATCTAAAGTCCGATGGTCAAATGCTACAAGTCACGACCTGAGTGATGGTCTGAGCCCCATCACGAACTTATTTGCCTTCTTGCGCTCATCTGCAACAATGTGGGGAGCGTACTTGGAAAGCTCGACAAACCTAGCCTCGTACTCTAGGACAATCATAGAGCCTTGTGTAAGAGATAGGAACTTCTGCTCCATCTTGTCTTGAATATGCTCGCGGATAAACTTGGCCCAGAACAATCTACGTAGCATAGAGGCCCACTAAACATCGGCACTCTCTTGCAAGATACAACCCATAAGCACCAACTAATCTAAAAAATTTAATCTTACACAAGTACATTTACTCTAAGGACCTGTAGCATGTAAGTCGCTAGACTAACTTTATCCTCTTCCACACACCTGATAGCACAAAAGATCATCTCCACTTCTCTCATCTAGCTCTTTGCCAGAAGGGGCTCACTCTCCCCCTTAAAAGATGGCGGAGCCCACCATGGGGGACATGACCTGGAGCCTGAGACAAAAAGCAACACATAAGCAATCATACAAGCAACAAAACAGGCTACCCTTATTTAACAACTCTAACCTGTGCCTGCAGCTGGGCCTGCAATGCAGCCTGGGTCTGTGCCTGCGTCTACCTCGCCTAGACCAGGCCTGGCATGAACACGCCATAGTCCACAAGTGTTGGTGGAGGAAGTACCGTGGGACCCAGGGGTGCTAGGGCTTGTTGCTCACCCTAAGTTATTTAGTCCTAACCATTTTCTTAACTATCTTTAATTCATTATTAGATGTTTTCCACATGTATAAACTAATTCTACAAAGACTTTGAAATATTGTGTAGATGATGGCTTACTTATGTACAATCTCAACTTGTTGCTCTGATACCAATCTCTGTAACGACCTCTTTATATCGGTACGATTATACCAATCCACGTAGATATAAAGTGCACCGTCACAGTGGGACATGTACCGAACACAACACAGTAGGTAGAGATGTACATAAATAACAAAGGAAAGTACAGTGGAAATGAAGAAAAAAAAATTATTCCATCATCATTACACATCCCATAATCTATATAGTAACAATGTAAATAAACAAAGTCCACGAATAACAAAGTCTATATTTTAACATTGTTCACATACTAGCAAACAAAAAGTACAAACTATAAAGATAGTCCTCCAATAGCGCCGCTACTCCTCTCGCTCGGAGTCGCTCCTCACTATCTCCTCCTCTATCATAGGAACACCTATCTCACATGTATGTTAAAGCAAGGATGAGTCTTCATAAAAGACTCAGCAAGCAACCTATTGGCACATCCTTACACATATCACATTCATGCTACTCAATTTATCATAAGAGAAATTTTACCACATAATTCATGTCATATTAAACAAATACAATGAATAATCCTCAACATGCTAACTATGCATGGACTGAAATTTAATCATGGTATCAATGATAACTCATTCATAACATATTTCAAAATAACTTGATCATGGAATTAAACACATGTTTACTAGCAAATCTAGCATGATGTCTAATACTTTTCACATGTTTTTATAACACATATTCACACATTTTTCTTGCTGTTTTGACATAAATATAACATGATCACATGGTTTCACATTATTCCACATTGTAACACATTAACACATCACTTGGCACATTCACACATAGTTCACATCTTTACACATTATTTTGCAGTAACACATAGTCCGAATCACCATAATGAAGGGCACACATAACTCATAACATATACCCTTTCACCTAGGCATTATAGTGACGAATCTTGGTAACTGCACAGAACCGAGAGAAGCCCTCCTCACCCTAACCAATGGTACTTGTCCACCTCCAGGATTTCATCCTGATTCCCACAGGATATCACATACACATTGAGCCTTCCCATTGGGACTTTTCTACAGTACGGCTCCATAGCCTTCTATGGTAGCAGTGTCAATTTCGGCACAAAATTCACTTAATCACATTATTCCAATTAATCACATGCTTAATACTATTTTACATGCTCTCTATGGTCCATTCTCATGTTTATAATTCAAACACACATATTTCAGGTTACAAAACTTATCATGACTATCTAATAGTATTACAACATGCTTAACAATGCCTAAACATGATTCTAATCAACAGAAAACACCGTTTCATGATTAATCATGCTTAATTTTAATAACTTAAAAATTAAAATAGCACCTACAGATATCATAATATGCTCAAATTTTACCCATAAACTCTATGCATGTAATATATTAGATGGTTAATTTTTCAGAATTTTCACGATAGTAAACCTATTTTTAACATTTAACGGAGGTCTCATGTATTTTAACAAGATAATTCAAGTAGACATGGTAGATAGTGAACTGATAGTTCTAATAGCCTTAAAACAGGCATATAGAAATCCTAAGTGCATGAAAAATTTCTGTGACAATATAACACATCATACATATTTAACCCGAATTTAAATCTGACCCTAACATGCTTATTACTCATAACAGAATGTATATATATACATACAAATATACTCAGAAAATTATCAGAACTTCATGGTTTGATCTACTATACATATCTGGCAAGGCAAAATTTTATAAACATGCATATACATTCAAAAACCCCGAAAGATCACATCACATGGTTAAAACACTATTGTAGGGCCCTCGAATTTCCGTCGTATTTTTCGTATTTATGTGTGTATATTTTGTTGAGTATGTATGTACGTATTTTACGTGGATATTAAAATAGTATAAATACGTGTACATGTGTTTATATTAAACGTAAATAATGTATGTATTGCATGATGATAGTGTGAATATAATACCATGTACATATTGCATGTATAGAAGCTTGGTATGCATGGTTTTCTGCATAAATTAGGGTTCTGGCCGAAGGCCCTATTGGCGTCAATCCCCAGGCCGCTGAGGTGGTGTTAGCGTCCAGCCCTGGACGCCAACCCTAATTCCGGCGTCCAACGATATGGACGTCAACTTCTCTGGCTTGCATGCGCAGCAGAGCTGCTATCTTCTGAAACAAGGTATGGCAACCATTGGGGGATGTCCCCCAACGGCTCTGAGGGTGTCCCATCACCCTAGTGAGTGGGGGAAAGACCCTCTTTAGGTCTGAACCCGAATTGGCTCACCCCATTCTTCCCCTTCACCCTTGCAAGAGGAGAGAGGTGAGAAAGAAAAACCCTAGAGCTCTGTGAGAAAAACCCCAGTTTGAACCCCTAAAATCCGACCCTTTGAAGCTGGTTTTGGAGATCTTCTGCATCAAGGAGGGAGCTGAAGCAAAGGGGAAGGCTTCCCCATCATCCCCTCGGCGTGGAGATCAACCAGAAGCCCGGAGGAAGGCGATCTTGGAGGTGTTTCTGCAACTTCTTGGGACTGCCCAAGGAGGTCTTCACCAAGCCTCTAAATCCCTTAGAAGAATTTTTGAGAGGCAAGTGACCTATCTATGGTATCCCCGTATGAGTCTAGGAGGTTTTTATAATTTTTATGGAATTTCCCTCGAGTCCTAGACCCTCCATTTCACCCAATTTTCAGAGCTCGGGTCTGTGTTTCTGCACAGACCTGAGTAAACGGCAAGGTCCCTGGACGCCTGTGATGATCTTGGCGTCCATCGACCCTGCCGCTGACTCTGAGTCAGCGGCCAGAGACCGCCGTCTAGTTCTTCAGGACAGAACAGTGAGCTGTTCTGTCCCTCTTATACGTTAATTTCGTTATGATTTCCGTGATGAGGATATATGGTATTCCTATAAGCTATGTATTTTGTGCATTATGGTTGTGAATGAATGTGGTGTGTTGGTGAATGTGGAAGATTGGTGTCTTTAAACTTGTGGGCATAACTTGTAGAAAATTCTTGCAAATTAATGTTCCATGATTAGGATTAGTTAAATGTCTTGTTTTCAGTCTATTCATGAAATATTGTGAGACATGTATGTATGTTCTGAATTTTTGTAATTCATGCATACTTGTGGAATTGCTAGAAAGTTCGATTCGGTAAAATGAAAGCATGAAAGAAATGGTTGTGGTAACGGATTTATAGATGTATGAATTAGGATGATGTTGTATTCTGAAATCATGCATTTGTGTTTTCTGTGTAAAAACAGTAAGTGGGTAAATTTCAAATGTGTTAGACCCATGTTAGTATAAGTTGCGAATAATATGCTAATTAGGTGTTTGATTTTCTGTAAATCCTATTTAGCTCAGAAAAATCTGAAAAATTGAGGGTATGATTTTGAACCTGAAAACAGCATGTGGTTAAAATTTCAGGTTATTTGGAACAGTAAATAAAAAGTTATGTGTTTTCATGTGAATTGTGAATAATTCGTACATATGATAGTAATGTGATTTTATTTTGTTTAAACCAGCATGATTGGTGTGTTTACTACATGTTGAATCTTGAAAACTCTGTAGTACCATGTTAGGAAAAAAAACAGAGGTGTTCATGTGAGTAAGAAAGTGTGAATGAAATGAAGAGTGCCAAGTGTAAAACCATGTGTAAAACGTTAAATGTGTAAAAGTGTAAACTGTGCCAATGTGATACTGCTTCCGAGAAGGCAGTGGAGCTGTATCAGGGAAAAGTCCCCTTGAGAAAGTTCATTGTGTTAAGTGACCCTAAGGGCATTAGGGGGAAATCCTGGAGGTGGACAAGTACCACTGGTTAGGGTGGAGACTTGTTCTCCCGGTCTGCGCAGTCCAAGAGTCACCATTGCATTGCCTAGATGGTGCCTATGTGTTATGTGATGTGAATGTGTCCTTCTTTGGTGGTTTGGACTATGTGTCACGGCACTAAAATATGTGTAAAGTGTAATGTGTAAAGTGTATGTGACCATGTGTAAATGTGTAAGTGACATGTGCATGTGTATGTGTAAAGTGTAACCATGTGAAAAGAGGAAATTGTGAAAAAGGAAAATGTGAAAATTCTAGATGTGCAATGTGTTATTGAAACCATGTGAGGCTAAATCTGAAACTATGTGAATTCAGAAAATGCATGTTATCCTTCTTGTGTTTATGTGTGCAAAGTGTTTAGAACCCATGATAGGGACAACAAATGAATATGTGTGCAAGATGGCATGATGGATTGTTCATAGATTATGTTTTAAGCAACTTTGTAGCTCTCATGTGTTGAATTATAGCCTTTGGACCATGTGAAATCAGCAACCTAAAGCATGTGAAAAAGTTATGTATGTACTTAAGAACATGTAGAATCCATGCTAATTATGTCCTCCGTTCATGTATGTAAGTTGTCCATGTTGATAACTCTCATGTTGGGTTCTTGATAAGGTTAAAGTTCATAAGTGAATGGATTAGAGACCATGTGGTAGGTGAATGTTATATTTTTGAAATCTGAAAGCATGCGTTATGTATAAAATTGTAGAACCGTCATGATAGGTTGAAAACTTAAATGGACTAGCATGCTATGTGTTGCTAATTGTATGTGCATGTAGAAACCACTAGGACTTGTACGTGTATATCATGCGTAGTGTTACTTGCTGAGTCCCTGGACTCACTCCTTGCTTCGGCGTACAGGTGTAGTTGGTGACACGACACCGTTGGAGGAGACGGTGGAGACGGACTCCGAGCGCGGAGACTAGTTACTTGGAGCTTCTTTGTGATTGTGTACTTCGTCGTATGTACTTGAACATTGTATTAGGCTTATCATGAAAAGAATGTAATATGTGGACATTTTGTATTTCTATTTCAGCAAATTAAATCATGTGAATTTTAGTTCCTTTTTGCAAATTGTAAACTGCATGTATGTTTAATGTGGATGATGAATGATTGGAGATAGTTCTCTTTTACTTCCGCTACTCTGTTATTGATATTCGCGTGTATCTCAGCTGTTTGTATCGTTGGGTAAATGTCCCACTGTGAGGACTCTCGCTATATCGACGTGGGTCGGTATGACCGTACCGGTATAATGAGGGCCGTCACAACTATTCTAAAAATCAGATGAACTTGACGGCGAGGGTCTTGCCATCAGGGTGGGTTAACGGCACAATCGATTGCCGTTAACTCAGGAATTTGGCAGCAAAGATGTCTCCATCAACCTCTTGTCTACAGAAAGTGCAGACCGAACACAGAAAATCAAGGAATTTGGGGGTCTAAGACACGAGTTAAAAATCCAGAAAAATCCTAAAACTCTAGGTGATAAGTCTAGGGATGAAACCCCTAAGTTACTTGCCTCTCTAAAAGCCCTTGAAGATCAAATTTTGTTGAAGAAGCCCTCCTCGTCCTAGCCAAAGAGGTACACTTCCCTAGTTTGATTCGACCTCCTCGCCGTTGCAGACAATCTCCTGTCGTAAGGAGAGCTTCTCCACCTTCAGTAGAGTCTCCTCTTTGCAGTAGATCGTCGGTGAAGCCTTCAGAATGCCGGATCTCCCTTCTCAAACCCTTCTCTTTCTCTCCCCGAAACCTAGAAAACCCTCTGAACCAAAGTCCTCTCTTTGCAGAGATTGCTTGCTTTTATAGGCAATTAGGTTGGGGAAAATCTACGTCATAAGAGTCCTAACTGTTGGGGATGTTTTGCAACGACCCTCTTTATACCGGTACGATTATACCAATCCACGTCGGTATAACGAACGTCATCACAGTGGGACATTTACCCAACACTAACATACAATCGAGATGTACACAAATATAAATACAGAGTAGCGGAAGAAAAGAACTACTGTCTTTCATTTCATCATCCACATTTAACCATACATGATCAATATAGTGAATTAAAGAGCTAAAGTCCACATAATAAAATTACAAATTCCAAAATACATAGCTTGTCCACAATTTCATAATGTTTCAATTACAATGCCTCAACTACATACTATGAAAGCAAAATGTCACAACGGTGACTCCTCCAAGCTACTCTCCTCGCTCAGAGTCGCTCTCCACGATCTCCTCCAAGGAAGTGGGGTCACCTACTAAACCTGTACGTCGAAGCAAGGAATGAGTCTAATAGACTCAACAAATAACTCCATACACGTCACACATGCATATATCACAAGTAAGTTCTACTTTCAAATTCATTAAATCAAACATATAACATGGTTGAGACAATAAAATAAACAACCTATCATGGTATTTCTACAACTTCACAACGCATGATACATAATTCATGCCATCTCAAAACCAAATACCTATCACATGCTTTCTACTCATCCCTTCACATGAGAGCTAACATTTTACATTTAAGCTAACATGGTAGCCTTCTAAGCATGGAATCTCACACACATCTAAAAGAAGAACTCCTAACATGGTTTCTACACATTCTTGTACATGTAAGGCATCATTATAACATATGAAGGTTGCTGTTTTGACATGAACTTGATAATTTCATAACATGAATTACAAATTTTCACTCTAACACTTATATCACATGGTTACACATTTACACATTCACATGGTCCACTTTTACACATTACACACATATACATGTTCACACTACACAATTTACACATATTCACATTTACATTTCACATTAGATGCCGTGACACATAGTCCAAACCACCATTAGAAGGACACATCACATACACATAACACATAGACGCCACCTAGGCAACACAGTGACGACTCTTGGACTGCGCAGGCCGGGAGAAGAACTCTTCACCCTAACCAGTGGTACTTGTCCACCTCCAGGATTTCATCCTAATGCCCATAGGATATACATATTGAACCTTCCCATGGGGACTTATCCACGGTACGGTTCCACAGCCCTCTATGGAAGCAGTGTCACACACGGCCCATTTTACACATTTCGGTTTTTAACACACACATATTACACAATATGACACATCACTTATAGTTTTATCATTAACACATGGTTCAGTTTTCCTAAATCATGGTACTACTATTGACAGGGTTCAAACACTTCAAAATTTACACTAATCAGGTTGGGAACACCTAATCAAATCCTAATTACGTTAAGCAAGCATAAACCATTCAATTTCACATGGAAATTTCACAACATAACCTACTGTTACCCAAATTTCATGAAAATTTAACCACGCACTGTTTGCAGGCTTCAAACCACACATGCAATTTTTCACATTTTTCTGAATTACATATAATTTACAGAAAATGAAATACTCATTCACATGCCGCAATCAATTCAATTATCATGTAAACACAATATAATTATCGGTTTTGACAGTTTTCAGATCTGTATTTAACATGAATGTTATCACAGAAATTTTATCCGAATTTATTGCACATTACACAATTTACTGGAAATTTTTGGCTAACCTACACATGCCCTCTATTTTCAATGCAAAAATTACAACAATTAGCATGGTCATGGGAAAATTCTCGAATTTTCGGGACAGGGACTAGCATACATATACATCACCTGAAAAATTCGGGGAGATCGAAATTTCACATGGACTACGTAAACAAAAGTCTACATGTTCAGGACCTTATCTAACATGCATTTCAAGTAAATGTAATAATTCACATCATTTACAGAAATTCATCAAACATTCACAACACATTCTATTAACTACATTACGTATCATGTAGAATTTACACTATATCCTCATGCGCAAAACTTCGGAAATTAGGTATATAAGGCAGAACAGTTTCTTGTTCTGTCCTGGAGAACTTAACGGTAAGGTCTGGATGTTTATAGGTGTTAACGGCAGCATCGTCTGCCGCCAACTGAGGATCTTGACGGCAAGGGATCTTGCCGTCAAGCTCCTATCTGTGCAAAAACACAGACCGAGCTCTGAAGAATGGGTGAATGTGAGGATCCAGGACACGAGGAAAATCTCATAAAATCCCTAAAACTCACTGGACACATACATGGGCTACGGAAATGGGTTACTTGCCTTTTACAAAATCTCCAAAGGGATCAAATCTGTTGTTGAAGCTCTCCTTGGGTAGTGCCAAGAAGTCTCCTCCACAGCCTTCCCTCGGGTTCTAGGTCGAAGTAGCTGCCAAGCCGAGGTTGGGGAAGCCTTCTCCTTCGTCCAAACTCCCTTCCAAATGCAGTAGATCGCCGGAGGAAGCTTTGAATCGCCAGATCTGAGCTCCCAAAGTTCAGTTCTCCTCCAATTCAGCTAGGGTTTTCTTCTCCCTTTGCAAAGAGCTAAGAGAGAGTCTTTCAGGTTGCAAGGAGAGGAAGGTTTATAGGAAAATGGCTTGGGATATCCCGTAGGGTCTGATGGGAGGGCTGAGAGCCGTTGGGGACATCTCCCCAATCGGTGAGCTTGCTTGCCCCCGAAATTTCGGGGTCTGCTGCGCACAGAGGATCAGAGAAGTAGACATCCACATAGATGTCCGTCTACTTTAGTGTTGGCGTCCATCGACATGGACGTTGACTCATCATGGACGTCCATCCATGTTGACGCCAATTTGCTCTTCGGCCAGAGCTTAAAAACATGCAGAAAACCATGCTTACACTATATACTTATATGCCATATATGTAATATGTTGTACACACTACTACAACATGTAATCAAGCAATATTTACAACTAATATACGCACGCATACTTAAGTATACCAATATAACATCGTACATAAGTATCCACATACGTATACATGATATATACATACAACATGACTCAACACACAATAAGATAAAATGACAACTAATTCGAGGGCCTTACACCCTCTCCCCCTTAAGGAAACTTCGTCCTCGAAGTTTAAACAAACTACTCAAACAAATAGGGATACTTCTTCTTCATCGCATCCTCAAGCTCCCAAGTAGCCTCCTCTCGCGAGAAGTTCCGCCATAGAACTTTCACCGACGCAATACTCTTGTTCCAGAGATGCTGAACCTTCCGGTCAAGAATAGCTACTGGTTGCTCCACATACGACAGATCTGGCTGAATCTCCACTGGCTCGTGACTAATCACATGAGATGGATCTCGGACATACTTCCTGAGCATAGAAACATGGAAAGCAGGATGAACACTAGCTAAAGCTGGGGGTAAAGCTAGCTCATATGCCACGCTGCCCAATCGTCTGAGAACCTCATATGGGCCAATGAATCTAGGGCTTAACTTGCTATGCCTGCCAAGCCTGACAACACCTCGAGTAGGTGAAATCTTCAAAAAGACATGCTCACCCACCTCGAACTCCAAATCCTTCCTCCTATTGTCGGCGTAGCTCTTCTGCCTATTTTGCGCCGCAACAAGCCTCTTCCTAATCAACTGAATCTTATCCGAAGTCTCCTGAACTAACTCCGGACCGATCAACTGCCTATTGCTGGTCTCCTCCCAACATAAAGGAGATCTACAAGGCCTTCCATACAATGCCTCAAATGGAGCCATACCAATGCTCGCATGAAAGCTGTTGTTGTATGCGAACTCCACTAGAGGTAGATGACGCTCCCAATCATCCTTCCAATCCAGCACACACGCCCTCAACATATCCTCGAGCGTCTGGATAGTCCTCTCAGACTGTCCATCTGTCTGGGGATGAAACGCCGAACTGAGCTTCAGCTCCGAACCTAAGGCATCCTGAAGAGCCTTCCACAACCTCGAAGTAAATCTCGGATCTCGATCTAAAATGATCGACTTCGGCACACCATGCAATCTAATGATGCTACTGACATACAATCTAGCCAAGCTCTAGACTGACTGCTTCTTCTTCATAGGCAAGAAATGTGCAGTCTTCGAGAATCTATCTACGACTACCCAAATCGAGTCATTGCCCCGTCTAGACCGAGGCAAACCCGAAACAAAATCCATAGTGACAGCTTCCCACTTCCACACTGGGATTTCCATCTTCTGCATAAGGCCAGATGGTCACTGTTACTCGGCCTTCACTTATTGGCATACTAAACACCGGGATACATAATCTGCCACATCCCTCTTCATGCCAGACCACCAAAAGGACCTCTTCAAATCCTGGTACATCTTAGTGTTACCCAGATGAATAGAGAATCGCGATCTATGAGCCTCCGCTAACACATGCTCATGGACATCTACAAAATCAGGGACACAGACACGGTGATGAAACCTAATCACACCGTCCTCATCACAAGCAATGCACGCCTTGCCCACTCGCTCTTGGATTCTAGGGTCGGCTTTTTGCTGCTCGATTACCTCATCCAATACCGAGGACCTAAGGGATAACTGAGCTACAAAAGCCTGGCATCCTCCAACATTTCAGATCGAGACAAAAGCTCTAACTCAGTCAACACACAAACCGCATCCTCCAACATCTTCCAGTCCTACTGGAGAGATGGTCTCTTCCTACTCAGGGCATCAGCTACGACATTCGCCTTCCCAGGGTGATACTAAAGGTCGAAGTCATAGTCCTTCAAGGACTCAATCCATCTTCTCTACCTCAGGTTTAATTCCTTTTGGGAGAAAAGATACTTCAAGCTCTTGTGGTCGGTGAACACCTCAAATCTGACACCATAAAGATAGTGCCCCCAGATCTTTAGTGCATGAACCACTACTGCAAGCTCCAAATCATGGGTCAGATAGTTCTTCTCATGCTCCTTCAACTGACGAGAAGCATATGCCACTACCCTTCCTTGCTGCATCAAAACGCAACCAAGGCCAATCCGAGATGCATCCGTGTAGATAGCAAAATCCTCTACACCGCTCGACAAGACTAACACCGGAGCTGACATGAGCTTAGTCTTCAACAATTGAAAACTACTCTCACACTTCTCGGACCAGACAAACTTCACTCCCTTTCTGGTAAGCTGAGTCAATGGGGCGGCGATGGATGAAAATCCCTCAATGAATCGTCGATAGTAACCAGCCAAACCAAGAAAACTACAAATCTCCGAAGGGGTTTTGGGGGTCTCCCAATCCATAACTGCCTGGACCTTTGCTGGATCCACTGCTACACCAGCACCAGAGATCACATGCCCGAGGAAATGAACCTCACGCAACCAGAAATCGCACTTGCTGAACTTTGCGTACAGCTTGTGCTCACGGAGAACCTCTAATACTACCTTCAAATGCTGACGATGTGTGGCCTCATCCGGAGAGTAGACCAGCACATCATCAATAAACACTACGACAAATATATCTAGATACGGCCTAAAAACCCTGTTCGTGAGATCCATGAACGCTGCAGGGGCATTGGTCAATCCGAAAGGAAGAACCAAAAACTCATAATGTCCATAACGGGATCTAAATGCCGTCTTGGACACATCCTCACTCCGAATCCTCAACTGATGATAACCAGATCGTAAATCAATCTTAGAAAAGACTGATGCATCCTGCAACTGGTCAAGCAAATCATCAATCCGAGGCAAGGGATGAGACGGACCGGGGATATTTATGCCCATTAAGGTTCCATATCCAGATCCGCCTCCCGCGAACGGACCGAAGTCTCACAAGGGACAGCTCACACAAGTGTCCAGTAAGAATATAAAAGACAAACCACAACAGTATAAGACACGAGAAAGTACATGTGCTCATACCTACATATACAATTTACAACTGTCCCATTACATTAATATATGTCCAATTAAAGAGTACAACTACCTAGGGCATACCCCGAGGGAGCACCAGCTCACACAACACTAACTACTACACAACTGCTGGTGGTACAAGTCTGACACAACGCCGCTGCAAGCCAAACACTCGGCAAGCCCTGAAAAGAACTGTAGGGGAGTGAGCCTCAACAAGTCACAGGCTCAGTAGGGGCTACCCAAAACAACACCGTAACCACGGACACCTCAACCCCAATGGGTCTCACTGGCAACACCAATAGCCAAACCATTTCATGCTCACAAAATTTATATTTAAATAACAGCTTAAACAGTAATTGATAAACAAAAGCATATTCCTTATAAAGAAAGAGGAATCACAGGCTAGTCCACTCAACAACTGAAATGTCTAGGCCGCAAGCCTCACAGGCACATTATTCCAACGACTGGTCGCCTAAGCTACAAGCCACATAGGCAAACTACTGCCTAGGCTACAAGCTTCACAGGCGCGTCTCAAGTTACGAGGGTAATAGGACTGCTAACAAAAAGCTGGTCCTATATACCTTAAATCACAATATGTCGGAAACCACATACACTAAGTAACATGATCGGCTACTGCAGGCCAATCCAACACACATGAAAACCATATACGGTAGCTTACCCGAAGGAGGGTGAAGCACATTGTGTGGAAGGTCACACCACACGACCTCCAGAAAACACAATTCCACGTCAACACCAGAACAGACTGGTACACGACGTACCACCACAAAACCATTACCCACACGGGGTACAGGTACCTATTACCACAAGGCACCAGCACGGAAACCACAAGTGAACCCGTGCCGTAACAGGGCACACCATAGCAAACTAAACCACATTTGGTGAGTCAATATTCACCAACTATAATCAAAACTGTGCCACCACTCGGGCACACCACAAGCTACAACCGTAGTCACAACTGTGCCAACACCAGGGCACACCTCGAACGAGTCAAACCTCGACTACGAGTCACAAACTCACGAACCACGACAATAGCAAAGCACGAGTCGGAAAGGAACGACACCACCACACGGGAACGGACTACTGGCTGATCAGGCCAATATCCAACCCTGACAACACAACACAAGAACAACCTCTCAGCCTCGCAGTCACGGACGAAAGGTCTAACTGTCGCTCCACGAGAGCAAGTCAAACAACTGTGGAGACCAACCAATACCACACCTGTAGACACACAACTGTAGGTCCATGCCTGGCACCTCTAGGGTCTCTGGCCAGAGCACCCTAAAGTGAGGCACTAGAAAACAGGACTAGCTGGGGACCAGTGTCGACTACTGGTGTTCGTACCCCCAACTACGAGCGCGCTACAAGTGACTGCACACCCACCAACACAAGCCGCTGCCCTACTGTCGTCTTTCCCTCAGCCGGACGTACAACTCAAACACAGGAGTGAGGGTTTCCAGGAAGATGACACAAACCTCAACGGTACAACACAAGTACCGGGACAAACCCCGAGCACAACAAACACACGTGCCTGGCTCACAAAGAACCTGGGGTACCCGACTAGAGAGGCATTCCGGAATAGGCGCCGGACCACCACACTCGGCAATACATAAACCACATCACTTACACATTTATTACAAATCACGATATACATGTGAGGAATAGCTTGTCCTGGTCACTCGTGACCTACAAGCTAGCCTACACAAAATACATATATGAACCATATTAAAAATAATGCCACGACCTGTCATTGGTCACATAGTGACCTTTACTGCCATACTAGACACAATATACATTAACACTCATATTTTATTACTTATCCATTTAGGATGTTTGCAAGAGATCCTAAAGGATCAAGGCTAGGTTCCAACGTGAACCTCATCGCCACATCACCACGGATTAATCATAATAATTAAGACATAATAAACACAATGTTACACGATATGCCATGCACATATAAACTACATGCACGACATCTAAACCACGTAGACTCCACGTGTATAATACACCATGACTAGTGTACTACACATTATCCATGTAAACAATATATCCAATTCATGGACAACATGCACACATATATATTACACATTAATCACGTAAAGCATGCCCATCTCGTGAGCAACACGCTCTATAAGCGTAACAAGTGTACTGGCTCTCATCTGTCATTGCCATGCACACACAACCACGTAACATGTACAATAAGAAAAACCTCAGGAAACACACTGCGCTAATACCTGCACAGGTTAGCGGCAGTATCGATTGCCGTCCACTGGTTATAAACGGCAGCATCCCCTGCCGTTAATACCAAATAAACTCGATATCAACGGCTAGACATCTGGCCGTTAATCTCCAACTGAAGAACCTGACGTCAATCGATGTTGACGCTAAGATCTTTAGCTCCCAGGTATACAAAACACACAGACCGGCCCAAGGCCAATCATACGGGCAACTTAGCCCTACAAACAATAAGAAAACAAGAGGAAACACTTCCCCTTACATCTGAATACTATAATTAAACTGAAGAAACAAGATCCAACGCTTGGATCAATCAAACCATCCAATTTCCCGGCATGGATAATCCTTTCCCAAAAACTCAATTAACATATGATCTATGCAACAAAGTATGGCGAATCAACCAGGAGAGATCAAAGGGTCCAGTCCCTACCTCAGAAATGCAATTAAACCTCGATAGAACCTCAAATTACACCGAACCCCCCAGGAGCTTCCCGCGAACACCGCCCTCTAATCCGTCATTCCCCGCCTGAACTGCCGCTGCTGCGCGCATCACGGCCTTCCCACGTACTCCCGTCGACCGCCAGAAGTAGTGAAGAGGCACAAAGGTGAAGGTGGGGGAAGAGGAGAGGAGAAAGTGGGGAAAGAAGAAGGCTCGTTACCCCTAAAAACATAGGCGCCTCAGGTTAACGTCAACCTCTGCGCCGCTAACCAAACCGTCCCAACTAGGCGTCCACAACACTCGCCGCCAAGTTCAACGGTAGACGTCTACATCAATGGACGCCAAGAACATGTTAACGGCAACACCATTGCCGCCAACACACAGTAGACATCACACACCTAGACGCCTACCCACTGTTGATGTCCAGCACACTGAACACCAACACAGATCCATAACCAACTCCGGTAAGGATCCAATAAGAAACACACAACACAAGTCGCACTGGTCACAGCTTGACCATCCCACACACTAAACAAAGGATCCACGAAGATCTGAAAAACGCACGACGTTACATTACTATCACCTAAAAAGAAATGTCGTTCGACATATAAAACAAATCACAACAAACCGGATTATCACCTAAAAAGAAATGAAACCATATACAGAACAAGAAGGATATTCTTTCTCTGCATCAGCCTTTTAATTCATCTATCCATTTCCATCCTTGCTTTGTTCTTTTCTTTTCTTTCAATCCATTTCACAATTACTCTGTTCTGTTGATTCCAGTGCCTTTCCTTACCTTTCAATTGTAGATGATTCTACATTGCCAATGACGCTTTATCTCCTTAGACTGAACCTACTTTCACATTTTTCCGGCTGTGTTTGCAACATTTCTTTCGGGACCACTTTATCTTTCTCGCGTATCTTACACTATAATACTCTTTCATGCCGCCATTTTCTTTTTCTATTTATCATTGCTTGCTGTTATTCTGCCTTGTCTGCATTTACATTCGCAATTGTCATCTCTTCAAAGAAAACCAATCACCATCTTTGAATTTCCTGCTCTTTTCATATTATTCTGCTCATACCGTTTTAAGTCATCTCTGATTAAAAACCATAATAAACTCTGCTCCTTTATTCCACTGTACAAAAATTTACACTTTCTTCTTATCCCAGCAAACCTTGAACAATCTGTGGATATTAAATCTTTCTTGTTTCCGCTTTGTGAATGTGATCATGTGTAAATTGTGTAGTGTGAATACGTGTAAATGTGAAATGTGTGAAAAGTGAACTGTGTGAATGAGGAAATTGTGCAACCATGTGAAACTAATGTATTAGATGATGAAATGGTAATCCATGATATGTTAATGTTAAACTTGTGTCATAACAGCAACCTAATCGTAGTTAGGAAAATGCTTTACATGTGTACAAATGCGTAGAATCCATGCTAGTAGCATTTCTTACTTATGTGTGAATGTTTCCATGTTTAAGCACCACCATGATATAGTTAATTGAGATTGTAGCTCTCATGTGATTTGTTGTGAACTTCTAATTCATGCCAAAACAGCAAGCTAAAAGTGTATAAAATGATAATATGCATGTGCAAGAATGTGTAGAAATCTTGATAGGAAGGTCTCATTTCATGTATTACGCATACCATGTTTGGTTGCTCTCATGTTTTGCTTAATTGGAGGTAAAACCTTTATGTGATGGAATGAGTAGAAAGCATGTGATAGGACGTTTTATTTTGGAAAATCTGAAATCATGAACCATGTGTTTACTTTGGTAGAATTACCATAATAGGTTGCCTCTTATTGATGTCAAGCATGCTACATGTTTTGTC
This sequence comes from Colocasia esculenta, assembly GCA_014218235.1. Lineage (NCBI taxonomy): Eukaryota > Viridiplantae > Streptophyta > Magnoliopsida > Alismatales > Araceae > Colocasia > Colocasia esculenta. The sequence continues at coordinate 106,584,489 of CM024755.1, read as the reverse complement.
TTGTGACTTGGGATGAAAACCGGCTATGATATGTGCATGTATGATATGTGTGGTGTTATTTGCTGAGTCTTTTAGACTCATTACTTGCTTCGGCGTACAGGTTTAGTAGGTGATACACATTTGGAGGAGATCGTGGAGAGCGACTCCGAGCGCGGGGAGTAGCTTGACGGAGTTGTAGAGTGACTTTTGCTTCCATTGTATGTAACAAGGCATTGTAATAGAACTATTAAGGAATTTGTGGACAAACTATGTATTTTATTTTGGCACTTCTTTTATGTGGATTAAGTGGACTTTAGATCTTTAAATTGTTTCATGAATCATGTATGTTAAATGTGGATGATGAGATGAATGAAAGACATGGTTCTTTTACTTCCGCTATTCTGTATTTATATTTGTGTGTATCTCAATCGTATGTTATTGTTTGGGAAAATTCCCCACTGTGATAACGTTCACTATACCGACGTGGGTTGGTATAACCGTACCGGTATAATGAGGGTCGTCGCAATCTTGATATTTGTGCTATACTCGACACTTGTGCTATACTTAAAAAGCTTGTGCTATTTCCATCATGCGCTATCCTGCTATCTTTTACTTGACTCTCTAGCTCTATCATTAGTTACTCTGCCTTTTAATACATTAATCATTTAAAGCCTGCTTGACTATTGAGATTTAAGTCCTACTGGGCATTATCGCTCACCCTGCGTTATTTGTCGTTGTGTTCTCAGGTGAGACCGAGGATGACACATACACCCAAGAGGACGGAAACGACCAGGAGTGAAGTCATGAGTACCCTAGTGTCTTAGTATTATGATTAGAGTGTTAGTTTAGTCTTTTACTTTGATTTCAATGTAATTGGGCACTATAGAATGGCTATGATATTAGTGGTTGTAACTAGACATTTGGAAAGTTATTAATGAGAAGAATTTGCTTTAGTATTTATTCATTGCTCAATGGTTTCATTCTAGTACTCGCTTTGTACCCGTTTACTTGCAACTACCTCGCGTTCCGATATTCCGCGTCGGGGAATGACAGTTTTGTGGTATCAGAGCCTAGGTTAATCTTAAATATAGGATGATCTAGGTTAACCTGCCTCGACTAGAGTCAATTATCCTACCTATGTGAGTTGTGGTTAGAGCCAAGGGTAAATAGCTAAAATGAACTCACACACGCACAAATTAAATTCCACATCAATATCATGACAATAAGTTATTTTGTAGGAACTAAGCAATCAAGATGACTATGGAATGTGCTCAAATGAGGGGCATGCAACAGACCATTCAAGAACTGACGTGCGCAATTATGCAAGCTACCGAAGGAGGGGGTAATCGTGGTGGTACAGGCGACCTGCATCTTAACTTCAAGAGTCTGAACCCACCTAGGATCAGTAGATCCACAGATCCGGATGAAGCCGAACACTAGCTAAAGGAACGGAAAGGATCTTCCGTGTTATGCAATGCGTAGTGGGGAATAAGCTGTTACTAGCCACATTTCAACTTGAAAAGGACACCCGCGCTTGGTGGGAGTCTGTGGAAGCGACCCGAGCGAATGGTCAGTTCACTTGGTCCGAATTCAAAGAAGCCTTCAATTCTAAATACTTCTCTGAGCATGTCCAAGAAAGGAAGGCTGTGGAATTCGTTGCTCTTAAACAGCAGAGCTTGACTGTGGCCGAATATGAAGCCTAGTTTTCAAGGTTGGCACGCTATGCTGCACACCTGGTGAACACTGAAAGGATGAAGGCTAAGCACTTCGTCAATGGCCTTAAGCCTCAGTACATTACACAACTGGCACCTCTCGACATCCAGACCTACGCCGAGATGGTGAAGAAGGCCCAACTACTAGAAGATGCTATGGACTTTACCGACTATATCAAAGGGATGTTCGTGAAGAAGGAAATGACCTAAGGGCAATCATCTGCTAAGCCAAACAATGGCAAGAAGCGTCCCTTCAACATCACAGAGGGACCCAGCCAAGAAAGGAAACCTAAAGCTACTGTCCCCAACACTCCAACAAAAAGTAACTGCAAGCACTGTGACAAGCCAGGTCACACTGCTGACGAGTGCTGGAGGAAAGCCGGCGCATGTCTGCGATGTGGAAGCCACGAGCACCGCATCCCCGAGTGCCCGCTATTGAAAGAACATGAGAGGCGCCCTAATGCGCCTAAGAAACAGGGCCGACTACAAGCCCTGCACAATGAAGAGCCCACTGAGGAAGGTGGCATGGTAGAAGGTACCCTACAAGTTTTCTCCTTATCAGCTTTTGTTTTATTTGATACTGGAGCAACTCATTCATTTATATCTCAACACTTTGCTGATACCCTGACTGCAAAACCTATATCCATGGGTTGTGAGTTCTCTATCACAACACCACTAGGAGAAAAGGAGAAATTGAACAAATACTTTCCCTTTGCCGATGTAATGATCAGAGACCATAACCTAAAAGCCGACCTGGTGTGTATGCCCATGGAAGGCTATGATGTAATTTTGGGAGCCGACTGGTTGTCCACTTATGGGGCAAGTGTCGATTGTATGAAAGGAAGGGTGACATTTAGTGACTTTCCTAAATTGACATTCTCTGGGGTTAGACATAAGAGACGGATGTCTCTAATCTCCACCATAAAATCCCATAACATGATAAGAAAAGGTTGTTTTACTTTCCTTGCGGCCGTAGTAGTTGAAAAGAAGGGTTATAAGATAGAAGACATCCACATAGTCCAGGATTTTCCCGATGTGTTTCTTGAAGATTTACCAGGGATTCCCCCAGAATGAGATGTCAACTTCGCCATTGAGTTGATCTCTGGAGCTGCCCCGGTATCACGACAACCATACCGGATGTCACCTGCAGAGCTAAAGGAATTGAAGACGCAATTTATGGAACTATTAGAGAAGGGGTTCATCAGACCCAGTACTTCCCCATGGGGAGCACTTGTGCTATTCGTCAAGAAGAAGGATGGATCGATGAGGCTATGCATCGACTATCGTCAACTCAATCAGCTTACCATCAAGAACAAGTACCCATTGCCTAGGGTCGACGAACTTTTCGACCAAATATCTGGAGCTCAGTATTTCTCCAAGATCGATCTTCGATCTGGATATCACCAAATGAGGATCAACGATGACGATATCTTCAAAACGGCTTTTAGGAGCAGGTATGGACACTATGAATTCGTCGTTATGTCGTTTGGTCTAACCAATGCTCCTGCAGCCTTTATGCAACTCATGAACAGCATATATCGGCCATACCTTGGCAAGTTCGTGGTCGTCTTCATCGACGACATCCTCATTTATTCAAAGACCAAGGAAGAGCATGAAGAACACCTGAAGATTGCACTACAAGTCTTGTGAGACAACAAACTGTACGCAAAGCTGAGCAAGTGTGAATTCTGGCTCGAAGAAGTGTCCTTCTTGGGCCATGTCATCTCAAAGGACAGCATCTCAGTTGATCCTTCCAAAGTCGAAGCTGTACTTAATTGGGAGAGACCAACCAACATCACAGAAATCAGAAGCTTCCTAGGATTGGCTGGCTACTACAGGCGGTTCATTAAGGACTTCTCCAAGATCGTCGTTCCTCTCACATGACTAACACGAAAGGAGAATCCATACTCTTGGAGTAATGAGTGTGAGAAGAGTTTCCAAACTCTTAAAGATTGTCATACCTCAGCACCAGTTCTCGCTCTGCCAATAGAGGGAGAAGGTTTCTCTGTCTACACCGATGCCTCAGGGATTGGGCTAGGTTGTGTATTGATGCAAAAGGAGACGGTCATTGCTTATTCTTCAAGACAACTGAAGACGCATGAAGTCAACTACCCTGTGCATGATCTTGAGTTGGCTGTCGTGGTCTTTGCCTTGAAGATCTGGAGACATTACTTGTATGGTGAGAAATTCACTGTCTACTCAGACCATAAAAGCCTAAAGTACTTATTCTCCCAGAAGGAACTCAACATGAGACAGAGAAGATGGCTAGAATATCTGAAGGATTTCAACTTCAACATCCAATACCATCCAGGCAAGGGTAATGTCGTGGCTGATGCTCTTAGTAGGAAGCCGATGGCATCTATTTCAAGTCTAGTCCTTGGCGAGATGCAACTACTAGAACAATTTCCAAGGTTAGACTTAACTATTGAACATCGAGATGATCGAGTCTTGGTTGCCAATATCAAGATTCAATCCAACTTGATGGAAGAGATTAAAGTTCTGTAACGACCCTGTTATATCGGTACGGTTCCACCAACCCACGTCGATATAAAAGGCATCACTACAGTGGGACATCTATCCAACACTAGTACAATAGGCTGAAACATACACAAATATAATATATCTCATGACAGCGGAATTTAAAGACTGAAAAGAAACCTTATTCCATCATCCACATTCTATTCACAGTCCGTATAGAAGAAAAGAGAGCTAACTGTTCATAACTGAAACAAAATAAATACATTGTTCACATGAGACTACGCAGAGTCTTTATTACATACTATGAAGTAACGAAAATTACAATGCTAACTTCACAACTATCTCTCCTACTCTCGCTCTGAGTCGCTCCTGACGATCTCCTCGGAAGAAGTAGAAACGTCTGCACCTGTACGCCGAAGCAAGAATGAGTTCAAAAAAACTCAACAAGTAACACCAAGCACACTAAACATACATGCATCAAGTAATATCCTTATGCTATATCATTTACACATAATGCATGGAAGTGACAATTTTTCAAATAGAAGCCTATTCATGATTTATACACATTTTTCACATGGGATTTGGTTTTATACACAATAAACTAATCCTATCACATGCTTTCTACACTTTTCACTATGCTAAACTGATTTCATTCAATCATTCATAAGCCACATGTTGAACATTTTACACAATATTTACACATTTCATAACAACTAATTTAACATGAATTCTAAGACAATTTTACACATGGTTAACACATTTATATTAGTGAGAAGCTCGCTGTTTTACTACTATCATGTCACATTCACAAGAAACTTATCCTTTTTGCATGTTATCATAAGAATTTCATGAACACATATTCACTTGCACAATTTCACAATTTACACATTTCTTTTCACTTAAACACATTTTCACAAATTCTTAATGCCGTGACACATAGCCCAAACCACTTTAGAAGGACACACACTGATCACATCACATATCAATAACCTAGGCATTCCAGTGATTAATCTTAGTTACTGCGCAGAACCGGGAGAAGCACTCTCCACCCTAACCAGCGATACTTGTTCGCCTCTAGGATTTAATCCCAATGCCCATGGGACATCACACACTTGAACTTTCCCGTGGGGACTTTACCACAGTACAGTTCCACAGCCCTCTAAGGTAGCAGTGTCACCCATTGGCACATTAATACATTTTCTCAATTTCAACACATTTCTAAACGCAAAATAATCATGCATTCATCTCATGTTCACACATTTACATTCTTCAGTATTACCTAGCATGGTACTACTGTTTTCAGTATTAATCAAATTTTTACAACAATTCTAATCATGCTGAAATTTTTGCAGAATTAAATATTAATCATATTAGCATGTATTAATTATTAATATCTAACATAAAACAAGTTTATATAGCTACTGTCATTTGTTAAGTACAAAAATTTAACCAGAAATTTATCACAGTTTAACCATCATGCATACCAAAATTTACAATTTTCTGAATTACACATATTTTCTGAAAATTATAACAGTGATGTTATCAACTGTAAAAATAGTCAAACTGATATAAATTTTCATTATTCGGATTCACAATTTATTACATACATGATTACTGACAGTACAAATTTTATCACAAATTATGGGAATTTAACTAGTTTCGCATGAATTCTTATCTTTTCTACATTGAGTAGACATATTAACTATTTTTCGATTCAGAAAATTAAATAAACTACTCAGATATTATAAATTACTCAAATTTTTATATCATGCATCAGATCTCATAAACAATGTACAGAAATTTCATGGTAATTAAATTCTATACATATTTCATAAATGGCATTTTCCAAGATTAAAATTCTGTTAGTAGCACATTCAAAGAATTCTAATAATTTGTGAAATTTTCAAAAATGCACAATAACTCACAGTACACCCAAACATATATATTTACATATTATATGAAATTTTTACTGTATATCCTCATGCGGAAAAACTCGAAAATTAATTTATATATGGACAGACTTGCACACTGTTGCAGTCTGAAGAACTCGACGGCATGGGGTAGCCGTCTATAGGTTAACGGCATTATATGATGCCGCCAACACATGATATTAGTGGCAAGGGATCTTGCCGTTAATATCCTGTCTGCACAAAACAGACTGAAAGCCAACAAATCACTTGAAAGGGGGGGTTCCAGGACACAAGAAAAATCTGAGAAATTCCTAGGACATACTAGACACATGTAGGGTTAATGTGAATGGGGTACTTGCCTTCTGTAAAATCTACAAATGACGATTTAAGCCGTAGAAGCCCTCCTCGGCCTGTGCCAAAGAGTCTCCAAATCCCTCCTTCTTCGGATCTTCTGTTGATCTTCACAGCACACCAGCGTGGGGAGTCGTTCCCGGATGTTCAAGGTTGACACCAGTCGATGTAGATCGCCAGACGAAGCCTCCCGAAGCCGGATCTTTCAGGTTCAAGTTAGGGTTTTTGCACAAAAAGATAGGTTTTTCACCCAAGAGCCAAAAGGGATGGATCTGGCTGAAAATGGGGTATTATAAAGGGTTGGGGTCGGATAGGTTAAAGGGGCAAGTCTTAGAGCCGTTGGGAAAGGTTTCCAAAACAAGAGGCTCAATTTCTGGAGGCGTTTCCGGATCTGAAAACATAACAGGTCTAGGATATTGGCGTCCATATCCATGGTCGCCTATCCAAAATGGGCGTCCATCGATATTGCCGCCTACCACTAGTCAGCGTCAGCCGATGTGGACGCCGACTGGCCGACAAAACTCACTTTAATTATGCAGAATTTATATCACTACACACTTAAATATATATATATATATGTATATATATGTATATATATATATATACTTGAATACACTATGTACATTTCAATAATACTAAATCATACAATTTATATAAATAAATACTTATACACAATAATCTATATATTAATAGTATACACTTATACGCACATACATATAAACAAGGTGAAAGTCAAGGGCCTTACACCCTCTCCCCCTTAAAGAAACTTCGTCCTCAAAGTTAGACTGACACTACCCAAACAACTGAGGATATTTCTTTTTCATTGCATCCTTAAGCTCCCAAGTAGCCTCCTCTCGCGAGAAGTTACGCCATAAGACCTTTACTGACGCAATGCTCTTGTTTCGGAGATGTTGAACCTTCCGATCAAGAATAGCTACTGGTTGCTCTACATAAGAAAGATCTGGCTGGATCTCCACTGGCTCATGGCTAATAACATGAGACGGATCTCTGACATACTTCCTGAGCATAGATACGTGAAAAACAGGATGAACGCTAGCCAAGGCTGGGGGTAAAGCTAGCTCATATGCCACGTTGCCCAATCGTTGGAGAATCTCATACGGGCCAATAAACCTAGGGCTCAACTTACTATGCCTGCCAAATCTAACTACACCTCGCGTAGGCGAAATCTTCAAAAAGACATGCTCACCTACCTCGAACTCTAGATCCTTCCTCCTGTTGTCGGCATAACTCTTCTGCCTATCCTGTGCCGCAACAAGTCTCTTCCTAATGAGCTGGACCTTATCCGAAGTCTCCTGAACTAACTCCGGGCCGATCAACTGCCTATCACCGGTCTCCTCCCAACACAAAGGAGATCTGCAAGGCCTACCATATAAAGCCTCAAATGGAGCCATGCCAATGCTCGCATGAAAACTGTTGTTATATGCAAACTCCACTAGAGGTAAATGGCGCTCCCAATCATCCTTCCAATCCAGCACACATGCCCTCAACATATCCTCAAGCGTCTGGATAGTCCTCTCGGACTGTCCATCTATCTGGGGATGAAAAGCCGAACTGAGCTTCAGTTCCGAACCTAACGCATCCTGAAGACCCTTCCATAGCCTCGAAGTAAATCTCGGATCTCGATCCGAAATAATAGACTTCGGTACTCCATGCAATCTAATAATACTACTAACGTACAGTCTAGCTAAACTCTCTACTGACTGCTTCTTCTTCATAGGCAAGAAATGCGCAGTCTTTGAGAATCGATCTACCACTACCCAAATCGCCTCGTCTAGATCGAGGCAAACCCGTAACAAAATCCATAGTGACAGCTTCCCACTTCCAAACTGGGATCTCCATCTTCTACATAAGACCAGATGGTCGCTGCCACTCGGCCTTCACTTGCTGGCATACTAGACATCTAGACACAAACTCGGCTACATCCTTCTTCATGCCAGACCACCAAAACGATCTCTTTAAATCATGGTACATCTTAGTGTTACCCGGATGAATCGAGAACCTAGATCTATGAGCTTCTGCTAAAACATGCTCACGAATATCTACAACGTCTGGAACACAAACACGATGATCGAATCTAATCACACCATCCTCATCACGAGCAATACCCGCTTTGCCCACTAACTCTTGGAGTCTAGGGTCGGTTTTCTGATGCTCGATCACCTCATCCAACACCGATGACCTAATGGACAGCTGAGCTACAAAAGCTCGGCACAATGATGGCTCCAACTCGGTCATCGAACACGCTGCATCCTCCAACATCTTCCAGTCCTGCTGGAGAGATGACCTCTTTCTACTAAGGGCATCTGCTACGACATTCGCCTTTCCAGGATGATACTGGAGGTCGAAGTCATAGTCCTTCAGGAACTCAATCCATCTTCTCTGCCTAAGGTTTAATTCTTTTTGGGAGAAAAGATACTTTAGGCTCTTGTGATCAGTGAACACCTCAAATATGACACCATAAAGATAGTGCCTCCAGATCTTCAGTGCATGAACCACTGCCGCAAGCTCAAGATCATGAGTTGGATAGTTTCGCTCATGCTCCTTCAATTGCCTCGAAGCATATGCTACTACCTTCCTTGCTGCATCAACACACAGCCAAGACCAATCCGAGATGCATCCGTGTAGATAGCAAAATCCTCTACACCGCTCGGTAGAACTAACACAGGGGCCGATGTGAGTTTAGTCTTCAATAATTGAAAACTACTCTCACACTCCTCGGACCAGACAAACTTCACTCCCTTCCTGGTCAGCTGAGTCAATGGAGCGGTGATTGATGAAAATCCCTCAATAAAATGCCGATAATAACCCGCCAAACCAAGAAAACTCCGAATCTCCGAAGGAGTCTTGGGACTCTCCCAATCCATAACAGCCTGGACTTTTGCTGGGTCCACTGCTACACCAGCACCGGAGATAATATGCCCAAGGAAATGAACCTCGTGCATCCAAAAATCGCACTTGCTGAATTTTGCATATAGCTTATGCTCACGGAGAACCTCTAACACTATCCTCAAATGCTGACGATGTGTGGCCTCATCCGGAGAGTAAACCAGCACGTCATCAATGAAGACTACAACAAAACTATCTAGATAGGGTCTAAACACCCTGTTCATGAGATCCATGAACGCTGCAGGGGCGTTGGTTAGACCAAACGGAAGGACCAAAAAACTCATAATGTCCATAACGGGTTCTAAATGCCGTCTTGGACACATCCTCACTCCTAATCCTCAACTGATGATAGCCAGAACGCAAATCAATCTTAGAAAAGACCGATGCATTCTGTAGCTGGTCAAACAAATCATCAATCGAGGTAAGGGATACCTGTTCTTTACCGTCACCTGGTTTAGTTTCTATAATCAATGCATAACCGAAGTGACCCATCCTTCTTTTCACGAATAAGACAGGTGCGCCCCAAGGGGAAACGCTAGGGCGAATAAATCCCTTATCTAACAAATCCTGCAACTGCTTCCTTAACTCAGCTAATTCCGCAGGTGCCATCCGATAGGTGCCTTCGAGATAGGAGAGATGCCTGGAAGCAACTCTAGAGTGAACTCTATCTCTCTAGCCGGTGGCAATCCAGATAAATCATCAGGAAAGACATCTGGAAAATCCTGCACTACATCTATCTCGGCAAGAGTAAGTGACTCATCAGCCTTGGGTATTAAAACCACACTGGCAAGAAAAGCGTCACAACCCTTGTTCACCATTCTCATTGCCCTCATGGCCGAGATGACAAACTTTCCTGCTAAGTTCCTCGGCAAAGGATGAGAAAATTCATCCTCACCAGGAATGCGAAAACGATCTTCTTCCCACGACAATCTACCAATGCATAGTGCTCCTCTAGCCAATCCAGACCAAGAATAGCATCATAGTCCTTCATCTTAAGCAAGAAGAAACACCCTTCTAGGACTCTATCCTCAATGCACACCGGTAAAGACGGAATACACTTCCTAGTCGATACCGTACCCGCAGGTGTATGCACAGACAAAGGGACTTCTAAATCCTCAGACTCTAACCCTGACTCCAAAGCTAACTGCCTAGCAAAACGCTCGGAAATGAACGAGTGAGTAGCACCCGTATTGAACAAAACCCGAGCATGCACACCTAAGAACAAAACTGTACCTTCGGTGACATGATCTGCCTGCTCGGCGTCCTCACGAGCTAACGCAAACACTCGAGCTGGGGCTCGAGGTCTCCCTGGTCGTCCTGTCGCTGGCGCTGCTGCTGCTGCTACTGGGGCTGGCCCCCGCTGGGCTCCTGCTGAAGCCTCGGACAATCCTTAATCTTATGATCACTGCTCCCGCACTTTAAGCACTTTCCTGCTACCAGCCAACACTCCGTACCGCCATGTGCCTCCCGCAATGAGGACACTCCTTCTTACCACTAGGGGAACGTTGAGAGGATACCTGACCACTGCCTGATGCCACAGGACGCTGCGGTGACTGGAAAGTCGCCTTCTTCCTCTCCTGTCTCTGGAAAGGAGCTGCTGGCCTCTTTTGAGAAGCCTTCTTCTCCTCCAGATACTGCTCCATCTCTCCCTCCTGCCGACATGCCGCGCTGAGCACCTGCTCGAGAGTACGATGGTCGAAAGCCACCAACCTCGTCCTCAGTGATGGTTTCAGACCCATCACGAATTTCTTCGCCTTCCTGCGCTCATCAGCTACAATATGAGGGGCGTACTTTGATAGCTCGGCAAACCTGGCCTCGTACTCCAGCACGGTCATGGAGCCCTGGGTCAACGAGAGGAACTCCTGCTCCATCTTGTCCTGGATGTGCTCCGGAACAAACTTGGCTCGGAAAAGCCTCACGAACTCATCCCATCCGACTTCCACGGCACCATCCTCGAATCGAGTACGTAACAACGAGGACCACCATACATCGGCTCGCTCCTGCCAAAACCATCCATGAGCACTAACCAACATAATTTATACTTAAAGTGATAACCACTAGATTAGATTACACATACCTGTAGCATGTAGGTGGCTAAAGTAACCTTGTCATCCTCAGCGCACCTAATGGCCCGGAAGATCTTCTCAATCTCCCTCATCCAGTTCTCAGCCAATAATGGATCGCTCTCCCCCTTAAAAGAAGGTGGCGACATCCTCTTGAACCTTTCCATGATGGAGGGTCCACCATGGTCAGCCTGGGGAACTGGTACCTGAGCCTGCTACAACAAGCAACAAAATTAACACATATAACATAACAATCATGCATTTAAAATACAGACTACTTTATCTTATTATTCTAACCTGAGCCTCCAACTGGGCCTGGAGTGCAGCCTGAGTGTGGGCCTGCGTTTGCATGGCCTGCACCAAACCCTGCATGAACACTCCATAGTCTACTGGTGGCGGTGGAGGAAGTACAGGACCCTGGGGTGCAGGGGCCTGCTGCTCACCCTGATCCTCACGCCGAGGCTCATCTCTCCTCTGCTCGCCATCACGAGCAGGAACACCACGCCTACCACGCGAAGCCATAACCTGTAAAACAGATTAATCACCATTTAGAACTAAACTATCTAAATTCTAACTAATTACTTATCTATGTGGACAATCTACACTGACTTAGTATACAATGAAGATGATGGTATATGCATATTTATGTACAATTTCAGCCTGATGCTTGATACCAATCTCTGTAACGACCCTCTTATATCGGTACGGTTCCACCAACCCACGTCGATATAAAAGCATCACTACAGTGGGACATTTACCCAACACTAGTACAATAGGCTGAAACATACACAAATATAATATATCTCATGACAGCGGAATTTAAAGACTGAAAAGAAATCTTATTCCATCATCCACATTCTATTCACAGTCCGTATAGAAGAAAAGAGAGCTAACTGTTCATAACTGAAATAAAATAAATACATTGTCACATGAGACTACGCAGAGTCTTTATTACATACTATGAAGTAATGAAAATTACAATGCTAACTCCACAACTATCTCTCCTACTCTCGCTCCGAGTCGCTCCTAACGATCTCCTCGGAAGAAGTAGAAACGTCTGCACCTGTACGCCGAAGCAAGAATGAGTTCAAAAGAACTCAACAAGTAACACCAAGCACACTAAACATACATGCATCAAGTAATCTCCATATCCTTATGCTATATCATTTACACATAATGCATGGAAGTGACAATTTTTCAAATAGAAGCCTATTCATGATTTCTACACATTTTTCACATGGGATTTGGTTTTATACACAATAAACTAATCCTATCACATGCTTTCTACACTTTTCTCTATGCTAAACTGATTTCATTCAATCATTCATAATCTACATGTTGAACATTTTACACAATATTTACACATTTCATAACAACTAATTTAACATGAATTCTAAGATAATTTTACACATGGTTAACACATTTATATTAGTGAGAAGCTCGCTGTTTTACTACTATCATGTCACATTCACAAGAAACTTATCCTTTTTGCATGTTATCATAAGAATTTCATGAACACATATTCACTTGCACAATTTCACAATTTACACATTTCTTTTCACTTAAACACATTTTCACAATTTCTTAATGCCGTGACACATAGCCCAAACCACTTTAGAAGGACACACACTGATCACATCACATATCAATCACCTAGGCATTCCAGTGATTAATCTAGTTACTGCGCAGAACCGGGAGAAGCACTCTCCACCCTAACCAGCGATACTTGTTCGCCTCCAGGATTTAATCCCAATGCCCATGGGACATCACACACTTGAACTTTCCGTGGGGACTTTACCACAGTACAGTTCCACAGCCCTCTAAGGTAGCAGTGTCACCCATTGGCACATTAATACATTTCTCAATTTCAACACATTTCTAAACGCAAAATAATCACGCATTCATCTCATGTTCACATTACATTCTTCATATTACTTCAGTATTACCTAGCATGGTACTACTGTTTTCAGTATTAATCAAATTTTTACAACAATTCTAATCATGCTGAAATTTTGCAGAATTAAACATTAATCATATTAGCATGTATTAATTATTAATATCTAACATAAAACAAGTTTATATAGCTACTGTCATCTGTTCAGTACAGAAATTTAACCAGAAATTTATCACAGTTTAACCATTATGCAAACCAAAATTTACATTTTTCTGAATTACACATATTTTCTGAAAATTCTAACAGTGATGTTATCAACTGTAAAAATAGTCAAACTGACATAAATTTTCATTATTCGGATTCACAATTTATTACATACATGAATACTGACAGTACAAATTTTATCACAAATTATAGGAATTTAACTAGTTTGCATGAATTCTTAACTTTTCTACATTGAGTAGACATATTAACTATTTTTCGATTCAGAAAATTAAATAAACTACTCAGATATTATAAATTGCTCAAATTTTTATATCATGCATCAGATCTCATAAACAATGTACAGAAATTTCATGGCAATTAAATTCTACACATATTTCATAAACGACATTTTCCAAGATTAAAATTCTGTCAGTAGCACATTCAAAGAATTCTAATAATTAGTGAAATTTTCAAAAATGCACAATAACTCACAGTACACCCAAACATATATATTTACATATTATATGAAATTTTACTGTATATCCTCATGCGGAAAAACTCGAAAATTAATTTATATATGGACAGACTTGCACACTGTTGCAGTCTGAAGAACTCGACGGCATGGGGTAGCCGTCTATAGGTTAACGACATTATATGATGCCGCCAACACATGATATTAGCGGCAAGGGATCTTGCCGTTAATATCCTGTCTGCACAAAACAGACTGAAAGCCAACAAATCACTTGAAAGGGGGGTTCCAGGACACGAGAAAAATCTGAGAAATTCCTGGGACATACTAGACACATGTAGGGTTAATGTGAATGGGGTACTTGCCTTCTGTAAAATCTACAAACGACGATTTAAGCCGGAGAAGCCCTCCTCGGCCTGTGCCAAAGAGTCTCCAAATCCCTCCTTCTTCGGATCTTCTGTTGATCTTCACAGCACACCAGCGTGGGGAGTCGTTCCCGGATGTTCAAGGTTGACACCAGTCGATGTAGATCGCCAGACGAAGCCTCCCGAAGCCGGATCTTTCAGGTTCAAGTTAGGGTTTTGCACAGAAAAGATAGGTTTTTGACCCAAGAGCCAAAAGGGATGGATCTGGCCGAAAACGGGTATTATAAAGGGTTGGGGTCGGATAGGTTAAAGGGGCAAGTCTCAGAGCCGTTGGGAAAGGTTTCCAAAACAAGAGGCTCAATTTCCGGAGGCGTTTCCGGATCTGAAAACGTAACAGGTCTGGGATATTGGCGTCCATATCCATGGTCGCCTATCCAAAATGGGCGTCCATCGATATTGCCGCCTACCCCTGGTCAGCGTCAGCCGATGTGGACGCCGACTGGCCGACAAAACTCACTTTAATTATGCAGAATTTATATCACTACACACTTAAATATATATATATATATATATATATATATACTTGAATACACTATGTACATTTCAATAATACTAATCATACAATTATATAAATAAATACTTATACACAATAATCTATATATTAATAGTATACACTTATACGCACATACATATAAACAAGGTGAAAATCAAGGGCCTTACAAGTTCAACAAAGATAATGATCCATTCTTAGTTCGCATCAAGGAAACCTTAACCGAAGACGGACTTGCTATAACTGAGGATGGAAGCTGGGTTCCAAGGGAGGAATGTGTCCCCGATAATGAAGAGCTGAAGAAGGAAGCTAATGGATTGAAGCTCACAAGACAAAGTACACTATTCACCTGGAGGTGCCAAAATGTACCAAGACATGAAAAGAACGTTTTGGTGGTCGAACATGAAGAGAGAGGTAGCTGAACATGTCGCACACTGGCTTACTTGCCAACAAGTAAAAGCGGAACACCTGCGCCCTACTGGTGTACTCAGACCGCTAGATATTCTGGAATGGAAATGGGAAAGCATTGACATGGACTTCATCATGGGTTTACCAAAGACTCGTGGTGGACTCAACGCCATTTGGGTCATTGTCGACCGACTAACCAAATCTGCCCACTTTCTAGCCATAAAGAGTAAGTGGTCAGTAGAAGTACTAGCTGCCTTATATGTCAAAGAGATTGTAAGACTACATGGAGTTCCATCATCCATAGTCTCGGATCGAGATCCGAGATTCACATCTCATTTTTGGAAAGGACTGCAAGGTTCACTGGATACTAAACTCAACTTTAGTACCGCATTTCATCCACAAACTGATGGGCAAACTGATAGAACCAACCAAATAGTGGAAGACATGTTGAGAGCGTGCACTATAGACTTCCAAGGATATTGGAACGAGCATCTACCCCTTATTGAGTTCGCCTATAACAACACTTACCAGGCGAGTATTAAGATGGCACTGTTCGAAGCACTCTACGAAAGAAATTGTAGATCTCCTGCATGCTGACATGAGGTGGGAGAACAGCAATGCCTAGGCCCGGACATGGTGCAAAATACAACCTGGGACATTCAGGTGATTAGAGATCGGCTTAAGACTGCTCAGTCTAGACAAAAGAGCTATGGCGACAAAAGAAGGCGAGACTTAGATTTCCAAGTCAGTGATCATGTATTTTTAAAGGTGTCACCTACTCATGGCATCCAAAGATTTGGTGTGAAAGGAAAGCTCAGTCCTTTTAAAGTCCTCGAAAGGATTGGTGAGGTTGCATACCGACTAGCGTTGCCACCGGATCTGGCATGTGTACACAATGTGTTCCATGTCTCCATGCTCAGGAAATATGTATATAATCCTACACACATCATTCGTCACGAGAAGCTGGTGTTGAACAGGGACACGACATATGAAGAAAAGCCAGTCAAGATATTAGAACGGAAGGTGCACAACTCAAGAACCGTCCAATTCACGTGGTTAGTCTTATGGAATAATCGCGGAGTAGAAGAAGCCACATGGGAACCGGAAGGAACCATCAGACGGAACTACCCTGATCTTTTCGGTAAGACACTCTCCTAGATGATCATATGAATTTGGGGACCAAATTCTTTTTAAGAGGGGGAGGATGTAGCAACCTGAATTTTTCAACCTGAATTTTCAAAAATAAAAATTTAATAATAATAAGAATAAAAGTAATTAGAAAATTAAATAAAAGAGAATTAAATAAATCCTATAAATGAAAAGAAGTAATGGACTTTGTTAAATGGACCCATTAGAAATTAGTGGGCCAAAACATGAATTTTTAAAAGAAGAATAATAGGAAAATACCCTAAATTCGTAACTTAATTATTACTTAAATAGAAAAGAGATATTTAATGCATTCAATAGGAAGTTTGAGTTGGATTTAGATTCCTAAACCTACCCTAGTGCTTGGCCACGAATTTAGCTCTCATCCTAACCCAATTAAAAGTTCTCAAGCTTGGAAAGGGTGAGAGAAATAAGAAATCTCGAATTTAATAGTAATTAGAGTCCTATTAAGAAATAGGAACCAAAGAGACATAAATACTCTCCTAATCCCCCATGGCCGGCCCTAGCTCGTCGCCAAGGGTTACAGGACGTGGAGAGGAGGCCAAGGAGGAGGAGAATTCTTGGGAAGGAGGCTTCATCAAAGCTTCAACCCGAGTTCATCAAGTTCTAGCCCTAGAAGAGGAAATCGACCAAAGGTAGGCATTCTCATGAGCAAAACTAAATCAATTTCGTCTGTAGGTTGATCTAAACCTCAAGATTCAAAGCCCTCTTGTCTCATATTTTTCCATCGAGCAAATCTTTATTCTTAATTTTTGAAGTTCTGTAAATACCATGACCCCGAACCCTCTTTTTAATTCTTGATCTCCATGTATACTAAACCTCATGCTTAGAATTTTTATGGGAAATACTGATGATAGTTAGGCTTCTTTTGCCCTGAAAGCTGTAATTTTCATCCATCCTATCTTGCGAATTAAATCGTTGATCTCAACTATGTATTGTTTCATGTTCATCATGAATACCCGTGATTAAAGCATGTCTAAACCATGTCCGTTTTCGAATTCCTAATTACTGTATGTAGTACCCTAGAATTTCCTTGAATGTATTCTGTTCATTGTGTTTATTTCTGCATAAATTGAATGTTGTTTCTGTGTAGAACTAGGCGTCAAGATCATTTGACGTTAAGCTTGTAAGCGGCAACATCGCATGTCGTTTATGGATGTTAACGACGATAGGTATTGACGTTTATATTTTTTGAATTATTTAATTATGGGCAAGACTATAAACGACATCAACGATGGACGTTATATTTGGGGTAGACGACAACCTATGTTGACGTTAAACTGACTTGCCTGTTTTTGAGCTTTCCGTTCCGGATTAAGGAGATCGGCCCGTTTCGGGAAGGCTTTAATGAGCTGATCCGATGCGTTAGATCCGAGGGTCAGGATTAGGTTTGGCCTTTGCTTGGGAGGTCTTTATAAGACCAGATCTCACAAGAAGAAAAGGGGGTTTTTGCTTTGGTCTGGAGGAGAGAAAGAGGGCCGAGGAAGGGATTTGCAGAGCGATCTGGTGCTTGTTCGTGCGGTTCAGAGGCTTCTACACCGAGGAGATACATAGGACTTTGTGCCCAAAGGCTCATCCAGGCGGAGGAACTTCATCGGAGGAGGTTGGATTGCTTGAAGACGGAGGAAAGAACTGTCTCCCTGGCGAGACGGGCTTCTTCGAGCTCGGATTTGACGCTCCATTAGGAGGAATTGAGGCAAGTTGCATGGGGAAGGGTTAGAAACGTATGTATTTTTAAAGTATGTAAACAACCTACGGGAAGGGTTAGAAACGTCGTTATTGCGTGCAGATTTCTGTGTTTTCTGTGTCTTAGAACTAGACGTCCAGGGTATTGCCGCCTATAATATGTAAACGGCAATATCGACTGCCGTTTAGTTCATTCGAAATATATATGTATTTTCTGTCCTTACTATATGTAAACGGCGCTATGTGCCGCCGTCGTTTGTGTTAACGGCGCTATGTGCCGCCGCCTATATTACTTAACGACAACGTATGTGGACGTCGACTATAGTAAACATCATACTAATTGACGTCAAGTTTAACAGAATCATATTTTCCAGAAATCTGAGTGAATTGGTTTTAAATGTATAATTTATGATGTATGCGTTGCAGCCATGTAATATTAGAGTATGTTATTGTTATGGACTGTCCTATTGCTATAATGTGCAAGTTATATATATATATATATATATATATATATGAATTGATGACATGCATAATTACATGACAATTGATCAAGGTTTAATTTGTATAAGATAAGTACAATGTGTAAAAGAAAGCATGTTGATTGATGTTTAGATTACTGCAATAGATATGATATGTCATAATCCCTGTTCCATGTGAAAATTGTGAGCTTTTCTCAATATTAACCATGTTAGTTAGTTGATTTAATAGAGTTAATTTCATGAAAAATAGTTGCAGAAATCAAAAAATTATGAAATTTGGCATGTGTATTGTAATTACTGATTTCGAATTTCTGTTAAAATCTCAGAATTTTCAGACATGTGTACTTTTGTTATGAATTCTGAACAATATATTACACATAGAATTGAATAAAAATGCATGAAAAGCAAGAATGAATAAGTATCATGATAGAATCTGTTGTACAGTAAATAGGATTTCAGAACTGAAAGTGTTGTACTTTGAAATATTGCATTGACACATGTTAAATAGTATGAAATGAATGTCACTATCTATTATCACGTTAGTGTATGCATTATAACAATGATGCCAATAAGACATTGCTATCTTAGAGATTCCTACAAGGAACTACACCGTAGATGCCCCTATGGTAATGGTTCACCTACATGTAAGAAATGAATCCGTGGCAACGGATTGAATCCTTGAGGTAGACTTGTTCTACTGTCAAGGTGGGAAGGACTTTCCCCAGTTTTGCGCAAATACTATTACTTCATCACCGCATTGCCTAGGTGATAAGTGAATGTTAAATGACTACTGATCTCTAATTTAGTGTGGGCTATGTCTTGGCAACTATATGAAAATGATTACATGCTACAAGTTACATATCTACATGCTACTGTTTATGTTTACTTCCTACATGTGAACTTGTTCAAAGGATTTCATGTTACGTCAATGTTTTAGTATTACTACATGAAAATTGTTGTGTAAAAGAATAGTGCATGCATAACTGATCATGGATACATGAGATTGTTGTAGTCACATAACATCGAATAGATTTCATGAATAAGTATTCCATGCTACATGTGAAACATTTTTATTTCCTTAATAGTTAGAATCACCCTGAAATGAATGATTGCCAATGGACTTAGAACTATATTAAGAAAAGTATATGATATCAATGAATGGAATGCTAATGTACTACCATGTTTAAAACTAATATAATGTTATATCTGAACTGTCTTTCATGTGATTTGCTGGGTCTTGTGGACTCATACTTGCCTAACATTTCAGGAGAGCCAGAGGATACGGTGGAGTTAGTGCAAACTGACTCAGAGCGTGAGGACGTGGAGACTTAGCTTGTCTTAGAGAGTTTTAGAGGGCACTTGTATGTGAGGATCTTATGTAATTTTCCTTTATGTAACTGATCATTGGAATGTAGTAAACCTTGACTATTGTATCTTTTATTTATAGATTTGCTTTTGAATAATGTTGATTGCAAGTGTTTAATTCCATGTTATGTTAATTATCATTGATTGAATAGTTATTTGTGTATATTTCAACCTGTATTGAAATTGTTGGATTCGTTCCACTGTAATACCTCTACTAGATCCAATGTGAGTTGGTGTAACTGTACTGGGTCTAAGAGGGGCGTTACACTGTAAGTATCCATTGAGTCTAGATCAATTTGCAACTAGTTTCATGATTTTTCATCGACTATACAATTAGTTATGATTTTATGAATGACCCTGTGTCAAAAGATAGAAAGTTGGCCCGCAATCTGAGGCTTTGTCCTTTTCCCACAGGACTCAGGCGTAGGTCCTGAGAATGTGATGGCCTGATAGGCTGCGTTCTCAGGGCCGGTCGCGACAGCACCACCCATCGCGTTCTGAACGTGACGGGTCTGTCGTCGCGTTTCTGGCCGCCTGAGCGGACAGGTCTGTCGCATCGTTCTGAACGTGACAGGGTCTGTCGTCGCGTTCTGCCGCCTGAGCGGACCGGTCTGCGCGTTCTGTACAAGACCCCGTCGCGAGTTTCTGACCCTATCATGACCTTACAAGGGTCCGTCGCGATCTCAGGTTTTGATGAAAATCCATAAGTGGTGATATTCTAACTATCAAGTGCATTATACTTCCTTGTTAACAGTACCAACAAGACAGGTAAATAGAATGATATAAGTCATCAGTGTTTAATTGCTTAAAAGACATAAGTTCATCATGTCATATCTATGATTTCTTGTCACATGTGCACACACTTTGAACCATCCAAATATGGCTTAACTTGGAGTGAAATTATCTTATATACATCTAGTAAATTATGTTAATCACGTAATTACATTGTACTATTTTAATATACTTGTCTATGTTTTCTCGCGATGATTGGGAATATCGTTAACGACGCTCCACTGTTCTAGAATTCCTCTAGAATGTCGGGCACTTGTTTCTATATTACACTTTCTCTTGACTTGGACGAACTCTCCCGTCAGATATTCCTTCTGCCGGACTAGTGAATCCTTGTTCAAAGCCTCCGTAAGTCTCCTCTGTCCAGGATTCCCCTCATCTGGCGACGAGTGGTGTACCCTAACACCTATGACACCCTTTAGGATCAATATGATCCAAACAACTATTAGAGTTCGCTCTTATCTTGAATCACGCAGGACCTCTGGACCTGTGCTAAACATGGCCAGTGGAGGGTCGTGAGTTCCCACTGACTGCCAACACCAAGTGCGCATGTTGCCAACTATTCTATCGCATGTTTACTCGACGTGTTACGTGCAATGTCCACTAGCTCTCATCTATACTCTACTTGCTCATCTATTCACGTTCACTCTACTATCTTGTCTATTTCATCTAGTACTCTCTCTATTTCTTGGTACTCTATTGGCCATTGACTGATAGTCTAAAGATAAACAATATAACCAATGCCTGGCAATATATAAAGGGCCCGATCTGGTCCTGGGATGTTCGCCCGAAAGTGCTAGTGCCTATGGGAGTTAAATGATCAGAGTGTTTGGCATTACACTCGAGTGCTATCTATCTCGACTATCTAAATGACAATCAAAGGTGCTATGTTCTCTTGTTGTCTATTGACAAAAGTGTTATACTATACCCGCCGTGCTACTGCTATACTTTGTGCTATTTGTGCTATGGTCATCTTGCTATTTGTGCTATACTCGACACTTATGCTATACTTAGAAAGCTTGTGCTATTTCCATCATGCGCTATCCTACTATCTTTTACTTGACTCTCTAGCTCTATCATTAGTTACTCTGCCTTTTAATACATTAATCATTTAAAGCCTGCTTGACTATTGAATTTAAGTCCTACTGGGCGTTATCGCTCACCATGAGTTATTTGTCGTTGTGTTCTCAGGTGAGACTGAGAATGACACTGTAACGCC
Source organism: Colocasia esculenta (assembly GCA_014218235.1). NCBI lineage: Eukaryota > Viridiplantae > Streptophyta > Magnoliopsida > Alismatales > Araceae > Colocasia > Colocasia esculenta. The sequence continues at coordinate 106,562,494 of CM024755.1, read as the reverse complement.
CCAGAAATTTAAAATATTAAGAAAATAGAAGTAATTTGATTAAAATACCTTAGGGTTGTTAATAAATTATGATAATTGGATGATAGACTTAATTAGTGGTAATGAACATTATCCCAGTGTCGCACCTCGAAGTGTGTGCCTCCACAGTGCGATACTGGAAAACGACATCGAAATAAAAATCCGAGAACATCATAATTTCCAGAAAAATGTGGAGAAATTAAATATGCAATTATCTGAATTTTTCGACGTACGGATTTCAAGGTACAGTCGACGCGACCATTTTTCGGGTGATTTTTCACCTAGTGTAAAATAAAATCTAAAAATTAATTAAAAATCACCACAATTAGTAAAACTATCATATTAGTCTATGGTCAAAATTTCATGGCAATCAGATATGGTTTGGATAGGTTAAGGAACAAGTGGCCAGTCGATTTATGGAGGAATTACGGGAAGAAATTTTGTGGGTTTTTACCATGCACACGTGTAAGGGATCAAGGAGGCCAGCACATTTACCTGCACAGTGAACACGTTTGTTACGAACGTGTAAACATACGGGGCTTTGCATGGGCTACGTGTTGGGGTAAAAATCCAAGTGGTTTTTACTACGACACCTCAAGGAGTTGATGTGTCGATGCATGAGAATTTTTCTGGGCCTATAAAAAGCCTTCCATCACCTTCGTATGCACCTTTCTCCCATCTTGTTGGTGTCTACATTGTTTCTGAGATCACTTCACAGTTGTGCTATTGAGTGAGTGCCAACTCTACTTGGAAAGGCTTCCATCTCAGGTTCTGGGTTTCATTTCGTTGAAAGGTTGTTTGCAGTGGAGGCTATCATACGTGCAAGACTCTCCTTAACCTTCTATTTTTGTGGAACTCTTTACTAAGGGAAAACCATCACTCTTCAGTAAGGTAGGATTCTTTTCTTAATCCTTCTTGGTTCTTCTACTACCTTTCCTTGACATATTGACAAATAGCATGCATACCTTAGCTTGCTATTCTTCATATTTGAGAAACTCAGATTATTGTCAAATCTGAGAAGTCATGTTATTAGTCATGATAATTTCAAAGTTTAGAAGGTATGTTCATGTTAGGAAATCAACATTACACCATGTTCTAGTTGATGAGAGTCACAAGTAACTATATGTTGTTGTCTTTGATCAATTCGACCCAATGTAGAGTGTTGATTTCATTATATAGGATAGATAGAACCTTAATGTTTTTCTAATCTTAGTTGGCCTGATTCGTTGAGAGATCATAAAACTCCCAAGTGTTAACTTTTGATATATGTTCAGCTGAGAATAGTAAAGAGAAAGTAGTTCTTGAAAGAGTACTTTCCATTATCTTCTTCGAGTTAACCTCTTGCTAAAAACATCTTTGCAAACTATGCTCCATGATCTTTCTTTTCTGATCATGTTTCAATAAGTAATACATGTGAAATCATACTTGTTTAGGGTCAAAATCATGTTAGGAACATTAGAGCAACTTTATAGAACCATTGGAGGTTGAATAGAATAGCTTTCAGACAGTTTACACATCCCCTGTCGACAGACGAAGGTCTGCCTGTCGACAGGAACCTCTAGCCAGAACCCAGAAACTTCAGACTGAGTGTACCTGTCGACAGGCCCTGGCTTGCTGTCGACAGATGCACTCAGAACTGAAAACCCAGCTCTGGCAGTGCAGCCCCTGTCGACAGCAGACCAAGGCCTATCGACAGGTCTTGACTGAACCTTGTTTCTAGCCTTATTTTGACTCCGTTCTTTCCTGAAAATCATACCCCTTTGTCCTACTTGTTAGTCTACCTTTATATTATGGATTTTACTACCAAAACACCTATTTAAAATCAGTCAAGTTAACCTTCTTGTCACCTTGAGTTATTACTACAAGTTCCGAACTTAATTGTCTTCGTGAAATTGTCAATTCGAGAAATCAATGTCGAAATCAAGTTCCTTGTTCCTTGTATGTAAACCTTGAGTGATTATGAGTAAAACCTTTGTATTTCATTGATTCATTACAAAGGTAAGAGTGTGGTGATGACAAATTGAGAGTCTTTGACTCAATTTAAGAATTATGCTTGGCAAATAAGGGCTAGTCTAGTCCTGGGAGGAGCACCCAAATTCGTTTAAGTGGCCGCGCGGAACGATAAAGGATGAGTGGATGTTTGGCATAGCATCATTAAGTGTTTGATTGGTCATCATATCATCTTAGTGCGTGTTTATATGTGTTCAAATCTGAATTTGAATGTTACTATGAATCCTTGTATCTTGAGTTTAATGTTCAACAACTTTGCTATCTACTGTCGTATAGCAATCTCAGTTTGACATGCAAAAGCATGATTACATGTATAACTCCTTGTCACTTACTATGTATCTTGATCCCCTTGATTATAGAACTTGAATCCTACTGAGCTAGTTAGCTCACAGAATTCTACTTTTCAGGTAATCCAGATGGAGCAAATGATTAAGGGGGAAAGAGTGTTGAGTGAACCACGAATCTACGAGAAGCCATCTATGTTACTTATCTGTAGTGTTGTGATTAGTAAATATGATGTAATAATTTTCTTTTGACTTATTCCTCATGAGACCTTAATGAGGAAACTTATGTAATAAGACACTTTTGAGGTTATCTAAGTGTGAATGGATATAGTGTCTCTTTTCAGCGTGTGATTTTCTGTCACTCCCGATAAATGGATGATTTTATTAGGACGTGATAGATTAATTGGTATCAGAGCCTTAGTTCGATAAACCTAGGGAAAACAGTGAGATGGGGTAGAAACATGGGATTAGTTAGCATGATTTTTCTAATCATGTAAATGCTTAACCTATTAATTATTTCAGAATGGACATGAGTGCTCAGCAAAGGTTGGTAGCAGCCATGGAAATGCTACGTCAGGACCTAGAACAATATGCTCAAGCACAAAGAGTAACCCACGTGCAGATCAAAGAGGAAGTATTAAATCTGACGGCAGGCGCCTTCTTTGCTGGAAATCCTAGTGCTGCACTGGACGTAATGACCCAAGTTATGTGTAGGTTGGACAATCTCAAGCTGGGGCAAGACATGTTGCTCCACCAGTTTGAGGAATATTGGGAGACCATGACGGATGCGGCAAGGGAGCTATACCACGGAGCTGATGAAGTTCAGCAGCCGCAACCTGCTGAAGTTGTCATAGATCTGACCCGAAACTAGAAAGGACTTAGGCAATATGTCCTCCTTTTGTAACCTCCCTTTTGTATAAATGATGGTTGTATTTATATAACTCCCAAGTGTATGGGGAGTGAGAGGTTAAGGAGTATGTTTTTGTAATGTGGAAAGGTGGGAAGTAGAAGACAATATTAGTTTTAGTTGCTAATCATGAATGTACATTTTGATGTAAATATTTGATCAATGAATGAAGTGGTGCATTCTATGGATTTGCAACATGTATATGTGATGAATGCTAGTGGATGGATTGTGAAATTAATGTATGTTCTATTGAATGTTTCAGATCCTTATCTACTTTTATCATGGACGGAAGTGATGCCAACTGGAAAAGAATGGAGAGTTCAATGCATGATTTGACGCGAGTAATGAGAAATGTAGCTAAGAGTAACAGTCACAATGGAGCAAGTCTCTTTAAGGATTTTCGAAGTTTGGATCCTCCGAGATTTGCAGGAAGTACCGACCCAGACGAGGCGGAAAATTGGTTAAAGGGTATGGAAAGAATCTTTAGTGTAATCCGATGTACTGAAGAAGAGAAGATACGTTTAGCAACATTTCAGTTAAATCGTGACGCACGAGCATGGTGGGAAACTGTGGAGTCTACTTTGGAAGATCCAAAGCAAGTTGATTGGGAAGAATTTGTGGAGCTGTTTAATGATCAATATTTTTCTGAGGTAGTTCAAGAAAGAAAAGCTGATGAATTTGCTAATTTAAAACAACTCAGAATGTCTGTATCGGAATATGAAGCTCAATTTGCCCGATTGTCAAGATATGCCCTCATTTGATATCGACAGAAAAATTGAAAGCCAAAAGGTTTATGAATGGATTGCGTCCCATTTTCATTATGCAGCTAACTCCTCATTTGATTACGTCATATTCAGAAATGGTTAAAAGGGCCTTAGCACTAGAAGCTGCAAATGATACTGTGGATAAGATTAGGGGAAAGTCTGGGGAAGGATCCTCGAACCGTAAGAGGAAGTTCGAGTCAGGGAATACACCAAAAGTTCAGCAAGCAAATAAGAAGGCAGGAAAGGCTCTGATAGCAAACAAAGATATATGTAAGCATTGTCACCGTAGTGGTCATAAGACTGAAAACTGTTGGCGTAGATTGGGTGCATGTCTGAAATGTGGAAGCACTCAACATCGAATTCTGGATTGTCCTATGGTTAAGAATGTGCCAGCAAATTCAAATGTTCGAGCAAAACAAGGTAGATTGCAGGCCGTGCAGGAAGTGGAATCGGAATCTCCACCAGAGGGCGGACTGATAGAAGGTACATTACTAGTAAACTCAAGACCCGCATATGTATTATTTGATTCAGGAGCAACACATTCTTTTATTAGTTATGAGTTTGCTAAGTCTTTGGAAGTGCAATCAGTTCCACTTCTCACGCAACTTGAGGTTGCAACACCTTTAAGTGAGGGTAAGAAACTTAAAGAATATTACCTCAATAGTCAAATTATAGTTAAGGAGCATAATTTGCCTGGAGATTTAATTTGCCTTGAAATGTGGGATTATGATGTGATCCTTGGGATTGATTGGCTATCTAAGTATCATGCAAATTTGGATTGTCAACTAAAACAAGTAACCTTTCTAGGAAAGGAAATCACTCCCATAATTTTGATGAACCTCGCACAAGGAAAATACCTATAATATCAGCGGTGAAAGCATGTAAATTGGTACAGAAAGGTTGTCAAGGATACTTAGTTTCTGTAACCGTGATAAATCAGAATATTTCAGAGTTGGAAAATATTCCAGTGGTAAAGAAATTTCCTGATGTATTTCCCGAAGAATTGTTGGTTTACCACCTAGCAGGGAAGTAAATTTCTCAATTGAATTGGTACCGGGAGCTACACCAATTTCAAGAACACCATACAGAATATCCATGGAAGAGTTAAAAGAGTTAAAGAAACAGTTACTAGAATTGATAGAGAAAGGGTTTATTAGACCAAGTACTTCACCTTGGGGTGCTCCGGTATTATTTGTGAAGAAGAAAGATGGATCTATGAGATTATGCATAGATTATCGACAGTTGAATCAATTGACTATAAAGAACAAGTACCCACTTCCAAGAATTGATGATCTATTTGATCAACTGTCTGGAGCTCATTATTTCTCCAAGATTGATTTAAGATCTAGATACCACCAACTAAGAATTCAGGAGCAGGATATCCATAAAACGACTTTTAGAACACGGTATGGACACTACGAATTTGTGGTAATGCCATTCGGATTGACAAATGCACCTGCGGCATTTATGCGCTTGATGAATGATGTGTTCAGATCTTATTTAGATCAATTTGTGGTTGTGTTTATGGATGATATATTGATCTACTCTAAGAGTATAGAAGAGCATGAAGAACATTTGCGAATTACTTTACAATTATTATGGGATCACAAATTATATGCGAAGTTCAGTAAATGTGAGTTTTGGTTGAAACAAGTAATGTTCCTAGGACATATCATTTCTGAAGAAGAATTATCAGTGGACTCATCAAAAGTAGAAACTATACAGAAATGGGAGCAGCCTAAGAATCTTACTGAAGTACGAAGCTTTCTAGGCTTGGCCAGTTACTACCGGCGATTTGTCAAGGATTTTTCTAGAATTGCTTTACCACTTACACAGCTAACTAGAAAAGGAACTGCATTTATATGGAGTGAAAGTTGTGAACAAGCCTTTCAGCTATTAAAGGAATGTTTATCCACCGCACCAATTTTAGCCTTGTCGGTAGAAGGAAAAATATTTGAAGTTTATACTGATGCCTCGAGTATTGGACTGGGATGTGTATTAATGCAGGAAGGAAGGGTTATTGCTTATGCCTCTAGACAATTAAAAACTCATGAGAAGAACTACCCAGTACATGATTTGGAATTAGCCGCAGTGGTTTTTGCTCTTAAACTCTGGAGACACTATTTGTATGACAACCAATTTATAGTGTACTCCGACCACAAGAGTCTCAAATATTTGTTCTCTCAGAAAGAATTGAATATGAGACAAAGAAGATGGATGGAGTATATCAAAGATTATGACTTCAAAATAGAATATCATCCAGGGAAAGGCAACACTGTAGCCGATGCACTCAGTAGAAATCCTATAACCAAGGTATGTCAATTGCAAGTAAAGGAATGGAAGTTGTTAGAAGAGTTTTCTACATTAAGTTTAAAGACTGAACTGCAAGAAGCAAGAGTTGTAATTGATAATATGACAGTGCAATCAGATTTACTAAAACAAATTGGAGAACAACAGAACAATGATCCTATGATGATAGAAACTAGAGAAAAATTGGCTTTCAAATCTGATTTTAATGAAGATGAGCATGGAAATCTTCGGTTTCGAGACAGATTATGTGTACTGGATAATCCTGAAATCAAGAAACAAATCTTGGAAGAAGCTCATCGATCACATTATACGATTCATCCAGGAGTTGTTAAGATGTATCAAGATCTAAAAAAGCATTTTTGGTGGTGTAACATGAAAAAGGACATTGTGGACTTTGTAGCAAAATGTTTGACCTGTCAGAAGGTTAAAGCCGAACACCAGAAACCGGCAGGAAAGTTAAAGCCACTTGAAGTACCGGAATGGAAATGGGATAGTGTCGGTATGGATTTTATTGTCGGACTGCCCAAGACACGAAGTGGATTTGATGCAATACGGGTAATTATTGATCGCCTTACTAAATCAGCTCATTTCTTGGCAATTAAAACAAGATGGTCCGTCAATATTTTGGCAGCCTTGTACATGAAAGAAATTGTTCGATTGCATGGGATTCCAAAAGACATAATTTCTGACAGAGATGCAAGATTTACTTCACATTTTTGGAGAGAATTACAAGATGCATTGGGGACTAAGTTAAAGTTTAGTACTGCTTTTCATCCTCAAACCGACGGACAGACAGAACGAGTAAATCAGATCATTGAAGATATGTGTCGTGCTTGCATATTGGAGTTTGGAAACGACTGGAATACTCATTTAGCAATAATGGAGTTTGCTTACAATAATAGTTACCAGTCTACTATTCAAATGGCACCATTTGAAGCTTTGTATGGCAGGCAATGTAGATCACCATTGTGTTGGGTAGAATTGAAGGAATCACATATTCTTGGACCCGAAATGATTCAGGAAAGAACAGAAACTATTAAATTGGAATCAGATCATTTACAGATTTCAGTTTGGAAGACCCCCCGAAGACAAGCTAGAGAAAGAAATGCAGAAATTAAAAGATAATTTCCCCCTTAAAAATGGCGCTTGGAGACTAGCACAGTTGGCCTTAAAATGTGCTATATGGTGGATCTGGAGAGAAAGATGCATTAGAACCTTTGAAGGAGTTTGCTTATCCAAAATGCAATTGCTGATCAAAATCTTGTTTGACATCAAGATCATCATGGAAAGCTTCAAGTGCAGATCCTTAAGCTCTAGAGAAAAGCACATTTTCACCCGTTTTAACATTTCAGCTATGTAGTAGTTGTTTTCTCTTTTGATCTTTGTTTAACTCATAGTCCACAGTTCCTTGTGTGGTCATGAGTTCTTAGTCATGTCAGTTCTAAGGTTGAGGTCGGTGGAGTGAGAACATTCCACCTCTCTGAGGTGGGGTGCACTCTCCTGACACGCCTTAGGATTTGATCTATAACCATGTTTTTATGGTTATAGCCTTGTACATTTTGTTATCTTAATGCAATTTTACTTACAAAAAAAAAAAAAGCTGCTCAAGATCGACAGAAAAGCTATGCTGATCAAAGAAGAAGGGAGCTAGAATTCCAAGCAGGAGAACATGTGTTTCTTAAAGTATCACCCCGGAGAGGAATCAAAAGATTTGGTATTAAGGGAAAATTGAGTCCAAGATATATTGGACCGTTTGAAATACTAAAAAGAGTTGGGGAAATGACGTACCATCTGGCACTTCAACCTCAGTTATCTAATGTACATGATATTTTTCATGTGTCAATGTTGAGGAAATATGTGTATGATCCGGAACATATTATTGAATACCAAAATCTGGGGATACAAGAAAATCTGGCATATGAGGAAAGACCGGTGCAGATCCTTGATCGAAAAATCAAACAACTTCGAAGCAAGAAAGTTCCCTTATTGAAGATCCAATGGAACAAGCAAGGACAAGAGGAGGCCACATGGGAACTAGAAGATACCATCAAGACGAGATATCCAGAATTATTTTCAGGTTAGTATAATGATCTTTATGTTATTAAATTTGGAGGACCAAAATTTTTTTTTAGTAGAGGAGAGTTGTAACGCCCCAGAAATTTAAAATATTAAGAAAATAGAAGTAATTTGATTAAAATACCTTAGGGTTGTTAATAAATTATGATAATTGGATGATAGACTTAATTAGTGGTAATGAACATTATCTCAGTGTCGCACCTCGAAGTGCGTGCCTCCACAGTGCGATACTGGAAAACGACATCGAAATAAAAATCCGAGAACATCATAATTTCCAGAAAAATGTGGAGAAATTAAATATGCAATTATCTGAATTTTTCGACGTACGGATTTCAAGGTACAGTCGACGCGACCATTTTTCGGGTGATTTTTCACCTAGTGTAAAATAAAATCTAAAAATTAATTAAAAATCACCACAATTAGTAAAACTATCATATTAGTCTATGGTCAAAATTTCATGGCAATCAGATATGGTTTGGATAGGTTTATTTAAGGAACAAGTGGCCAGTCGATTTATGGAGGAATTACGGGAAGAAATTTTGTGGGTTTTTACCATGCACACGTGTAAGGGATCAAGGAGGCCAGCACATTTACCTGCACAGTGAACACGTTTGTTACTAACGTGTAAACATATGGGCCTTTGCATGGGCTACGTGTTGGGGTAAAAACCCAAGTGGTTTTTACTATGACACCTCAAGGAGTTGATGTGTCGATGCATGAGAATTTTTATGGGCCTATAAAAAAGCCTTCCATCACCTTCGTATGCACCTTTCTCCCATATTGTTGGTGTCTACATTGTTTCTGAGATCACTTCACAGTTGTGCTATTGAGTGAGTGCCAACTCTACTTGGAAAGGCTTCCATCTCAGGTTCTGGGTTTCATTTCGTTGAAAGGTTGTTTGCAGTGGAGGCTATCATACGTGCAAGACTCTCCTTAACCTTCTATTTTTGTGGAACTCTTTACTAAGGGAAAACCATCACTCTTCAGTAAGGTAGGATTCTTTTCTTAATCCTTCTTGGTTCTTCTACTACCTTTCCTTGACATATTGACAAATAGCATGCATACCTTAGCTTGCTATTCTTCAGATTTGAGAAACTCAGATTATTGTCAAATTTGAGAAGTCATGTTATTAGTCATGATAATTTCAAACTTTAGAAGGTATGTTCATGTTAGGAAATCAACATTACACCATGTTCTAGTTGATCCTCAAGTCACAAGTAACTATATGTTGTTGTCTTTGATCAATTCGACCAAATGTAGAGTGTTGATTTCATTATATAGGATAGATAGAACCTTAATGTTTTTCTAATCTTAGTTGGCCTGATTCGTTGAGAGATCATAAAACTCCCAAGTGTTAACCTTTGATATATGTTCAGCTGAGAATAGTAAAGAGAAAGTAGTTCTTGAAAGAGTACTTTCCATTATCTTCTTCGGGTTAACCTCTTGCTAAAAACATCTTTGCAAACTATGCTCCATGATCTTTCTTTTCTGATCATGTTTCAATGAGTAATACATGTGAAATCACACTTGTTTAGGGTCAAAATCATGTTAGGAACATTAGAGCAACTTTATAGAACCATTGGAGGTTGAATAGAATAGCTTTCAGACAGTTTATACAGCCCCTGTCGACAGACGAAGGTCTGCCTGTCGACAGGAACCTCTAGCCAGAACCCAGAAACATCAGACTGAGTGTACCTGTCGACAGGCCCTGGCTTGCTGTCGACAGATGCACTCAGAACTGAAAACCCAGCACTGGCAGTGCAGCCCCTGTCGACAGTAGACCAAGGCCTGTCGACAGGTCTTGACTGAACCTTGTTTCTAGCCTTATTTTGACTCCGTTCTTTCCTGAAAATCATACCCCTTTGTCCTACTTGTTAGTCTACCTTTATATTATGGATTTTACTACCAAAACACCTATTTAAAATCAGTCAAGTTAACCTTCTTGTCACCTTGAGTTATTACTACAAGTTCCGAACTTAATTGTCTTCGTGAAATTGTCAATTCGAGAAATCAATGTCGAAATCAAGTTCCTTGTTCCTTGTATGTAAACCTTGAGTGATTATGAGTAAAACCTTTGTATTTCATTGATTCATTACAAAGGTAAGAGTGTGGTGATGACAAATTGAGAGTCTTGGACTCAATTTAAGAATTATGCTTAGCAAATAAGAGCTAGTCTAGTCCTGGGAGGAGCACCCAAATTCGTTTAAGTGGCCGCGCGGAACGATAAAGGATGAGTGGATGTTTGGCATAGCATCATTAAGTGTTTGATTGGTCATCATATCATCTTAGTGCGTGTTTATATGTGTTCAAATCTGAATTTGAATGTTACTATGAATCCTTGTATCTTGAGTTTAATTTTCAATAACTTTGCTATCTAGTGTCGTATAGCAATCTCAGTTTGACATGCAAAAGCATGATTACATGTATAACTCCTTGTCACTTACTATGTATCTTGATCCCCTTGATTATAGAACTTGAATCCTACTGAGCTAGTTAGCTCACAGAATTCTACTTTTCAGGTAATCCAGATGGAGCAAATGATTAAGGGGGAAAGAGTGTTGAGTGAACCACGAATCTACGAGAAGCCATCTATGTTACTTATCTGTAGTGTTGTGATTAGTAAATATGATGTAATAATTTTCTTTTGACTTATTCCTCATGAGACCTTAATGAGGAAACTTATGTAATAAGACACTTTTGAGGTTATCTAAGTGTGAATGGATATAGTGTCTCTTTTCAGCGTGTGATTTTCTGTCACTCCCGATAAATGGATGATTTTATTAGGACGTGACAGACACATACACCCAAGAGGACGGGAACGACCAGGAGTGAAGTCATGAGTACCCTAGTGTCTTAGTATTATGATTAGAATGTTAGTTTAGTCTTTTACTTTGATTTCAATGTAATTGGGCCCTATAGAATGGCTATGATATTAGTGGTTGTAACTAGACATGTGGAAAGTTATTAATGAGAAGAATTTGCTTTAGTATTTATTCATTGCTCAATGGTTTGATGTCTAGTGCTCGCTCTGTACCTGTTTACTTGCAACTGCCTCGCGTTCCGATATTCCGCATCGGGGCATGACAGTCATACACTTCATGAAATTCTAATGTTGTATGACAACACAAGCGCAATCAACTAGACCAAAAATCCAATACAACATTCAAAAACGAAGCATATTGAGGTCAGATATCATTTCATCAGGGACCATGTAAGTAATGGAGATATTTTACTTGATTTGTATCTATAGATAATCAATTTGCTGATATATTCACTAAACCTCTTCCTGAAGACATATTTACATCTATAAGAAGAGAAATAGATATGTGTAATCCTGATTAGAAATGTACTCTTTACTATACTGTATGCTTATTTCATTGTAAATATTTCTAAGTCCTAGAACTTCAACTGTTCTGAGGTCGGAGTTTAGGCTCTGCGACTCTCATGAAGTCAGAGTCTACTGCGACTCTCATGAAGTCGGAGTCAATATTATTATTTTTTTAAAGGGTTTTTTTAATTTTTATTTAAAGAGGAATTAATTATAATGTTTTATTCATTTAATCCCAGCCATTCATATCCTCATCTATGGTTCATTACATATCCTCTTTCTATATTAGTACATTCCCCTCTTTCTTTCCAAATCACCCGTTTGAACCGTCTCCAACTCTCCTGTCGACTTCTTCCTTTTTCCCGTGCATGTTCTTCAACCCGACAGAATCTCCTTCGAGGCTTCTGCAGATTTTCTTCATTTCTCTGAAGAAAGGTAGGTTATTTGACCTCTGTGGATCTTTTTGATATCTTCTCTGTCATCCCTCTCAGTCTCCTATTTCGTTTTTATCTAGATGGCCTCATCTAGGGCTCCGGAAGGCACCTTCTTCACCCCTGAACAGTTTCAAAGGTTGTCTTCAACCAAGGCCTCAATCTGCCTAGAAAAGATTGTAGATTACAATCAGTTGACGAGTAGGCTAGTTTGGGTAGCCGAAACCCTAGAGTCTATGGGTTGGTCGAAGCTATGCCAGATCAGTGAGCCAACCTTCGAGGGCGCTCTGAAAGCTTTCTTCCTTTCACTCCATGTTTGTGCAGATGGGTCAGCTTTAGGTTTAGTGAAAGGGACTATTGTTACAGTTTCTTAGGATCTGTTAGTGGAAATCTTAGATTGCCTCAATTTTGGACACAGGATCAGTGAGGCAGTGTCTTTTGAGAAGCAGAGAGTAGGGGTCATTGGTAGTTTAGGATCTCTCTCTAAGATGGGGCTCCTAGTCAACGAGCTCCCAACGGAAAAGAGGATCATTCACTCTGTAACGACCCACTTCCACCCGATACGATTATACCAACCCACATCGGATGAGAGTAAGTCGCTACAGGGGCGAAAACCCCAACGATATTCATATGGATTGAGATATACACAAATAGAATGGAATGTTGCAGCGAAAATTAAAAAACTCCAATTCCATCAACATTTTAATCCACATACCACAGTCTATATAGTCCATTAAAGAAATAACATAACCATAACATCCACATAGCCAGTTTCCAAGTACAATAATACCAAAGTTCAAATTACAAATTACATCACATACTAGTAAATGAAATACAAATCTATTATTCACGCTCCACGTCAGGTCTTGCCAAGTCCTCAACTTCTAAGTCTCCTGAAATGTTTAGCAAGGGTGAGTCTACAGAATAGACTCAGCAAGCAACTTAAAATCACAAACCATACACTTATCACACATGCTTTCTAACAATTTAACATTTTACTAACTAACTAGAATTTAACATTTAATCTCATATATGCTCATGCTATACATAAGGATCAAACATGGAATCCTTTAAGTAAAACTATACTAATACAGGTAAAACAATGATTCTAAACATGGATACTTGTAACATGGAGATCATTCATATACTTACATGCTTTCATTTCAAAATTCTAGATAACACTACCACATGACTTCTCTTTAATTTATAACATGATACTAACACATGCTTATCAAGTAAATACTATCTCATGGACAATTTTTACAAAATTCTACACACGGTACTAAATGTAATATCATATTTATCATTTGACATGGATCATATCGACACATGTATTTTCTTTTTTCATGACATGTTCACATGTACTTTTACCTTGGTTTTTATATGTACTTATTCATCAAGCAAGGTGACAAATTCTTGATTACCAAATATGTAGAGTAAAACAATTCGTGTAGCATGTAGATACCACTTATGAAATAAAGCATTTAAACACAATCATGTAGCCAATGTTATGTAGCATGTAGCCATATAGCATATAGTCATATAGCATATAGTCATGTAGCATGTAGCCATGTAGCATGTAGTCATGTAGTTGCCAAGACATAGCCCGCACTATTATAGAGATCATATAGCATATAGTTATTCACTTATCACCTAGGCAAAGCAGTGATGAAATCTAGGTTATTGCGCAAAACCGGGGAAAGCCCTTCCCACCTTAACCAGTAGAACTTGTCTACCTTCAGGATTTCAATCCGTTGCCCACGGATTCAGTAGGTCATTTCATATTATTGAACCATTACCATAGGGGAAATCTATGGTGTAGTTCCCTGTAGGAAATCTCTATAATAGCAATGTCTTATTGGCCAATCTATTTCAGAAATGCAATAACATATATATATATTCATGCAATTATGTACTATTACATGAAATTAACATTTTCATATAACTCTATCATGCTCTTTTGTACATTCATGCATAATTTATCAAGATGACAATACAATATCACACATCATATTTTCTCAGTTCTAAAATCAAATTCTACTGTGCAACAGGAACCTATCATGGTACTACTTTATCAAAAAATTCAATATGTATATACATTCTCATGTCTATTGATTTCTATATGCATTTTATCATTCAGAAAATTATAACAGTATCTACAGTACTCAGAATAATATAAATTTTTAACCATGGGATGGATATAGAATAAGGAACATATCTGAAATTTTTCAAAATTTTAGAAATAGTACAACTATTTTTCATATTTAACAGGGTTTACATGAAATTAACAAGATAATTCATTTAAGCATGGTAGACAATAAGCCATCGAATCTAACAGTTCGGGAACATGCATACAGTAGCCCTACCCTCATGGAAAATTTCTGAGATGATACCATTCAGCATGCACATTTACTCTAATTTTAACTCTACTAAAACATGTGTATTTCCCTATTATAGAATTTCTGTAAATAGCAAATATAATCAAGAAATTATCAAGATTTCATGGGATGATCTACTTAGCATATTAGACAGGGCAACGCTTCCTAAGCACATGCATGTATTAACGTTTACCTAAAAATCACATTACAGAGATCAATATCACTATTTCAGGAAATTCACAAAAACTTGACGTCCATGGGGTGGACGCCAACATAGGTTAACGGCATGCTTAACTGCCGTTAATCCTGGATCTTGACAACAACAAAGTGGCCGTTAATATCCTGTCTACACACAGTGCAGATCGAACTCCATACAAGAGAGATTCTGAGGGTCTAGGACACGATTTTAAAATCTGTAAAATTTATAAAACCCTAGATGACAAGTCCACAGAGTGAAACCTTAAGCTACTTGCATGGGAATAAATCTACAGAGATCTAGATTCGTTGGTGAAGCCCTCCTTGACCAAGCCAAGAAGAGGTCCAAAACTGCTTGAGATCCGATCTTTTTGTCGATGTAGGTCGATCCTCGGAGTTGGAGAAGCTCCCTAAATGTCAAGTGCACCTCCCAGTCGTTGAAGATCGCCGAAAAAACACCAAAACGCCAGATCCGAGCTCGCCAAAACGCACTTTTCTCATAGAAATCCCTAACTTTCTCACAGGAGCCAAAGTCCTAGGTTGGCCGAAATCAAGGTGTTTTTATAGACTAAGGGGTCGGAGTACGCATTAAGATAGGTCGCCTACAGTTATGGATGGGTTTCCTAAACTAGAACCGATGAAATGCGGGCGTTACTAAATCTGAAACTGTCACACAGTTGGGAACTTGGCGTCCACATCTGGTGCCGCCAACAGGGGGATAGGCGTCTATCGATCTGGATGTCAATCTCAGTGGCCATGCAGTCAACGTCACGAACGTTGCCATCAACATGAAATCAACATCAATTTTTGTTGACGTCAACAGGCATTTTGGCCAGAACACAAAACTGCATCAAAACCGGTTATATCTATACATCATAAATAACATACAGAAAATAGATAGATATATTATGAACAAGATAAACACATATTTATATACATATAGGTACACAGCATTATTACATACCATATGCATAGATTTAAATAACTATACCATGTACTTCAACAATTTGATAATGCATGCACATTTAAATATATATTACATGTACAAAAATAGCTTCATGTGTACTTGTAAGATATACAATAATAATTACATACTATATGCACTACATTATTTAAATACACTATGCACAGAATAAATAATTATAATATACACACACACAAGAATAACATATATTATACTCATGCACATGAGTAAGTAATTACTTATAATATGCACCAATTAAACAATATCAAATGCACAAAATTCGAGGTCCTCACACCCTCTCCCCCTTAAAATGATCTTCGTCCTCGAAGATCGAATCATGTACCTATGGTGTCATCGTCGGTGTCGTCTCCAATCAACGCATACACGCTGGCCAGTGCTTCTTGTCTTGCCGCTGGCTTCTTTGTTGTTGTTGCTAGAACATCTCGTGGAACGAACTTCTTCAGCTTCAGACACTCTCTAATTCGATGATCTTTGCTTCCACACTTGAGACATCTTCCCGACTTCATCCAACACAAGTCTCCACCATGACGCTTGCCGCAGTGCACACACTCGGGCTTCTCGCTGCCTAAAAAAACTACTGACTTTGCTGGCACTATAGCTGGTTGCTGCTCCTTCATGAGCTTCCTCATCTTCCTTTTCTGCCGCTGATATGGTTCTGGCAACCTCTTCATCCGAGCCTTCTTCTCTTCCATCTTATCCTGTATATGCTCAGGAACATACTTGACCTCAAATAACTTCACGAACTCTCCCCAAGTCACCTCTAGCTCCACTCCCTCAAACTGTGTGTGAAGAATAGAAGACCACCATACATCTGCTTGCTCCTGAAGCATGTACGTCGCCAGACTGACTTTGTCATCCTCTACACCTGATAGCTCTGAATATCTTCTCGATCTCTCTAAGCCAACTCTCTGCAACCAACGGCTCACTCTCCCCCTTAAAAGAGGGTGGAGCCATCCTCTTGAACCTCTCCATGATCGATACTCCTCCTATACCACGGTCCTGCTGAGCCGGTGCCGGAACTTGAGCCTGAAGCTGCGTCTGAAGAGCTGCCTGTGTCTGTGCTTGTGTCTGCATCACTTGTATGAGCCCTTGCATGATCGTGCCATAGTCGACCAACGATGGCGGGGGTGGCGCAGGTGATCCTTGAGCTGCCGGAACTCCCTGCTGCTCACTTGTGGTCTTCCTTGGTTCCTCATTTTGGATAGGTACACTCGAACTCGAAGTCCTTCCAGCCATAGTCTACAAAATAAATACCATGTCAAGCTCCATTTATCACTATACCTAGCATATTATCATTCATTCATCTTATCACTTTTCTAGTTCTATTTTAATTATTCCTTGGATTTGGCTATCCACTACAAAGACTTAAAGATGTGATTAGTTGATGGCTATCCATGTATAATCTCAACCCTATGGCTCTGATATCATCTCTGTAACGACCCACTTCCACCCGGTATGGTTATACCAACCCACATCGGATGAGAGTAAGTCGCTACAGGGGAGAAAACCCCAATGATATTCATATGGATTGAGATATACACAAATAGAATGGAATGTTGCAGCAAAAATTAAACAACTTCTATTCCATCAACATTTTAATCCACATACCACAGTCTATATAGTCCATGAAAGAAATAACATAACCATAACATCCACATAGCCAGTTTCCAAGTACAATAATATCAAAGTTCAAATTACAAATTGCATCACATACTAGTAAATAAAATACAAATCTATTCTTCACGTTCCTCGTTGTGTCTTGCCAAGTCCTCAACTTCTAAGTCTCCTGAAATGTTTAGCAAGGGTAAGTCTACACAATAGATTCAGCAAGCAATTTAAAATCACAAATCATACACTTATCACACATGCTTTCTAACAATTTAACATTTTACTAACTAACTAGAATTTAACATTTAATCTCATATATGCTCATGCTATAACATAAAGATCAAACATGGAATCCTTTAAGTAAAACTATACTAATACATGTAAAACAATGATTCTAAACATAGATACTTGTAACATGGAGATCATTCGTATACTTACATACTTTCATTTCAAAATTCTAGATAACACTACCACATGACCTCTCTTCAATTTATAACATGATACTAACACATACTTATCAAGTAAATACTATCTCATGGACAATTTTTACAAAATCCTACACACGGTACTAAACATAATATCATATTTATCATTTAACATGGATTATATCGACACATGCATTTTCTTTTTTCATGACATGTTCACATGTACTTTTACCTTGGTTTTTATATGTACTTATTCATCAAGCAAGGTGACAAATTCTTGATTACCAAATATGTAGAGTAAAACAATTCATGTAGCATGTAGATACCACTTATGAAATAAATCATTTAAACACAATCATGTAGCCAATGTTATGTAGAATGTAGCCATATAGCATATAGTCATGTAACATGTAGCCATGTAGCATGTAGTCATATAGCATATAGTCATGTAGCATGTAGCCATATAGCATGTAGTCATGTAGTTGTCAAGACATAGCCCGCACTATTATAGAGATCATATAGCATATAGTCATTCACTTATCACCTACGTAAAGCAGTGATGAAGTCTAGGTTATTACGCAAAACTAGGGAAAGCCCCACCTTAACCAGTAGAACTTGTCTACCTCTAGGATTTCAATCCATTGTCCACAGATTCAGTAGGTCATTTCATATAGTTGAACCATTACCAATAGGGGCATTCCATGGTGTAGTTCCCTGTAGGAAATCTCTATAATAGCAATGTCTTATTGGCCAATCTATTTCAGAAATGTAATAACATATATATATTCATGCAATTATGAACTATTACATAAAATTAACATTTTCATATAACTCTATCATGTTCTTTTGTACATTCATGCATAATTTATCAAGATGACAATACAATATAACACATCATATTTTCTCAGTTCTGAAATCAAATTCTACTGTGCAACAGGAACCTATCATGGTACTACTTTATCAAAAAATTCAACATGTATATACATTCTCATGTCTATTGATTTCTATATGCATTTTATCATTCAGAAAATTATAACAGTATGTACAATACTCAGAATAATATAGATTTTTAACCATGGGATGGATATAGCATAAGGAACATATCTGAAATTTTTCAAAATTTTAGAAACAGTACAACTATTTTTCGTATTTAACAAGGTTTACATGAAATTAACAAGATAATTCATTTAAGCATGGTAGAGAATAAGCCATCGAATCTAACAGTTCTGGAACATGCATACAGTAGTCCTACCTTCATGGAAATTTTTTGAGATGATACCATTCAGCATGCACATTTACTCTAATTTTAACTCTACTAAAACATGTGTATTTCCCTATTATAGAATTTCTATAAATACCAAATATAATCAAGAAATTATCAGGATTTCATGGGATGATCTAATGAGCATATTAGATAGAGCAACGCTTCCTAAACACATGCATGTATTAACTTTTACCCGAAAATCATAGTACAGAGATCAATATCACTATTTCAGGAAATTCACAAAACTTGACGTCCATGGGGTGGACACCAACATAGGTGAACAGCATGCTCGACTGCCGTTAATCCTGGATCTTGACGGCAACAAAGTGGCCATTAATATCATGTCTGCACACAGTACAGACTGAACTCCATACAAGAGAGAATCTGGGGGTCTAGGACACGATTTTAAAATTTGTAAAATTTATAAAACCCTAGATGACAAGTCCACGGAGTGAAACCTTAAGCTACTTGCCTGAGAATAAATCTAAAGAGATTTAGATTCGTCGGTGAAGCCCTCCTCGGCCAAGCCAAGAAGAGGTCCAAAACTGCTTGAGATCCGATCTTTCTGTCGATGTAGGTCGATCCTCGGAGTTGGAGAAGCTCCCTAAATGTCAAGTGCACCTCCCAGTCATTGAAGATCTCCGGAAAAACACCAAAATGCCAGATCCGAGCTCACCAAAATGCACTTTTCTCACAGAAAACCCTAACTTTCTCACAGGAGCCAAAGACCTAGCTCGGCCGAAATCAAGGTGTTTTTATAGGCTAAGGGGTCGGAGTACGCATTAAGATAGGTCACCTACAGTTATGGATAGGTTTCCTAAACTGGAACCGGATGAAATGCGGGTGTTACTAAATCTAAAACGGTCACACAGCTGGGAACTTGGCGTCCACATCTAGTGCCACCAATAGGGGGATAGGCATCTATCGATCTGGACGTCAATCTCAGTGGCCATGTAGTCAACGTCACGAACGTTGCCGTGAACATGAAATCAACGTCAATTTTTGTTGACGAAAAAAAAAAGAAAAAGCAATTCAGTTTCAAATGGTTTTAGCTTGGAAGCAACCTGCTATCTATCGATAGGCGAGAACAGACTGCTATTGGCTGCTTCGCCTATCTATTTTCTATGTATGGCCGGCTTGGAGACGACAGCTTTCTGATCAAGCTCCCCTTCTAACCGTCCGGGTTGCCCACTAGATCGAAAGCCGCAGCTATTCGGGGTTGGTGTTCAGTCTACCGCTCCTGACTCAATCCATCCTCTCAATCATACTATTGGAGACGAGCATAAGCGAAAAGTCAAGGGATTTCCTTCTAAAATGAATGAGGTACTGCTAGAGAGATATTCCCAATTGCACCAGCAGAGCCGGAGTAAGCGGATCTGGGTCGATCAGAGGTTCGGCTTGCTTCTCCCCCACCCTCGCCTATGAAATGGATAACCCTTAGTGCGCCTCTTAACGAGGGTGATTTAAGTGCAACGAAATGTACCGGTGGTTCGCGAAGCATCTGTAGCTGTAATTCTATGTGACGAAAGCGTCTTACGACTTCTGCTTCGCCTTCACCTAGTGAACCGAACTAATCTGCTTTCCCTGAGCCTGACGCCTGAAGCGTTGGAACCGGAGAAAATTGGTTATATTTATACATCATAAATAACATACAGAAAATCGATAGATATCTTATGCACAAGATAAACACATATTTATATACATATAGGTACACAGCATTATTACATACCATATGCATAGATTTACATAACTATACCATGTACTTCAACAATTTGATAATGAATGCACATTTAAATATATATTACATGTACAAAAATAGCTTCATGTGCACTTGTAAGATATACAATAATAATTACATACTATATGCACTACATTATTTAAATACACTATGCACAGAATAAATAATTATAATATACACACACACTAGAACAACATATATTATACTCATGCACATGAGTAAGTAATTACTTATAATATGCACTAATTAAACATTATCAAATGCACAAAATTTGGGGGCCTCACACACTCTATCATCACCACCTTTATCACCCCTAGGGCTGGCACTCATTCCTAGAGATGGTAGTTTGATGTTTTGGGCAGTTCAGAACCATAGGGTCAACATGCCCTCCATTATCTTGGAGAGGATGGCAGGGTCTAAGAACTTGCAGGAGTCTCTCCCCTATGAACCCCTGCTGACCCTTATATTCAAGAGATTTTCTGTTGATTTGAGTGATTAAATTTCGGTTGCTGTGAAGGAGAAGATTAGGCTTTCTACTCTAAGGAGAAGCCACTACATTTTGGAAGATCAGGCACAAAATTTTTGGACCAAGGACTCTGTGCCCAAGTGCTCACATGAGGTATTTCTTGATGAGGCACAAAGTTCCTCCTCCAGTCCTTCAGTACAGCCTCCTGAGATTAGAAGTGAGGAAATCAGAACAAAAGTACTAGTGGAAGAACAAGTTTAGGCTCCTATCCCATTCCCAGAGCAAGATGTTCCTGAAGAAACCATCAATCAAGTTCTAAGGGATCTCAGGGGCAAGGGAGTGGCTCAGGAAGATGATATCCCAAGCACCACTCCAGTAGAGCCATCCTTTGAGGAATACCACCATGTCTCTCCACCACATGATGAGACCCGGCCAAGGTCTCAGGGAGACTAGCAGAAATATGAATGATGTAATGGATTTGGTCTTAAAGTAACAAGAAATGTTGACAGTTCTGCAAATGCAAATTCAGCAGATAGATGTCAAGTTTGATTTTATGTCTGAGGAGGTCCAGCAGATGAAGGACCTATTATTATAGTTGGTGTACCAACAGGGCACAAGTGGTTCTCATGCTCCCCCAGCTGTTCACACTAAGGAGCAACAACTAGAGCAGCAGCAACAGCAGCCTGAGGAAGAGCTTCCACAGCCAGACAAGCCTACAGAACATTCTAGTGTGGATCCTGCAGCAGGACCAGATCAGACTCAGCAGCAGTAGTAGCCACCTCAGCAGGAGTCAGTTTCTGAGCAGCCCTTGGAGCCTCAAGATCAGTCTATGGAGGTAGAAGTTGATCCCAAGGTTGAAATTTTTAAGAGAAGGGTTAGAAGGAAACTCCATAAATCTGGTCACCCTATCTTTCCCTCTCAGCCCTTAACCATTTCTTCTCCTTCTACTGATCTAGCTCCTCCTACTACTACTGACTCTACACCTCCTCCTATTGATGAACAACCTCCTCCACCTCCTTCTCAACCCATTCCCTCTACCTCTCAACCAGAGGCTCAACTTCTCTCCTCCACAAGTACTTCACTTTCTTTGTATCCTCTGAAGTACACCTTCCAACCTCACAAGGTAAACACACCCACTCTTCACACCTTAGCTTCTCATTTCTTCTCCTCTCTCCCTACTTCTTCAACTCCTTTTTCAGGCAGAACTACTTTTTCACTTGTTGATATTGTACCTAGTGTGGTACTATCTTCAAGAGTAGGGTGCCAGTTGAAAGACAACCCTAACTCCCTTCTTCCCCCATTCTAGTATACCTTCATATACCATTCTGAACACCATATGAATCTCTTTAAAGAATTCTTGTCCATTAAAGCTTTTCTTGAAGTCCATGGGATGCCAGGCTGCACTTTTGATGACTGGCTCCCTACCTTACTTCAAACTTCTCAAGTCTTGTTGGCTGATGTGAATCTCATCACATAAAAAAACCATTCTCTCTCCCCTAAAGAATTCTTAGATCTATACACTAAATTTCAAGCCACTCAAACTAGGAACCAGTTTATGGATGTTCCCCTTCACCTTAATCTTAGATTTTTTGATTTGTTTGGCAACCTCCAAAGAGAGTTCCAGACCAAGTTCAGCAGAATGAAATAATTCAATGAAGACAGATTCAGGATGGGTTTGCTAGATGTGAATAAAGGCCAATGGGAAATGATCATCAATGGGCAAAGAGAGATTTCTCCCTCAATGACTGCTGGATTGCCCTCTAGACTGCATCCCAATCTGATAGGTGCCATTTCATCTAGGAAACTTTTTGCCCAAGTTGTGTTCAATAGACACATTAGGATGGCTGCCAGATTTAGAATCAAGTACCATATCAAGCTATCATTCCATAGGTTTGCCCTCATGCATGCCCCAAAGAACTCTCAGCATATGATAGATTTCCAGAACTGCTTTGCAGAGTCTGAAAGGTTTACTGAAGATCAATGGGCAGTAACTTACCCAGAAGACCACACAGATTGCTAGAAACTCAAGCTATCCATTCCTACCTATCTCTGCAAAGGTTATGAGACACTTTGAAAGTCTATCTCACACAAATGGAAGAAGAGGTATCTTGTGTACTACCAAGCAAAGGTAGCTGCATACTCCCAAGGCCTGCACTGGAATATCACTGTCCATGAGTTCCTCCACCTAGCTGTCAGCAAGAAGTTTGTTCCCCTTAGGAGTACCCTGCGCAATGGCAACTATCATAGAAGAATTAGCTGGTTTTATTGCAGGCACATTAAGTCTTATAGGAAATTCCCTTCTATAGGATCCTCCTATAGCATAGATATTTCCAAATTTGAAAATTTCTTCCCTGGAAATGAGAAGAAGCTATGGGCTCTTCTTCAGCCTTTCCTTGCTAGAATCCCTGCTTCCCTGTATCTTCCTAGTTCTTTATCTGCATCATAAATGTAAATTGTTCTTTATAGAAATCAATACAAATCTGTTTCTACTCATCCTTGTGTATATCTCTCTTTCTATATCTCTCTTTGTATCGTGTTAATGCCACAAAGGGGGAGAAAGAAAGTAAGAAACAAATATATAGGACAGAAAACACTTGTTTTGCAAAATCTAATTTGTTTTCACTGTCTATTTTTAAAAGATTTTGTCATTAACAAAAAAGGGGAGAATTGTTGAGCAACTATCTCCTTAAAATATTGTTAAACATTTTAAGTGTTGTATTTTTTCTATAACAAAACCTTTTAAAACTTTCTATAAACAAATCTATTGGAATATACCACAAGAAATATGACATGTATGATACAGTATCTATCAGCACTGTCTTACAAAAATTTATCTAAGTCCACAGTGTATACTATGTACCATACTAACTCGACTTCAGACTCCGACTGCTAAAAATTCGAAGTGTTGTACCATTTGATGAACAGGTAGTACTCCAACTTCAGAAAAGTCGAAGTCTGACAAGACTCCGACTCCTGAAAAGTCGAAGTCTAGCTGAACTCTGACTTCTTAAAAGTCGAAGTCTGTCTAGACTCTGACTCCTTAGAAGCCGAAGTATGACTTGCTATCAAATGATCCTTCACTCCGACTTCTGAAAAGTCGAAGTCCTTTCACTCCAACTCCTAAGAAGTCGAAGTCTTTTGTATCTTACTACAACTCCTTGAAAGTCGAAGTCTATTTTTGTTTGCACTCCGACTCCCCAGAAGTCGAAATATGACATCGATTGATGCTCACTCCGACTTTCCACAAGTCGAAGTTTATGATCAATGTCTCACTGCGACTTCTATATAGTCAAAGTTCATCATGCATCTCTTATCTTTGACTCCAATTTCAGAAAAGTCAAAGTAACCTATATCAACTTCTATGTACTTGACACTTCAAATTTTTTAATAATCTGTCTTTCCACAGAATCCGTGAAATTTTAATCTTGTTTATTTCAAGTTATTTGTTATTCCAATGGGATCCTTTACAGAATGAATAACACTTACATATCTTACAAGATAATATTTTTCTTGCTACCACCATTCAAATTCTCTGTTATGTAGGTAAAATTATAGTCAAAATGACCACATAAATGATCTTTGATAAGATCTAAATCAATTATACAAATTGGTCTCTTGCTTTCGGTCAGAAGCTTAGTCCTTCCTATTTTGACAGAAGATATGTGTTGGTAGGTATAAGCAGCATGGGCTATCTGTCAGAACCCACCTACTATATCTGCTTTTTGTTAGAAATTCCTTATTTCAGGATACAACTGTCTGTTTTCTCTGTAATGCACTGAACATCTATCCATCTAAGGTTCTTTATACTTTACATATATTTCCATCTCACCTACCTCCGAAAGGACAAAGGTACCTGTGCTTCCTTACCTTGCAGACAATTAGATATCTACTAAAGCCAATTTACAGATCATTAATAAAAGCTGTCTATCAAGCCATGAAGCTATCTACATAGCCTGAAGACGTTGGAACTCCAAAAGCTGAAGGACTGATGAATATAACGGAAGTCTCAAAGTGTCTACATCCAAGGATTAACGACTATTCTTCAAAAGGCTAGTTTTCTAACGGATAGTTTCAAACGCGAAATTAAAGCTTCTGAAGCTCATATATAGAAGCTAGAGTTTGAACCAGAAGAAAAAACCAACCCAGCAACGCACACAACTCCCATCTATTTTTACAAGCAAGAGTCTTCACAAGTCTTCTACTAAAGTGAAAGAAAGAGAGCTACTTCTTCAGTCCACGACTTCCAAGCTCTCTAGTTCCTTTGAAGCCTTTTTTTTTTTTTTGGGTGGCATTTTGTAACTATGGATCCTTCTCAGTCTATCCATTTAGATTCAAAAAGAGTTAGGGCTTCAATTCTCATTTGTATTCCTTTCTGTTTCTCTGTGTTTGCTCAATCTTCTGAGCAGGCACTCAAGTGTTTTTTCATTTCTGTGATTAGATAACTCGTAGGGGGTTTGTTCCTTACAGTGCCCCTCTTGTGAAGGGAAGACCTATGGTTGTAGGTAGTCTTTGTACCCCTTGGTAAATGGAAGACTTGCTTGGGAGCAAGTGAGTTTGTAATACCTCTCAGGTTGAGAGAAGGCCAAGTGTTCTTGGCAGTTTAGTGAAATCCCAAGAGGTTACTTGGGGACTGAACGTAGGACTTCCATGTGGGAAGGGCCGAACCAGGATAAAATTGCTTGTGTATTTGTGTGATTGTTTCTGCCAAGTTTTCAATTGCTTCACACTCACTACACTAAATACTAACAACTTTATTTAGTATTATCCATTTCAGACAAATCTTTTAAAGCACAAGAAGTCCTATTCACCCCCCTCTAGGACAACTATAGTGCCATCTCGATCCAACACATGGCTCCAAGCAAACTCCAAAGCATGGAGGAAAAGCAAAAGCAGCAACAAAAGGTGTGATTATCCAAGATGAACTAGTCGAACGGAGATCAAAGTTCAGAAATGATCCTACCAAGAGGAAAAGTGATACCATCCCTTCTAGTACATCCCCGAAACGTACCAAGTCCAAACCACAGAGCAAAGGCAAGTATGTTGTGCCACCCAGGTACCCTAAACGCAGAATACTTTAGGACACCAGTTCTTCTAAGGAAACCAGTTCCTCATTAGATGAAAGTACAAATAGTTCAAACCCTAACACAGAACAGCAAGCATCCTCTTCATCTGATGAATCACATTCTCAATCTAAAAATATTCCAAGATCTACAGTGCCAGAAATGAGTCTGATTTTGAAGCCAAGGTCAGTTAACATTCATGATATAGATCTATCAACTGCTTTTCCAGAACTCTTTCCTCTATCTGAATTTCAAGGATGGCTCAAGTTCATTAGTGAGCACAGGAATTTTTATCCAACATTGATCCAAGAATTTTACAAAAACCTTGTTGATACAATAGAGGGATTTACATCTGAAGTGAAAGGTGGGAAAATCTGTCTCACCCATGACTTAGCACATTAGATCTTTGGCATTCCTAATTCGATAGAAGATTTCTATACTTTTCAATTTGATCTTCATGATGCTTATTCACTACTTACTAGATTACCTCATGAAAGTAAGATTCAAAGCAAACCCATGTTACAAGTCTGAATGCCAACACCTTTCCACCTCTACATCGGTTAGTGCATCACATGTTCACTACCATTATTACACCTCAGGGTGGTGGAAGAACAGACTCACATGTATCCAAAAATTCTTGCTATTTTGTATGCTAAGAAAGATCAAGGTTGATCTCACAGAGATCATGTTTCAGATAATGTCTGAAACAACAAGGTAAGAATTACATAGATCTCTTCCTATGCTGCACACTTAACTGCTATTTTTGAGATGGCAGGTGTCTCATTTTCTCACGAGAGAGTTCAAAGAATACCTCAGTATAATATATATTATCTAAACAATGTGGTGAGATACATGAAGTTCAAGATTCAAGGAGCTCAAGTTACTAGAGGTACAGTATTGGAACAACAACTAGAACCACAAGTGGATCAACCACTTCCTACTGAGGAACCACATGATAGTCAGTCTCTTCATACTGAGGAAACACAGATAGATCAGCCACCATTGGAACAAGTATTACCTTCATAATTTCCAGAGCAGTCCATTCCTCAAGACATTCCACAATCTTTCTCTTCAGCTGTTAGTGTGCCTAATCAAACTCTAGTCCTACACACATCATTCTTTCAACATCAAGGCACAGCTTCCACATCCACAGGTGGATCTATTGTACCACCTGAACTATATAATTTTCTTTAAGTGCAGTTTGACAATTTAAATTCCTCTGTGAGAGAAATGTCAAACAACTTTGAGCTTAGAATATAGAGACTGGAAAACACTGTCACCAATCATTTTCTAAGGCAACAAGAACTTTTTGAACATGCCACAAGAAGGTTTAACAGACTGGTTGGAACACTTGGTGATGCATCTACTCAATTGTCCTTTCTACAGTCTAGACTTCATGATCTGCTCACAAGAGTACTTGATAATACACAACAAGGAATTCATAATGGACAAGAAGCTGTGACACAAGTATCTAAGTGTAAATTGTCTTTTACTCATATGGTCAGTGATATGGAACAAAAGAAAGAGCATACATGACACATTGACCAACAGATTGAAGAGCTCAATAATGATTTCAATAGTATATGGAAATTAAGAGATGAAACAAGCACTGGAGACAGTCGATATGCTACCTCTTCCACAGTTGTACCTCCTATGCCCCATAGCATTGATCAAATGATTGATCATATTTCTGAGAATCTCAAGAAAATGGAGGAAAGACTGCATATAAGACTGACTGATGTTCACATCTTAATGCGAAACACTTTGGAAAATTTGGAAGTGAAAATTGAAAGCATTGAAGAAGACTCTTCTCTCCTCCCCCAGCTCCACCTCAATAGTTTGTTTATCTTTTTTGATGATGTCAAGGGGGGAGAAATAGATCAGACTAGATCTATGTGAATTTTGATTTTGGGTTGGCGAGAATCATATGTCAAAAGGATTTTGTTAAGGGTCATGTATGAGAGTCATTAGTCATGAATTTCATATGCATATTATACTCGTGTACTTCATTTCTCAATGAATGATATATTCATGGCTTGCTTTGTGATTACTCCTCACATGCAAAATGAAATGGATGATTGATTGACATACTTTGTCCATTTATGATTAATGAATCATAGTTGTCATCATAAAAAGGGGGAGATTGTTGGATCTCTTGTTTTTATGATGTTTAACTATGATACATATAATTCTAAATACTTTGCTCTATTGGATCGAAATGGCACTAAGAATGTCCTAGAGGGGGGGTGAATAGGACTTCTTCCCTTTTAAAATTTGCTTCTGAAATTGCACAACACTAAGTAAATTGTTAGAGCTTAGTGTGGTGTGTGTGATTCAAGTGTGGACAAGGTGGAAATAATCACACAATGAATGCACAGGGATTTATCCTGGTTCGGCCCTTCCCACATGGAAGTTCTACATCCAGTCCTCAAGCCAACCACTTGAGATTTCCACTAACTACCAATAAATTGGCCTTCTCTCACCCTTGAGAGGGATTACAAACCCACTTGCTCCCAAGCAAGTCTTCCCTAAACAGGGGAACAACAACTACCTTTCACAAGGTCTTCCCTTCACAGGAGGGGCAATGCAGAACCAAACTTCTGCAGAAACTACACAGGAATAAATAGAGAAACACTTGTGAGTTTACCTCAGATCTGAGCACAAACACACACAGACTTCAGAAGGATTTAGAGATCAGAAAATGAGATATGAACCCTATCTGAACAACAAGAGTGGACTAAGAAAGTAATCAAATACAATTGCCACTCAACACAAGACTTCTTCTAGGAGAGCTTCAGAGAATGGCTTCTTAAGAGGAGCAGCTCTCAGACTTTTGCTTGCAGAAAGCTTGTGTGGACTTGAAAGAATTCGAATGAAGTTCACAGGAAGGTGTAAAGGCTTGTATGCGCTTCTTGTGTTGTGGTGTTGTTCTATATGCCTTCTTCAAACTTGAACTCCTTTTATACACTTCAGAATATAGCCATTTGAAATGTAGCCGTTGGAGTTTGTGGTCATTTGAAATATGTCCGTTTGAAGAGATCTCTAGGATCCTTTGGGTCTTGAAGTGTTTGTTATCCAGAAGTCTTTCAGTTTTGCTTCTTTCCAAGATCTTCAGAAGGAGGTGCAGTTTTTCACAGGTAGAGGTTAAGCTCTTTTTCTTTCGGAGTGAACTGTGAGGGAGACATGCTGAAAATGTGCTTTAATAAATGCCTGCACAGGGACAAGGCAAAACAGAAGAGTATCTCCATACCTTTGAGGTAGGTGAGTCAGAGGAGTACAATAGAAGGCATGGAAACCACGTATAGACATGCTTTCAGACAGAAAATAGAGGACAGACATTTAGGTAAAAAGGCAAGGTATGGATCTGTCAGTGGTAGGTGAACCCTGTCAGATAGCATGCGCTTGAGTATTTATAAATGCATTGTATCTATTGAATCCAGAAAAATCCGAAGCAAAGACATTGAACAACTCAAAGATTAGTTTAAGATATTTCAGAAGTAATTTGCACAGGATTTAGATAAATATTTTAAGTATAATATATCTTATCCTGTCAGAGAAATAATAATAAAATAATAGTATTCTGATGATTTAATAAAATAATTAATCAATGAAGATCTTTAAAATTTATGTTCAAGATTATTAAGACAATATTAGATTGGAGTTTATCAGACTTCAGAAAAGTACAAGTACAAAACTGACAGAGAAGTCGAATTCATAATAACCTGTAATTCGACTGCAGAAAGATAGTCATTCGACTAAAGGAGTCGAAGTTGCAAACAGAGTAATTCGACTGCAGAAGAAGATTACAATTCGATTGTAGAAGTCAGATACTATGGAGATTGATTTCTACAACATTCGACTGTAAAAGTCGATTCATGAAGCTTAAGATTTATGAAGAATTCGACTGTGGCAGTCGAAGATGACAGTCGAATCAAGTATTGGATTTTGTAAGGCATTCAACTATACCAGTCGGAGTTATCAGTTGAATTACATATAAAGTTGTAGACTTAGAAATTTTTGGAGGTTGTTTAACTTCATTTCTAAAGGAGTCGAAGTTAGCAATCAGATTCAGTAGGACATAGAGAGAGTCCGTGGACTTGGGAAATTTTTTACGATGAAGTTTATCACACAGTTGTATGCAGATATATTTTGATATTCATTTATTTTGTAGATAGTCTATTTAAAGATTTTGTTATAGAAAAAACATGATATATACTATATCTTCAATATTTTAGATTTAGAAGTAGTTGCTCAACAATTCTCCCCCTTTTTGTTAATGACAAAAATCTTTAAATTAACAGTAAAAAGCATAAGTGAAGTGTGAAGTGTGAATATGCTGCTGTCTCTCCCCCATTGTGGCATTAACATAAAGGAAATCATCACAAAGATACACAATGTTGCATTCAGAAGTGGCAATCATTAAACACAAGATGTAAAATAGTGCATGACTAAGGGATCAGAAACATAGTAGAAATTGTTTATAAATTACACAGTTCTTAAAAAAATAAGAAAAGTTGATCAAGACCTAGACAAGGAGCTAGGTAAGTACAAAGATCTGGGAATTTGAGCAAAAAATGGTTTGAGAAGGTCCCAAAGCTTTGCCTCATTTTGACAAAAGAAATTGCCAAACAAGGAGAGGTCAATGTTGTAGGAGGGATTAGTAGTAGGCAGTTTCCTATGAGATTTGATGTGGCGCCTATGGAACCAGCCTATCTTGGAGTGGAATTTTTCCTTGCTCAGACGATACTTGATGGAAACAAACTTCTTAGAGGCTGCAAGAAAAAGAAACTCATGGACAGTGATGTTCCAGTGCAGGCCTCGGTCCACAGGTGCATCTTTGGCTTGATAATATACTAAGTACCTTTGAGCCCATTTATGACCAATGTTCTTCCTCAGATCCTTAAGACTCTTGGACTGGAATTCATAAAGAGAGAGTTTCATCTTTTCACAATCAGAGTGGTAAGAGGGATAGGCAGCTGCCCACTGAACTTCATTGAGTCTTTCAGATTCAGCAAAACATAACTGGAAATCCAACAGATGATGGGGGTTCTTGGAGATTTGAAGGAACACAAATCTTTGGAAAGACAATTTGAGCTTGTATTTAATTTTGAACCTAGTGGCAATGTGGATGAATCTGTTGAATACTACTTCAGCAAAATCTCTTCTGAAGGAAACTGCTCCTATAAAGGATGGATGCAGTCCAGAGGGTAAGGCCACAGTCATGGAGGGAATGATTTCTCTTTGACCTCTTAGCAGATTGTCCCATTGGCCTTTAGAAACATCAGGCAATCCTAATTTGAATTTGTCGAAATTGAAAGTCCTCATTCTGGTGTACTTGGCCTGAGAGTCCTGAATAAAATGTCCAAACATATCATGAAACCTCAAGGATAGGTGATGTTGGACAGTTAAAAATTGGTTTCTAGATTGGGTTTGCTGATATTTGGCTGCTTCTCCTAGATAGAGATCAAGGAACTCCTTAGGAGTCAACCTATGACTTTTTTGAGAGATGAATTGAAGATCCTCAACTGAAATATGTGAAGTTCTGAGAAGAATAGGAAGCCAATGTTCGAAGGTGAACCCTGGCATCTCATGAACTTCAAGGAAAGCACGAATAGATAGATATTCTCTGAACATATTCATGTGATGTTCAGAGTGGTAGATGAAGGCATACCAAAAGGGTGGAAGGAGTTTAGAAGGATTGTCTCCAAGTTTTGGTCCACTGGATGAGGAAAGCTGAATACTGGGGAGTATTTCAGCTAGATGGAGAAGTGTTTTCTTGGAGTCTGCTCTTGAGGCAGTGGGAAGACAAGAAAAATACTGAGGAGGTTGAGTGGAAAGAGTGAGAGGTTTGGGAGGTTTGAACCGGTATTTCATTGGGTAGATTTTGAATTTAATATCCTGGTGGAATGGATCCATAGGAATAGTTGCAAGTGGAGGAGGATCCGAAGAAGTGGATTGTGAGGGAATTTCAGTGGTGAGAGGAGTAGGTGCAGAGGGTTGAGGCTCAGGTGGAGTTGGCTTTTTACGCTCTGGAGGAGGCTTAATAGATGGAGCTGGAGTAGGATGAATTGGTCTAGAAGGAGGAGAGGAAAGACTGGGTCACCATTTTTGACCAGTATGCGCTTCACTTTCCTCTTGAAGGTTTGCAAGTTAGGACTCGACTGCAGGGGTCTCTTAGCCATAGATTCTATCTGGGAAGCTTGCTTGGGCTGGGAAACCTCAGTTGCTGCCACTGCCTCTGACTGCTTTTCTGACACAGACTGCTGTTGATGCTCCACTTGAGGTTGAAATACTATCATAGCTAAGTCTGCTTCTTTCTCTAAATCTTTCTGTTGCTCATGAGGCTGCTCCTCCACACGCTGCTAGTTGACCTGAGATTTAGGCTCCTTGGATTGATCAACAGAAGGTTCAACAAGTTCTTGAAGTTGGGATTCTGGCTCCTGGTCCAGCTGCTGCTCAGGTTGCTGCTCAACCTGCTGGTATAGATCTTCTGTGGACTGCTGTTCTTGAGCTGACTTTTCAGGTTTTGGAGGCTCTTGAGACTGAACAGGTACTTTTTGCTGCTGAGAGGATGAGGGCCCCGATGGCCGAGAAGTGCCTTGCTGGCACACTAACTGAAGCAGCAAATCTTTCATTTGTTTAACCTCATCAGACAGACTATTAAACTTGACATCAATAAACTCTATCTGCAATTGAAGAACCAAAAGACTTTCCTGTTGCTTACTCAATAAATCCAAAATGGAGTTAAGACTGTTGCTACTCTCCCCCTGAGACCTTGGCCGGGTCTCAAACTGAGAAGGGGAGAAGAGATGCTCTCTCTCTCTTCAAACTCTACTTCAGCAGAAATGTCATCTGATACAATACCTTTGCCTCTGATGTCTTTTAATACTTCATTGATAGTTTCCTCAGGACCATCTAGTTCAGAAAAGAGGAGGAAACAGGAACATGATCTTCTTGCTCTTGGGTTTGAACTGGTACTTCATATCTAACTTGATTAGAGGCTCTTGTTGAACTATTTGAGGAACTGGAGGAACAAGAAGTTCATTAGAAAACACTTCATGATCACATTCTAGCACTGAGTCTTTTACCCAAAAATTTTGCTTCTTATTAACCAAGGAGTAGTGACTCCTTCTCAAAGTAGTGATCCCTATCTTCTCTTTTATTCCAACAGATATTTCCCCTAACAGATCTACTGAGAATCTCTTGAATATCAGGGAGAGCAAAGGACCATAGGGAAAAGATTCTTGGAGATTCTTAGCAGCAATCATTCTATCCAAGATAATTCCAGCCAAATTTACTTTGTGACTCTGAATAGCCCAAAATAACAAGTTCCCATCTCTAGAGGTGATAGATGAGTGGGTTCCTGCTCTAGGGGTCACAATGTTGGATATTACAGAATGAATCAATCTCTTTTCGGCTGACAGTTCATTTACTGAAAGACATTTCTTACTTATAGAGGCCAAACTCCCAATGATGCCTAGTTTTTGCTTTTCCAAAGGCATTACTTCATTAAGCTTATGCCCGAAGTTTGGATATTCCAAAATCTCAACCAACAGTTCCTCAGAAATAGATATCTTGGTTCCTTTGACATAACCGAATACTGTACTTCCAGATGAGATTTCCATGGTTACATAAAATGTTCTAACGGCATTCTCTACAATGGGTTCTGAAATCTGACACAACTTGGTCCAACCCATGGCATTGAGGGTGTCCTCTACCCATGCAAGACTTCCAGTAAGACGGGAGAAATCTACAACCTTCCCTGGGCAAATGGGAATCTTAGCCAGTCTCACCAGTTGATCAGGGGTCATCTGGGTGGATTCCGGAGCCCTAGACAAAGCCATCTAGAAAAGGAGATGAACAGGACTCAGCGAACTAGTAGAGGAGTGATAGAAATGCAAAGGAGAGTTCTAAGATCCTACCTTTCTTCGAGGAGGATGGAGATTTCAGGGTTCTTCAGAAGTCCTTCGCTGGAGAACAGTAAGGGCGCGAAGAAGCAGAAGAAGACAAGAAAGTTGAAGACAGATTTCGAAAGGGTGTCTTCAAAAGGAGTCGGGGTTTTCTTTTATAAAGAAGACAAGATAACTGCCCCTAGATTTCAGGATGAACGGACAGGATTAATGATTTGACCGTTTAAGTCATGAAAGGATGCGTCTTAAAGAAGTGTCAGTTACATAATTTTAAATTATAAGCGCCTCTTCACGATTTCATGATAAGTCGAATCATGTATTCGACTGCATCAATCGAATGCAAGCATTATACCATAATTCGAATGCATAAGTCGAATGTCTGGGACTTAGAATTTTCAGGATGGTTTTCACAGAGTTCATTCAACACAATCTTAACATACAATTCAAATGTCATTTTACTTTGGTAATTTAATCAGGATTACACATACCTATTTCTCTTCTAATTGATGTGAATCTATCCTCGGGAATAGGTTTTGTAAAAATATCAGCAAGTTGGTTTTCTGTAGAAATAAATTCAAGTAAAATACTATCATTACTGACATGATCCCTGATGAAGTGATGTCTAAC
The DNA here is from genome assembly GCA_014218235.1 of Colocasia esculenta. NCBI lineage: Eukaryota > Viridiplantae > Streptophyta > Magnoliopsida > Alismatales > Araceae > Colocasia > Colocasia esculenta. The sequence goes on along the minus strand of CM024755.1, from coordinate 106,527,710 downwards.
CTCAATATGTTTGGTTCTTGAGTGCTGGATAGGATTCTTGGTCAAATTTATTGCGCTTGTGTAGCATTGGGATTTCTTGGAGTTGATGACCATAGTCTTCCTGTTGGTGCTTGACCCACAAGAGTTGAGTACAGAAACTTCCAGCTGCAATGTATCCAGCTTCTGTGGTAGATAAAGCCACTGAGTTCTGCTTTCTGGAGGACCAAGATATCAAACACCCTGCAAGAATTTGACAAGTGCCACTGGTGCTTTTCCTATCTATTTTGCATCCAGCATAGTCAGCATCACTATATCTAATAAGCTTGAAATCTAAACATCTGGGATACCATAAGCCTAACTTACTGGTATTTATAAGATATCTAAATATTCTTTTAACAGCATGAACATGAGATTCTTTTGGATCAGCTTGGAATCTTGCGCATAAACAAACACTAAACATTATATCTAGTCTACTGGCAGTAAGATACAGCAGTGATCCAATCATTCCTCTATAGATCTTTTGATCTACCTTTTTACCAAAAGGATCACTATCTAACTTAATGCCTGAGCTCATGGGTGTTCCTAAAAGCTTACACTTGTCAAAACCATATTTAGAAAGTAAATCTGAAATATATTTAGTTTGACAAATGTGAGTTCCTTCCTTGGTCTGCTTTATTTACAACCCAAGAAAATAATTTAGTTCACCCATCATGCTCATTTCAAACTCACTTTGCATCAAATTTTCAAAGAACTTACAAAGTGATTCATTAGTAGAGCCAAAGATAATGTCATCAACATAGATCTACACAATTAAGATTCCATCTGAAGATTTCTTTATAAATAGTGTGCTATCTACTCTACCTCTTATAAAATCATGTGATTTAAGATAAGCACTTAATTTTTCATACCAAGCTCTTGGAGCTTGTTTTAGACCATACAGTGCTTTCTTTAAACGAAAAATATGATTAGGATAGGTAGTATCTTCAAAACCAGGTGGTTGTTCAACATATACTTCTTCTTTAATAAAACCATTCAGAAATACATTTTTAACATCCATTTGGAACAAATTAATATTAAGAGAACAAGCATAGGCTAATAAAATTCTGATTGGCTCTAATCTAGCTACTAGAGCATAGGTTTCATTAAAGTTTATGCCTTTCTCTTGGGAATATCCTTGAGCAACAAGTCTGGCCTTGTTTCTAGTAATCACCCCTGATTCATCCATCTTGTTTCTGAAAACCCATCTGGTTCCAATAACTGGATGGTCAGTAGGTCTAGGTACAAGAGTCCAAACCTCACTGCGTTGGAACTGATTAAGTTCCTCTTGCATAGCAAGGATCCAAGATTCATCTCCCAGAGCATCATTGATTGTCTTAGGCTCTATTTGAGAAACTAAAGTAGAAAAGTTACAAGGAATTTGCATACCTCTTGTTCTTACCCTATCTTGAGGATTACCTATAATATTTTCTCTTGGATGATCTCGGTGATACCTTAAGTTTCTAGGTAGCCCTTCTTGTGGTTCTTCTAGTTGTTGAAGATCTTCTAATGGGGGATCTTCCATTTCTTCATCTTTACCTTCTTCTTCAAGAGAAGTCTTTTCTAAATCCCTGCAAAGATCATCAACACAATCTTCTTCTTCTTCTATCCTTTTGATAGAAGGGTTAGTTTCATCAAATAGTATATGCACAGATTGTTCTATGGTTAATGTCCTTCTATTGAATACTTTACAACCTCTAGGTTTTGAAATATATCCTAATAGAAAACCTTCATCACTTTTGTAAGACCCTAGAATTTCCTCTCCTGTGTACGTCTTTAATTATGTGAAAAACGGATGCTAGTGTGTACGTTATATATATATATATATATATATATATATATATATATATATATATATATATATATATATAACTAATTTATGTATTGTTGTAAATATATGAATGTATACCTATTATATATATGTATATTCTATTTGTATGGTATGAGTAGTATTGCATTTAAGGTATACATTATATGTAAGATGTATATTGACCATGTATGGTGTGAGAATGTGTATAAGTGTACCTGTTTGAGCAGTTTTAAGTTCTGTGCAAACGACCTGTTGGCGTCAACATGAGTTGACGTCTATAGGGAGTCAGCGGCCACATCGATGGACGCCAACTCAGAATAGGCGGCCCATGATGTTGACGTTAACCTCCCAGATCTGTTGAGGTTGCAGATCCGGAAACGCCCGCAAAATTTTTGCCCCTTGTTATGGTAACTGTTCTCCAACGGTAACCCAGCCTTGCCCAAGTTCGTCTCCCCCCTAGCTCTATAAAACACCCCATCCCTGGCCAGATCTAACCCTTTTTGACTCTTGAGTCAAAACCCTAGATCTTTGTGCGAAAACCCAATCTTTGAGCTCTGAAATCCGGCGATTGGAGGCTTCATCCGGCGTTCTACAACGACTGGAGGAGAGTCTAAACATTGGAGAAGACTTCTACGACACCTATTTGCGCTTTGCATCAACACAAAACTCGGATCGAGGGAGTTTTGAAGGCTCTTTGGCTCAGGCCGAGGAGGGCTTCTACGGCTTAAATCGTTGCTTGTGGATTTTCCAAGAGGCAAGTACCCCATCCACATCATTCCTACATGTGTCTAGTAAGTCCTAAGTATTTTCTGGATTTTATTTCGAGTCCTGGATTCCCCAATTTCACCAAGTTTTGCATTCAGTCTGTGTTTTGCACAGACAGGAACTTAATGGCGAGATCCCTTACCGTTAAGATCCTGAGTTGGCGGCACCCTATGTTGCCGTTAACATGAGTAAACGGCCATACCCTTGTCGTTGAGTTCTTCAGGCAAGAACAGTGGATTGTCTGTCTTTATAAGCTATTTTTCAGATTTCTGTGCATGAGGATATATGGTAAATTTTATATGTTATGTAATATGTGTCGTGGAGCATGTTGTGTAATTTCTGTGAAATTTCGTTAAGTGTATTATTTATTAAAAATTTTGAAATACATGTTAAATAGGTTCTGAATATTGTAAATTTCTGTTTATGTTATCCTTGTGGAATTTAAGTGACAAAAATTTTATGTGGCGCTTAAATCGATGTCAGGGCATGTCGTTAAAATTTGGGAATTTTTTGATAACTATGTAAATTTTTAGATTTTCTGAACTGAAAAACAGTGAGCATGCTTAATTAGTGAAGAAATTCTATTAAATGATATGGAAACAGTTAAATGTCTAGAATTTGGCACATGATTAGAACTGTCAGTATACATGTATATAATGAATTGTGAATCCGAACAATGAAAATCCATGTTAGTTTGGTTATTTTAGTTTTATGTGATTCCACTGTTAGAATTTTCATAATTAGTGTGTAATTCAGAAAAATGTGAAAATTTATATGCATGATTGTTAACCTGTAATAGAAATTTTGTATTGAAATGATGACAGTAACTATACATTTCAATTTCATGTGTGATATTGATAAAATTAAAGTATGTTAATGTGTTGGTATTAAAATCTACAAAATTTTGCATGATTAGACTTATTTTGAATGTGTAAATTTTGAGAACAGTAGTACCATGCTAGGTAATACTGAAATGTGTTAATGTGTGAGCATGAAATGGAGGTGTTAAAAATTGTACCTCAAGTGTGTGTTGGAAATTACGAAAAATGTGTAAATGTGCCAATGGGTGACACTGCTACCTTAGAGGACTATGGAACCATACTGTGGTAAAGTCCCCATGGGAAGGTTCATAGTGTGTGATGTCCCACGGGTATTGGAATTAAATCCTGGAGGCGAACAAGTATCGCTGGTTAGGGTGGAGAGTGTTTCTCCCGGTTCTGCGCAGTAACTAAGATTTATCACTGTAATGCCTAGGTGATAGATATGTGATGTGATTAGTGTGTGTCCTTCTAAAAGGTGGTTTGGGCTATGTGTCACGGCATTTAATAAATGTGAACTTGTGTTTAAGTGAAAGTGAATGTGTGAAATTGTGCAAGTGACCATGTGTTAATACAAATTCTTGTGACACCATGTAAATTGATAACTTCTTAAATGATTATAATATGTACATAGCAAAACAGCAAACTTTTCATGAGTATAAATGTGTTATCCATGTGAAAATGATTATAGAATCCATGCTAGAATTGTCTCTTATTTATGTGTACAAACTCCATGTTTAAAATGACTAATGTTTAGCTTGCAAGTGTGTGTGAATGTGGTTAAATGAGCTTAGTTTAATATATTGAAAAGTGTGTAGAAAGCATGTGATAGGCTTTAAGTATTGAAAATTTTGTATAAGACAATTTCCATGTGTAACATGTGTAAAAATCATATTTAGGATTTTACTTGAATTAATTGTTAAATCCATGTTTATATGTTATTGCGTAGTATGAAAATGTGAAAGTTATGTGATGCATGTAAGTTTAGTGTGTTTGGTGTTACTTGTTGAGTTCTTTTGAACTCACTCTTGCTTCGGCGTATAGGTGTAGAGATTTCTACTTCTTCTAAGGAGATCGTTAGGAGTGACTCGGAGCGGGAGTAGGAGACCTTATTTTGGACTTGGCGTTGTACTTTTATTTTTCATATATATGTAATAAAGGTAGACTTGCTCTACCTTTGGGATTTGTGTACTTATTTAGTGAAAAGTTGTGGACAATGTGTTTATTTCATTTCTCAATTATGAAAAGTTTAGATTTCTTTTCTTCTACATATGGACTGTGAATATAATGTGGATGATGGAATAAGAAGTTACACTTGGCTATTTCTTTTCTGCTGTTATGTGAATGTATTTATGTATATTTCAGCCTAGTTGGATGAATGTCCCACTGTAGCGGCGTTCATTATATCGAAGTGGGTTGGTATAACCATACCAGTATAAGGAGGATCGTTACACTTTTAGCATTTAATTTCTCCAGATTATCCTTACCATTATTTAAGATAAAGCACTTACAGCCAAAAGGTCGAAGATGACTGATGTTGGGCTTCTTTTCCTTGTAGAGTTCATAAGGAGTCTTCTTTGGAATGGGTCTGATCATGCACTTGTTGATGATATAGCAGGTTGTATTGACTGCCTCTGCCCAGAAATATTTTGGCAAGTTATACTCATTCAGCATTGTTCTGGTAATATCCAGCAGTGTTCTGTTCTTTCTTTCTACTACTCCATTCTGCTGAGGTGTTCTTAGTGCTGAGAAGTTATGCTCAATCCCATTTTCTTCACAAAACTTCATGAATTCTTCATTTTTGAATTCGCCTCCATGATCAGATTTAATAGTTGTAATCTAAAATTTCTAAACTATTTTGTTGAACTTCAGAAATGCTTGAAATGCTTCTGATTTGGCATCTAGAAAAGATACCCAAGTGCACCTTGAGTAGTCATCAACTAATACATAGCCATATATTTTTCCTCTAAGACTAACTGTCTTCATAGGTCCAAATAGATCCATGTGAATTAACTCCAAAGGCTTGGAAGTTGTAACAATTGTTTTAGACTGAAATGAAGTCTTGGTTTGTTTTCCTTTAGCACAAGTTGAACAAATTCTAGATTTCTTAAGTTTCATCTTTGGAAGACCTTCAACCAGATCATGCTTTATTAACTTCTTGATCACTGAGGTGCTTGCATGACCAAATCTTCTATGCCACAAATCAGACTTTTCACTTTTGGTGGCTGCAAGACTTAAGTTCACTTCCTTTAATTCTGCTAGTTGCAATGTGTATAAATTCTTCACTCTTTGAGCTTCGAACACAATCTTGTTATCTTTCTGAATAATACACTTATCATTCTGAAAATTTACTGAATGCCCTTTATCACATAACTGACTAATACTTATCAGATTATGCTTCAGACCTTCTACATACATGACATCTTCAATTAGGTTCTTTTATTTAGTACCAACTGTTCCACATCCTAAAACTTTTCCTTTCCCATTATCACCATAAGTGACTTGACCACTTTCTTCTCTAAAACTTGTGAATAACTTCCTATCCCCTGTCATGTGCCTTGAGCATCCACTGTCCAAATACCATTTGGATGCCCTCAGCCGACCCTGCAAACAAAATCAGGTTGTAACTTTTGGTACCCAAATTTTCTTGGGTCCTTGAAGGTTAGTTTTAGGAATCCATCTTAAATGTCTAGTGATGCATGTGCTTACTGTGCGTCCTAATTGATTACAGTGACTACAGCATAAATCAAACGCATTCTTCATATATGCAAAATTATTAGATTTCTGTTTTTGTTTGTACACATGTTGATTTACCTTTTTGGTATTTTTGACTTTCTTTTCTGCTACGAATTTAGGGGTTGGATACACTTGAGGATGAATAATGTTTTCTTCATTTTGTGGAGGTGTGTATCATAATCCATATTTCTTCTTTCCTATTCTAGAACCTTTTATATTAACAAATAAAGAGATTTTACAATTTGAAATCTTTTCTATAGTAGCTTTTAGATAATTATTTTCTTCTTGCAATTTTTCTTCATCTTTAAGTTCCTTAAGGTTTGATTCAATTTCCAAGATTTTACTGTTTTTATTTTTTAAGTCTTCGCACAGCAATTCATTAGTTCTTTTTATTTCACTTAAATTTTTGTTTAACCTTTCTATTTCATTTTTAAGAAAGGTGTTAGCTTTTTCTTGGTTCAGTAGATTTAGTTTAACTATTTTTATTTGTTTTACTACTGTCTTATATTTTTCATAAAGTTCATTGAAGGCATCTTCAAGACTATCAGAATCGGATTCAGAACATGAAGTAAAGGAGGTTTCTGAGTTTACCTGCTCTAGTCCTGTAACACCCCGAAAATTTTTAATTGTTGAAAAACTTGAAAAATAAGGTTATTAGACTTAACCATTATTCTTAAATTGAATTAATTGATATTAGGGAATGTTTAGTATTAGTTAACGTTTCTCCAGTGTCGTACACAGAGGTGCGCGCTCCCACAGGGCGACACCAAAAAACGATAACGAAATAAAAATCCAAGAACACCATAATTTCCAAAAAAAATGTGAAGATCTCAGAAATATAAATATCCAAATTTTTCGGCGTTCGGATTTCGAGGATAAGTCGACGTGACTATTTTTCGGGTGATTTTTCACTTAGTGTAAAATAAAATCAAAAAATTAAATAAAAATCACCATAATTTGTAAAACCATCACATTAGCTTATGGTAGAAATTTCAATACAAACGGACACCATTTGGACATGTTTTCATCAAGTTTACTGGACCAGCTGAATTTTAGGCCAATTACGATGGCCATTTTTCTGGGATTTTTGGTGCCTACGTGTTGAGCCATGGGATGGCCAACACGCTTGATGGAAACGTTAACACGTACTTACCTGAGGTGTCTTAGCCAGAGAGTTGCATGAGTTAGGTGTCTGTGGGAGGTAAAATGGGTTTTGCTTCCAACACCTGTGAACGTATGTGGCGTTGTGCATGGAATGAGCTTGGAGTTATAAAACCCACTCTGTAACCAGCAGGGAAGCCTTTCTAACGCAAGCTTCTATTGGGTTTTCTCCTGTTCTTTCACCTTCTTCAGTTCTTATCCTTGGTTTTCTCTACCTCTACTGCCATTATCTGGAGGCAATTGTTATTACGGGAGTTATTCCTTGCCGCTGTAGTTGCTGCTGGGGGAGTTACTGGTGCTGCTCTTCTGGTAGTTGAGCTTGCAACCTGGTAAGGATAACTTGCACTAAGGGCTGCTGCGTTGGCATCTGGACTTCATCTCTTCTTCAATAGTTGGACTCCATCCAGGAGAGGATATCAACTCTTGAGAAAAGTAGGATTCTCTTCCTTTCTTACTCTTTTCTAAATTCTTGTTTCCTACATTTGCTAAAGAATTCATGAACACCTACATATCTGCCTTTGAACTTGGGAATTCTTAAGAGAACTATGTGTCCCTCTCTTATAATTATGTTTTAGTTGTGTGTCTGTAGGATTCAATTCCTAATCCTCTTCCTTTCCACTCTTGAATTGACTGTTTGAAGTGACCCTTAGCATGTATCTATCATTCATTAGTTCAGGTAGTTTAAAGTGATCCTTCATCATAAGTTCTTGACTTCCAGATTTGTAAATTAATCCCATGGAAGACTTAAGCTTTCATCATGTATGATTTAGTGTTCGGCCATGAGAGACAATACAAATTATTTCCTTCCATCATATCTTATGCAAATCTGAAATCATGTCAATTTCATTGTGTCAAGTAGACTGAACTAGAATGGTTCTTCCTACAATCGAGAAATGATTCCTTGATAAAATATTAAGCGAGTGTGTGTTTTGATAAGTGCTAGATAGGTAATGAATGAAAGAAAGAAAGAAATTCAGGAGTATTACTCTTCCAGTAAATTCTCCTTTCAGTTTGTCTTCTTGATTGATCATCCATGTGAATCATGTCCCATGATTTTCTTTCACTCTCTTATCATGATAGCTTCATGTTTGAGGCTAAGATTATGTTTGGATTAAGTCCTAATCATGTTAGGAATGATAGAAGAGTTTGTTAGTATCATTTATAGTTGGTTTAGAACCATTTCTGAAAGTTTGTACAAGACCTATCGACAGACGAACTTGTGGCTGTCGACAGGAACCCATATCCAGAAGCCTGAAATCACCACCTGTGTGTGGCTGTCGACAGCCCCATTGCTTGCTGTCGACAGGTGCACACAGAACTGAAGTTCTGTTCACTGGAAAGCCAGTCCTGTCGACAGCAATCTTGTGCCTGTCGACAGGTGACAACAGTACATATTTCCAGCATCTGTTTTACTCTATTTCTTGATACAAATCCTGTCCAATTGTGCCAACCATTAGTCCACCTATATATTGTGGTTTTTACTACCTAATCACCTACTAAAATCAGTCATGAACCTTTCATTCTATCATGAATTATTTCTCCAAAGTTCCGAACAAAATCGACCCCGAAGGGTTATCAATTTCTAAAATCAGTGAGGAAATAGAATTCCTTCATTCTTGCGTGTAAATTATGAATGAACCTTGTGTATCCTTGAATCAGTATAGTGATAAGTGTGTGATGATGACAAATTGAGAGTCTTGGACTCATTCGAGAAATATGCCTGGCAAATAAAGGGCTGGTTCAGTCCTGGGGGGAGCGCCCGAATTCGTCAGTGGCCGCGCGGGGGCGATGAGGACAGTGGATGTTGGCATGCATCAATTCGTGTTTGATTAGTCATCATGATACACATGTGTGTGTGAATATGTGCTTGATTCTAAACTTAAGTGACATCCTGAGTTATTGATCATGCTTCTATATTATCCTAGTTCTTCATGTGTTATTGAATTGACTCATTCGTTCATAGCTTTGAACACTCATTGTTAATAATGTTCATGTTCTTATCTTGAGATCATACATGTGAATCCTTCTTAATTCAAGGAATTGAATTCTACTGGACTAGTTAGCTCACCAAATACTACTATTTTAGGTACCTACAATTCTAGAAGGCGGAAACTTTGGGATTTGTGTGTGGAGAGACCAACCGTGACGACATTTTATTTTTGAGATTGTAAATTAGGAATCATGTAACACCTATTGAATGGCAAATAATACATGTTATTTAGTGAAGCTTATGAGTAAATGTCATGTTCAATTAGTATAATTTTACTCTTGATTTCTCGTTCGTTCACGTTTCGGCATTTATGGGCATGTTAAATGTCGTGACGTGACAAGTCCTGCCATGAGGACTAGATTTGCCTTCTCTTCTTCTTCAGATTCTGAGCTGGAGGATTCTGAACTAGTTCCTTCTTCATTGTCCCATGTTACTGCCATTGCCTTCTTTTTGAACTTTCTGAACTTCTTTTCCTTGCCTTTCTTCTTGTCGAATTTTTCTGTTTGATCCTTCTTCTTAAGCTTGGGACATTCAGATTTATAATGTCCTGGCTGATTACACTGATAGCAAGTTGGCTCTTTCTTCTTATCTTTCTTGAAAAATCTTTTTGAGCCAAACTTCTTCTTCTTTGCAAGAATTCTCTGCAGTTTCCTTGAAAGTATAGCCTCATCATCTGTAAGGCCCTCGAATTAGTTGTCATTTTATCTTATTGTGTGTTGAGTCATGTTGTATGTATATATCACGTATACGTATGTGGATACTTATGTACGATGTTATATTGGTATACTTAAGTATGCATGCGTATATTAGTTGTAAGTATTGCTTGATTATATGTTGTAGTAGTGTGTACATCATATTACATATATGGCGTGTAAGTATATAGTGTAAGCATGGTTTTCTGCATGTTTTTAAGCTCTGGCCGAAGAGCAAATTGGCGTCAACATGGATGGACATCCATGATGAGTCAACGTCCATGTCGATGGACGCCAACACTAAAGTAGACAGCCATCTATGTGGACATCTACTTCTCTGATTCTCTGTGCGCAGCAGACCCTGAAATTTCGGGGGCAAGCAAGCTCACTGATTGGGGAGATGTCCCCAACGGCTCTCAGCCGTCCCATCAGACCCTACGGGATATCCCAAGCCATTTTCCTATAAACCTTCCTCTCCTTGCAACCTGAAAGACTCTCTCTTAGCTCTTTGCAAGGGGAGAAGAAAACCCTAGCTAAGCTGGAGGAGAACTGAACTTTGGGAGCTCAGATCCGGCGATTCAAAGCTTCCTCCGGCGATCCACTGCATTTGGAAGGGAGTTTGGACGAAGGAGAAGGCTTCCCCAACCTCGGCTTGGCAGCTACTTCGACCTAGAACCCGAGGGAAGGCTGTGGAGGAGACTTCTTGGCACTGCCCAATGAGAGCTTCAACAATAGATTTGATCCCTTTGGAGATTTTGTAAAAGGCAAGTAACCCATCCCCGTAGCCCATGTATGTGTCCAGTAGGTTTTAAAGATTTTATGGGATTTTTCTCGTGTCCTAGATCCTCACATTCACCCATTCTTCAGAGCTCGATCTGTGTTTTTGCACAGACAGGAGCTTGACGGCAAGATCCCTTGCCATCAAGATCCTCAGTTGGCGGCAGACGATGCGGTAACACCTCTAAACGGCCAGACGTTGCCGTTAAGTTCTTCAAGACAGAACAGGAAACTGTTCTGCCTTATATACCTAATTTCCGAAGTTTTGCGCATGAGGATATATTGTAAATTGTATATGTTACGTAATATAGATAGTGAAGAGTGTTGTGACATTTCTGTGAATTTTCTGTAAATAGTGTTAAATGATAAATGTATTTGAAATGCATGTTAGACAAAATCTTGGACATGGTAGCTTCCTGTTCATATAATCCATGAGTAATTTGAATGTCATAAAATTTTTGGATGATGTGTATGAATGTCAGTCCATGCCCTGAAAAATTGAGAATTTTCCCATGACCATGCAATTAGTTGAAATTTCTGCATTGAAAATAGAGGGCATGTGTAGGTTAGTCAAAAATTCCCAGTAAATTGTGTAATGTGCAATAAGTTCGAATAAAATTTTTGTGATAACATTCATGTTAGATACATTCTAACAGGTCTGAAAACTGTCAAATCCGATAATTATGTTGTGCTTCCACGATAATTGAATGAATTGTGGCATGAGAATGAGTATTTTATTTTCTGTAAATTATATGTAATTCAAAAAAAATGTGAAAATTTGCAGGTGTGGTCAGAAACCTGCAAACAGTGTGTGGTTAAATTTTCATGAAATTTGGGTAACAGTAGGCTATGTGGTGAAACTTCCATGCGAAATTGAATGGTTTATGCATGCTTAACGAAATTAGGATTTGATTAGGTGTTCCCAACCTGATTAGTGTAAATTTTGAAGCGTTTGAACCCTTTCAACAGTAGTACCATGATTTAGGAAAAACTAAACCATGTGTTAATGATAAAACTATAAGTAATGTGTCATATTGTGTAATATGTGTGTGTTAAAAACCGAAATGTGTAAAATAGGCCGTGTGTGACACTGCTTCCATAGAGGGCTGTGAAACCGTACCGTGGAAAAGTCCCCACGGGAAGGTTCAATGTGTAAAATCCTATGGGCATTAGGATGAAATCCTGGAGGTGGACAAGTACCACTGGTTAGGGTGGAGAGTTCTTCTCCCGGTCTGCGCAGTCCAAGAGTCGTCACTGTGTTGCCTAGGTGGCGTCTATGTGTTATGTGTATGTGATGTGTCCTTCTAATGGTGGTTTGGACTATGTGTCATGGCATCTAATGTGAAATGTAAATGTGAATATGTGTAAATTGTGTAGTGTGAACATGTATATGTGTGTAATGTGTAAAAGTGGACCGTGTGAATGTGTAAATGTGTGACTATGTGATATAAGTGTGTTAGAGTGAAAATTTGTAATTCATGTTATGAAATTATTAAGTTTATGTCAAAACAGCAACCTTCATATATTTATAATGATGCCTTACATGTACAAGAATGTGTAGAAATCATGTTAGGAGTTCTTCTTTTAGATGTGTGTGAGATTCCATGCTTAGAAGGCTACCCAGTTAGCTTAAATGTAAAATGTTAGCTCTCATGTGAAGGGATGAGTTTCTGCATGTGATAGGTATTTGATTTTGAGATGGCATGAATCATGTATCATGTGTTGTGAAGTTGTAGAAATACCATGATAGGTTGTTTATTTTATTGTCTCAACCATGTTATATGTTTGATTTAATGAATTTGAGAGTAGAACTTACTTGCGATATATGCATGTGTGACGTGTATGGAGTTTACTTGCTGAGTCTTTTAGACTCATTCCTTGCTTCGGCGTACAGGTTTAGCAGGTGACCCCACTCCTTTGGAGGAGACCGCGAAGAGCGACTCCGAGCTAGGAGAGTAGCTTTGTGGAGTCACCATAATTGTACTTGCTTTCATAGTATGTAATTGAGGCATTGTAATTGAAACATTATGAAATTGTGGACAAGCTTTGTATTTTGGAATTGAAATTTTATTATGTGGACATTAGCTCTTTAATTCGCTATATTGATCATGTATGGTTAAATATGGATGATGAAATGAAAGATAGTAGTTCTTTTCTTCCGCTACTCTGTATTTATATTTGTGTACATCTCGATCGTATGTTAGTGCTGGGTAAATGTCCCACTGTGACGAGACTCACTATACCGACGTGGATTGGTATAATCGTACCGGTATAAGGAGGGTCGTCACATCATCACTATCATCTGATTTGTCCTTTGAGTCTTCAGATGAGGAGGAATCTGAAATCATCAAGGCATTTGAAATTTTCTTTTTTGAGGAATTTTCAGAAAACCTTTCCATATTAATTTCATGAGCCATAAGGGATCCTATTAATTTATCAATAGATAATTGTGTTAAGTCATGAGCTTCCTCTATGGCTGTAACTTTAGGGGTCCATACATTAGTTAGAGATTTTAGGATTTTTCTAACTGTTTCTTCATTAGTTAGAACTTTTCCTAAAGAACTTAGTCCGACAATTATGTTTGAAAATCTGTTATACATTTGAGTTATATTTTCATTAGAGAGCATTTTGAATTGTTCATATTGGGATACAAGTATATCTATTCTTGTTTGTTTAACCCTATATGTACCTTCATAGGTTACTTGAAGTTTATCCTACATTTCTTTGGCTGTTTTACATGCTGAAAGTATGTTAAATTCTCTTTTAAACAAAGCACAGTAAAGATAATTTTTTGCTTTGTAATTTAAAGATATATTTCTTTTATCTGCAATGGAAAGACCAGAGGAAGAAGCTTCACCAATGATTTGATAGTCACCTTGTTCTATTACCTGCCATAAGTCGAAGTCAGTACCTCTGATGAAGCACTCCATTCGCATCTTCCAGTATTGGTAATCTTCACCATCAAAGAATGGTGGCCTTGTGATAGATTGGCCTTCATAGTTGTGAGCTTCAGATGTCATTTCCTCTCAAATCTCTTGGATTCATCTGAGAAGACCTCGCTTTGATACCACTTGTTGGATCGAAATGGTACTAAGAATGTCCTAGAGGGGGGGTGAATAGGACTTCTTCCCTTTTAAATTTTGCTTCTGAAATTGCACAACACTAAGTAAATTGTTAGAGCTTAGTTTGGTGTGTGTGATTCAAGTGTGGACAAGGCGGAAACAATCACACAATGAATGCACAGGGATTTATCCTGGTTCGGCCCTTCCCACATAGAAGTCCTACATCCAGTCCTCAAGCCAACAACTTGAGATTTCCACTAACTACCAATAAATTGGCCTTCTCTCACCCTTAAGAGGGATTACAAACCCACTTGCTCCCAAGCAAGTCTTCCCTAAACAGGGGAACAACAACTACCTTTCACAAGGTCTTCCCTTCACAGGAGGGGCAGTGCAGAACCAAACTTCTGCATAAACTACACAGGAATACATAGAGAAACACTTGTGAGTTTGCCTCAGATCTGAGCACAAACACACACAGACTTCAGAAGGATTTAGAGATCAGAAAATGAGATTTGAATCCTATCTGAACAATAAGAGTGGACTAAGAAAGTAATCAAATACAATTGCCACTCAACAGAAGACTTCTTCTAGGAGTGCTTCAGAGAATGGCTTCTTAAGAGGAGCAGCTCTCAGACTTTTGCTTGCAGAAAGCTTGTGTGGACTTGGAAGAATTCGAATGAAGATCACAGGAAGGTGTAAAGGCTTGTATGTGCTTCTTGTGTTGTGGTGTTGTTCTATATGTCTTCTTCAAACTTGAGCTCCTTTTATACACTTCAGAATATAGCCGTTTGAAATGTAGCCGTTGGAGTTTGTGGCCGTTTGCAATATGTCCGTTTGAAGAGATCTCTAGGATCCTTTGGGTCTTGAAGTGTTTGTTATCCAAAAGTCTTTCAGTTTTGCTTCTTTCCAAGATCTTCAGAAGGAGGTGCAGTTTTTCACAGCTAGAGGATAAGCTCTTTTTCTTTCGGAGTGAACTGTGAGGGAAACATGCTGTAAACGTGCTTCAATAAATGTCTGCACAAGGACAAGACAAAAGAGAAGAGTATCTCCATACCTTTGAGGTAGGTGAGTCAGAGGAGTACAATAGAAGGCATGGAAACCTCGTATAGACATGATTTCAAACAGAAAATATAGGACAGACAGTTAGGTAAAAAGGCAAGGTATGGATCTGTCAGTGGTAGGTGAACCCTGTCAGATAGCATGGGCCTGAGTATTCATAAATGCATTGTATCTATTGAATCCAGAAAAATCCAGAGCAAAGACATTGAACAACGCAAAGATTAGTTTAAGATGTTTCAGAAGTAATTTGCACAGGATTTAGATAAATATTTTAAGTATAATATATCTTGTCCTATCAGAGAAATAATAATAAAATAATAACATTCTGATGATTTAATAAAATATTTAATCAATGAAGATCTTTAAAAATTGTGTCCAAGATGATTAAGACAGGATTAGATTGGAGTTTATCAGACTTCAGAAAAGTACAAGTACAAAACTGACAGAGAAGTCGAATTCATAATAACCTGTAATTCGACTGCAGAAGGATAGTCATTCGACTGAAGGAGTCGAAGTTGCAAACAGAGTAATTCGACTGCAGAAGAAGATTACAATTCGATTGTAGAAGTCGGATACTATGGAGATTGATTTCTACAACATTCAACTGTAAAAGTCGATTCATGAAGTTTAAGATTTATGAAGCATTCGACTGTGGCAGTCGGAGATGACAGTCGAATCAAGTATTGGATTTTGTAAGGCATTCGACTGTACCAGTCGGAGTTATCAGTCGAATTACATATAAAGTTGTAGACTTAGAAAATTTTGGAGGTTGTTTAACTTCGTTTCTGAAGGAGTCGAAGTTAGCAGTCGGATTCAGTAGGACACAGAGAGAGTCCGTAGACTTAGGAAATTTTTGACGATGAAGTTTATCACACAGTTGTATGCAGATATATTTTGATATTCATTTATTTTGTAGATAGTCTATTTAAAGATTTTGGTATAGCAAAAACATGATATATACTATATCTTCAATATTTTAGATTTAGAGGTAGTTGCTCAACATGCTCAAGTAATGCTAACATAATATTTTATGTTTGACTTAGAGAAATAATGACATGAAGTCATTGGTGTCGACATAGGCCTGTCAGGGTGTCGACACAATGTACATTTCCTGTGAAGTAATTGAAGAAGAAAAGTCAGTGGTGTCGACTTTCATGTGTCGACACAATTTCTACTTCCATAAAGCAGATTATGAAGAGAGGAGTGAGTGGTGTCGACACACCTTTGTCAGAGTATCGACGCATGAGGTTTCCCAGTGAGCCAATATTTGCAATAGAGTCAGGTGCGTCGACACAAGTCAACTATGTATCGACAAAGGTTAACTTCTAGTGAAGAAATCACAGTACGTCAGGATACATGTGTCGACACACAACATGATTGTGTCGACACACTTCGAATGATGATTCATAACCTAAATTTCCTGAACATGTGTCGGCTTTTAAATCAAGGGATTTGAGCGGGAATTTTGTGCCCTCACACCTCAAAGTACCACGTGGATACATGAGACTATAAATGCCCATGATCCTCGTACTACTGGGATTACACACATTAATTCATAATTCCTCAGAAGCAGAAAGCGACGGCTAGAGAGAAGTCCCATCTAAGATCTACCGATGCTCCAGATCTAAAGAATTGGAGATCCAGTTGCTGAAGCTGATCGAAGATCAAATTGAATTCTCATATTCAAGAGTCTAAATCATCTTTCTGGAGTTAGAAACCAGAACTCTCAACCAGGAGCAAAGGGAGAAATCGAACCAATTCTATATGTTCTACTACTCTTCATTATTTAACTGGTTCTACATCTTAACTTCATATCATTCAGTGTGTAGTGTGAAATTTAAGCAATCCTTCTGCTCAATTTCATGTGTGTTCTGATTTGAGATTTCAATCATCTCAAATCGTGTGTGTGTGAGTGTGTGTGTTTATGTGTGCTGTTCAAACTTGCTACATAAGCATAATTGTGTGTGTGTGTGTGGATGGTGGATGTAGGATGCACAATTGTGTAATCCGAACCACCTTAAATTCATGTGTTACTGTGGTTTGATCTCTATGAACGCTAGATGATTGATAGGCATGCTTACTAATCAGTTTGCTATCATTCAGTATCTCTTAGATTCACATTTCATACACTCAATTTATCTTGATTGGTATATGTGCACAATTCAGAATTCCACAATTTCCATAGATCTTAAATTTGTTAATAGTTTGTTTTAATTTAGTAGAAATCTATTCAACCCCCCACCCACCCTCTCTAGATTTCTTCATAGCTATCTTCCGCTACTTTTCAGGACCAAAGTCCCAAATAGTGCCAGTACGTATTGTGGCCAACAAAATTCCAAAGGATGGACACTTAGTAGGGTTTCGTATAAATTCAAAAGTACCTAGAAATTCAAGAGTAACAAGGGTACCAACTTTAAAAGTGTTGAAGGGGCTACAAAGGGGGTGCTATGGATTCAGTCCCAATTATGGTAAAAATTTTAGATTTTCATGGTAGGCAAGAATAGTAAGGTGGAGCTCTCAATCTCATACTGAGGAAACTAATCTAGATGGTTAAGAACTTTCGAATAAGTCTTCATAAGTTTAAAGTTTTTAGTATGTCATAGGAGTTCTTAAGACACTAGCCATCTAAGACAATGCACCAGACTAGGCCCAACAAAACGAAGTGAAAATAGGTTCTGGATGGCCTTCTAAATCACATCAAGAACATGTAACACACATTATAGGGTTTAAATAGTGGCAAAAGAAGGCATTTGGGGAAGAACAATCCAAGGTCCCAACAAGGAAGTTGTTGGAGACTAAAGGTGAAAGGATTCTAGGTTAATCTTAATCAAGGCAACTATGGGCGTCGGATTCAGGAGGTAAATAGGAGAAATCCTAAGCTCTCAAGATTCTCTATAGACACAATGGAGGTTGAGGCAGCAGAGATCAACGAAGGTGACTTGCAAAACCTTAACATATTAGGTCGGTGCCCGAGAAAACCTACCTTTGATAGCTTCTAGTTCCCTAGTTTCCACTGGTTGAAGCATAGGTAAGGAGTAGAGAAGCTTCAGAAATCCCAAGCCTTAGAGTTGTTCCTCTGCTCCAGGGGTTTTCTCCAACTTTTAGCAATGAGAGAGACCTATTTTGGGTGGTCAATGAGGGTTGTAAGGTGTGTTTGGCTGGGGTGTGGTGAAAAAATAATATTCAAGGCCCGTCGTACATGAACCTATCCACACACTCATATCTCCACCCATACCATGTGTTGACTTTGTTTGGAAAGGATAGACCCACCCTACCTAGTCATACCCAAGTACTGGTACTTTTACCAACCCCAAAAGTCGACTCTCTCACACATGTGTTGACACACACTAATACAGGTGTCGACACCATCATGATTAGAGGAAAAGCCTCCAATTGATTATTTCTACAAGGCAATCGATTGGCAAACCAAGGCAATCGATTGATGGACAAATAATTGATTGGTTAATAAAGCCATCGATTGGTGAACAAAAGCATCGATTGGTTAATAAAACCATCAATTGGTGAACAAAACATCGATTGGTTAATAAAACCATCGATTGGTGCTACAGCCGCATAGATTACTGAACAAAAGTTTAATAGCCAATCGATTAGTGTTACAATTCCATCGATTACTGAATAACGATTCAGTAATCAATCGATTAGAGAACAAATATTCTGATTACTGAACAAACGTTCAGTAAACACTTCGATTACCTTATAAAGGTTCTGATTACTGATCAAAAGGTACAGTGATCATTTATTGGGTGTTCTAATCAAATTCCTAATCCTTTGGTTCTTAGGAATTATCTGCCCAAATTAATGGGCCTCTATTTATCGGATTTCTTTATGAGAATCTAGTTACTACATATCCATTATAAAATTTTAAACCAAATTTTTTCTTCATCTCATTCCATATTTCTTGTCCCATCAACAGATAGGCCCCGCTTGTCGACAGATACTCTTGACATTTTTGGCTCTTTTCTTACCATACTCCACACATGATAAGATTTCTTTCATGGTTCTTTTACCTTATAAATCCTAATTGAATCATGGCTTAATAATTTCCTCCTATGATTTAAAAATTCTAGTTATAATATATAAGGCATGATATTGTCAGGTTTATACGGAATCTATCTAATTCTCACTCTTATTGGATTTTCTCGGAGAACTATCTCTCTTATTTGATTGACCCTAGTTAGATATTTGTTTGAGTAAGAACACACCAGGTATTCCTCTCATGATACCAAGAGTGGATGATCATTTATTAATATACAATTATCTTTGTAAGGTCGACTATCATTCTTAGTAATCAGTTGTACTAGATCTAAAACTTCCAGACCTATAAATTAGATATCAAAGAATAGAGTGCTTAAACAAAATATCATTGGTGTCTCAAGTCCAAAGACCAATTACATAACTGGGATCACAAAATCGTTGTTTGGCAATTAGGTATCATCAACCATACAACATTCCAAAAGTGGATCATTCAGTGAACTCATTTTCCAATGAATACCTGCACCATACCCTTAGTGTCTCAACACAAGTAACTATGAGATCAACTATCTCCATCATGTGAACAGATATACAATACACTAATCTGTCCGGTTATCTCAATATTCTTCTCGAGTAATTTATGACCAATAATATTTAGAATCTATATTTAAATATGATAGATCTCATTATCATAATCTCATCATGGTCTTAATCATCATTATACAGATCCATGGACATCACAATATATAAACATCATCATATGAACGTAATATAAAGTTAGAAATATTATTAATATTATTACCAAAAAGATTAGTACAACATTACAAGTATCATCACTAATATCAGTTGACTAGCAGGATACTCATAGGTAATAGGAAAATAGTAAAAATCTTGTATGCTTGTGTGGTTTGATTCCTTCTTCCCTCTCTTTCTTCTTCTTCTTCTGATTTCGGTCCATAGCTATAGGTACTCCGGTTCCTAACAGTAGCCAACAATTTGCTAACACCTAAAATGAACATTTAATGGTTCTTGTCTTCATTTTTCACAATTCGCTCCAAAGAAAGTTGCCAGACGCCAACCTAGTGCTCCAGAAAAGCAAGTGGCACAAGTGGTTGATGAAGGTAGTAAGTCTTGACAGGCCGTTTTCTGGTCTGCTGGTCCAGCTGCCCAAGTATTTAAGAGTTCTCCTTAAATGGGATTCCTACTCACAAGAGCTCTAACCGGAACTCAATCACTCACACCCAAATAGTTCCCAATTGTGCAAAATACGTGTAAATTGATCTTCTGTATAGGTGCGTCGATGACAATTTTGAGTCCAAGGGCAAGGCAATCACCCAGGAAGAAAATCTCACAAACTGTAGGATTAACCCAAACGAGGTTCAGAAGTGCTTTAAAGTTCCTGACCATCCTTATCTTGCATCAACTCGTGTAAAAGCCAAAACGCGTAAAATGGAGAGCCATGTTCGTGGTGGCGCATATTTACTTGCCACATCGACTCTGTTCCCCAGAGTTGGGAATTTTGCATCTCATGGGATGCAGGTTCCTCCCCACCCCCTATTAGCTGATTAGCCCCAATCTAACACCAACTGGACACAAATGTGACCAGCCATGTTGGACTTGTGTAAAGACTTCGCCATAAAACATACACAAAGGGGATTCCACTTAAAACTCGGGATACCAAAGTTTTTTCCTTTTTGCTTTGTTTCCTGACCAAGAAGGCCAACGATAGGCAAAATTTGAACTCAAAACTTGTTTTAGGAACCAGAAAAGAAACCTAGCAGCCCCCAAAACGAGCCATAAAAAACAGATGGTTTAACTAAATCACCAGATAAAATAAATAAACTTTTCTCTTTCCGTCGAGCTAATGGATCAAGAGACATGGGGTTTGAAGTTAATAAGATAGCATCCAAGCACCGTGGAGACAAGGAGCAAAAGGCCACAGATAAAGGTAGATGGATGTAGCTACCAGCAACTGCAATGACGACTGAACTAAAAACGATGGGCAGAGATCCTGCAATGCCAAGACAAAGGTCATTTGAATACATGCCTCTGGTTGGAGTGTACAACATTTAGGCATTCGAGAAAGGACTACAGGTTGCGTCCAGGACAACCTTCATAAAGATAATGAGCAACATCCCGGTCAAATCTTTACAACACTACAACATCATCCTCGTTGCTCTGATTATCAAATTAGAACAAAACTTGGTGACTTGTAACTAATGCATCTGTTTCTCAACCTCTTTAGTCAGCCTACACAAGACTGACTTGTCCAAATAAAGAGACCAAAGCTCTGATGATTGACCAACAACAAACATTCCGCATGGTGATAACCATTTAGTATTTGAATATGAGATGACCATGTTCAAAACTATAAAAGTGAGAATGCCCCGAAGAGGCAATAAGACTATATCTCTGTCTTTATGGCCCCTCTCTTCCCGCACCGGTAAATAGGCCAGCAGACACCTATCACTGATGGGAGGCCTGCTCTGGCGAGGGCCACCGCCTCCCAAGGGGATGCTGTTTGCCCTGGTTGACCACGCAATAACCAGAGTTTCTCTCTCTAGAACCAAACTTTAGAAGGTCATGGAATTAATTAAATGATGAAGAACCTCAATCATCAGAAACTGGACAGGACCCCAAGCCGAAGTTTCTCTTGGTGATTTATCCTCGGATGAAACCTCAAGCCGAAGTTTCTGTTTCCTTGCTAACAAGTGTTCCCACCGCATTTTGGCATAAGAAACAGAAGGTTGTGACCAAATTGATCCAGCTGGGAAAAGCTGTTAAAATCTCGGAATTTAGGCTTCCGATGCCCAAAATGATGAGCTAAGCCTTGATAAAGATTATGATACACCAACCTTGAAGACTTTCAATAACTAGAACCTGACCTACTTTGTGATACCAATGCCAGTTGGCTAACAACACAGAAAATCCTCCAACAAAGTGACGGTAGGAAGTAAAACCAGAAACATCAAGGAAATAAAGAATATTATGCACTGCTTCGGAAGGACGAGTTCCACAAATTTCAGGTTATGTTATAGGTCTTCTTCCAATTTTTTCCACCCTTTGATATTAAAAGAAACTTATAACTACTTTATTTGCAGTATACTATAATCTAGAAGCATGGAGACAAACAACAAATTCATAGGACAGAAATTATTGAAAGATGCATCAGCAAATAGCCTAGAATAGCAATGCCACAACCAAAAGAAAAGCTGGCGACACACTTAGCAACAACATAAAAGCAGATATTTAAAGCAGGAAATTAACTTGTACAAGAATATCGAGCATTTAATATAAAATTGAAGCGAAATTGAAGCAGCAGAAGACGAGTGTGAATTAAAGCAGGTAATAATTCAAAACTACGCACTTTCTTTGAAAGGTAGGTGGTACCACCGATATATTAAGATAGAAAAAAAATATATTGTTGGAACACGGTGCAACCACGAGGAGGAAGACGACGAGAACGCCAGGCGCTGAAGGAGACGACCGTAACCCCACGGGAGTCTCCCTAGTTTCCTCTCTATATATCCTCTACATGTCTTATTGGGCTCCCACCCATAACAGAAATCCATGGGCCACATATAGGTTAGGCCCATCAAAATATCCTTTTGACTAGACCGACAGCGTGTATCCTTAATGTATAGTTCAAACCTGATAAGTGGACCACCTTAGTTGGATCCGAACCCAACATTCTCCCACTTGATCTATCATGAACATCATCAAAATTTTCCTTTCGAAAATACTCATATATAATTTTGAAAAGATTTTTGAAATTTTTGATTTCATTGGGTTACACCTCTAAAGAAAGCTGATATGCGCATGCGATATAAAACACAAAACCACATGCTATTCTAGTCAAAGGATCTATATGTTCAAATTGCGAAAAATCAAATGATATGAGTCATGGCGGCAAATATATTTAGTCATGTACCACCTTCCATGTACCACAGTATCACCAACTTTCCACAACTGAACACTATATATGGCACTGCAAATAAACTGAAACATGATGTCTGTCTGCTGGTCACCACACACACGTGTATGCATTCTGCCATTTACAAACCAAAACAAGTGCACATAACAAATGTAATGGGCAAAAAATAAATAGAGAATCATGATATAAAAGTGAACACAAATAACCATAAGTGTCAAAACTGTAAATGTCACAGCATATTGAGAGAACTAACAAGACACATCCGTATCACATGACTACAAAAGGTGCTAGCAGGTAGTCCTTTAGTGAGAGGATCAGCCACTATAAGACTTGTCTCAATATGTTCAAAGGACACATCATGATTTCTCACTCTATCTCTAAAAGTAAAATACTTTATATCCAAGGCTCTACCACTCTTGGATGCCTTATTATTCTTAGAGTAAAAAATTACAGCGGAATTGTTACAGTAGATCCTCATCGGCCTGGTAATGAAGTCTACAAATGGCAGAGCTGTGACTAAATTCTACAACTGAATGGCATGTCCACTAGCCTCATAACAAGCAATAAACTCTGCCACCATGGTGGAAGTTGCTATAATACTTTGCTTCTCACTGCACCAACTTACAGCTCCCCCTACCAAGAGAAAGATATAACTTGAAGTAGACTTCCTAGTATCAAGACAACCACCATAGTCAACATCTACATAGCCAATGACCTCTAATTGATCTGATCTCCTGAATGTGAGCATGTAATCCATAGTGCCTCTGAGATATCGCATGACCTTCTTGGTAGCCTTCCAATGAACCATGCCTGAGTTACTTTGGTACCGACTAATAATACCCACAGTAAAAGCAATGTCTGGACGTGTACAAGTCTGCCAGTGCATCAGGCTCCCACTGCTGAAGTATAAGGAACTGGCTCCATCTGCTTTCTTTCAAGGTCATTTTTGGGACACTGTAATTCACTAAATTTATCTCCTTTAAGTATTAGTATCTTATCGAGTGAACAAGATTGCATATTGAACCTCTCCAAGATATTTGAGATATAAACTTTCTAAGAAAGACCAAGAGTGCGTGAGAATCTATCTCTGGTGATCACAATGCCAAGCACATAACAGGCATCACCCATATCCTTCATCTTAAAATTCTTAGACAAGAAAACATTTGTTTCATGCAACAAACTAAGATCACTGCAAGCGAGCAAAATGTCATCTACATACAAAAGCAAGATAATGAACTGACTCCCACTGACCTTTAAGTAAAGGCATTCGTCAATGATGTTCTCCTTAAACCTAAAGGACACTTTTCTCATTAAACTAGAGAAACCACCAGCAGGAGACTTGCTTAAGCCTGTAAATGGATCTCCTTAGCTTGCACACCAGGTGTTCTTTTCCTTCAACATGAAACCCGTGAGGTTGTTCCATATACACTTCTTCATTTAGGTCCCTATTGAGAAAGGTCGTTTTCACATCCATCTGATGTAGCTCAAGATCAAAATGAGCCACCAAAGCCATGACCACCCTGAATGAGAGCTTTTTACTCACTGGAGAAAAAGTCTCATTGTAGTCAATACCTTCCCTTTGACTAAAACCCTTAGCTACCAATCTGACTTTATATCATTCAACTTTACCCTTAAAGTCCACTTTACTCTTGAATATCCATTTACATCCAACATGTTTGGACCCTTTAGGCAAGTCAACAAGCTCCCAGACCTGATTTTTAGCCATAGAGTCAAGCTCTTCTTTCATGGCTACCAACCAGTAGGTAGACTTTTCACTATTTATGGCCTATGAAAATGACACGGGACCATCAATATTACCTCTGTCAATACTATCCTCCTGAAGATATACCACAAAGTCATTAGATATAGCAGGTCTCTTAACCCTTTCAGATCTACGCAACATTGGCCTCTGATCCACCTGTCGAGGTGGTAGGCCTATTAGCCCTTGATCCACCTGTGGAGGTGGTTGGCCTATTGGCCCCTAATCCACCTCTAGAGGTAGTTGGCCATCTAAAGTGATATCTGGTGGTTCCTTAGTTAATGGAGGTAGGACAACTACAACAAGTTACTCCCCCTGCATGTCATTCTGAGGAATGAACATAGGAACAAAGTTGTCAGTTGTTGCAGGTGTAGGTGTTTGATCCTGTAACTCTTCAAAAGAAAACTCTCCAAGAGGTCCACTCCCACTAACTCCACCATCCTCTAGAAACCTTACTTTATCTGACTCCATTATGATGGGCACATGTGATGGACAATAGAATCTGAATCTCTTTGATTTCTCTGGATAACCAATGAAGAATCAACTGGTTGTTCTGAAATCAAAGGCCTTTTCATGTGGGTTATACAATCTAGCCTTAGCTAGACATCCCCATGTGCGCATATAACTCATAGAAAGTTTTCTACCACACCACAACTCATAAGGAGTTTTAGAAGCAGCCTTCGCAAAAACCTTGTTCAAAATATGTGCAGTTGTCTTTATGACCTCTCCCCACAATGATAAGAGAAGAGTCAAATGACTAAGCATTGTCCTGACCATTACTTTAAGCGTTCAGTTCCTTCTTTCAACAACTCCATTTTGATATGGACTGTCAAGCGTAGTGTACTAAGCCACAATGCCTTCCTCTTTAAGAAACCTAGCTAATGGTCCTGACCTTTGGCCCATCTCAGTATATCTTCCATAGTATTCGCCACCTCTATCTGACCTGACTACTTTGATAATCTTTCCTGATTGTCTCTCTACTTCCTTCTTAAAATCCTTAAAAAAATTAAAGGCATCTGCCTTTTTAAGAAGTAAGTATAGATACATATATCTAGAGTAGTCATCTACAAAGGTAACAAAATATTTTTATCCAATTAGACAGGGTGAAAAGGGACCACAAATGTCAGTGTGTATAACCTCTAATGTTCTTGAACTTCTAATGGCATCCTTATTTCACGAGTGTGTTAGTTTTCCTTTAATACAATTCACACACGTATCAAAGTCAGTGAAATCTAAAGAGTGCAGAACACCTTCTCCCACTAACTTCTTCAGCCTCTTTATAGAGATATGACCCAATCTCCTATGCCACAACATTGACGAGTTTTCATTTATTCTATCACGTTTATTACCAACTGTATTATGTAGGGAATAATAAGATTGTTCAACCACACGATCAAGACACATTTTATATAAACCATCAACTAATAAAACAGTACTAATTACAACTGAATCCTTAATAATCCTAAGAGAAGAGTTTCTAAAAGAGAAAATAAACCATCTCATATCAAGTTTTGATACTGAAATTAAATTTTTAGAAAAAGATGGAATATAGAATGTGTCCTCCAGATCAAGAACAAATCTAGATGCTAAAGTAAGCCTATAAGTCCTTATAGCCTTCACTTCTGAACGTGTTTTATTCCCCGGAAGGATGCTTTGTTCACCTTGATGTGGAGGCCTTTGGAACAGGAACCCCTGCATAGATTTGGTAATATGAACAGTAAAACCAGAATCAACCCACCAAGTACTTTCAGGAACATCTACCAAATGAGATTCATGACAAACATAGGATGAGAGATTACCTCTGCCTTTCTTTTCTAGCTATGCCATGCACTTTACACAATCTTTCTTTAGATGCCCAACTTGACAGCAGAAGAAGCATTTGTCATTTTTGCCTTCTTTCTTCTTCTTCTTGCCCTTCTTTTGGACATTCTTGCCCTTCTTACCTTGAGCATCTCCCTTATGAAAGGTAAAATTAACTTGATTCCTTTCCCCCTTCAACCTCTCTTCCTCCTGAACACACATAGTCGTCAACTCATTTGGTGACCAATTCGCTTTATGTGTATTATATGAAATTTTGAAGGCCTCATAGTCTCTAAGAAGAGAGTTAAGGATGAAATGCACTAAGAAAACATCAGATATGGTAACTTTCATGGCATTCAGTTGGACTGCAATATCTCTCATCATCATGATATGCTCTCTAATACTATCACCACTAGTGTATTTCATTGAGGAAAGCCTGGCCATCAATGTGCTGGCCTTTGTCTTGTCAGAAGTGACAAATTGTTCCTCAATAGCCTTCAGAAATCCACTAACAGTCTTTTGCTCTGGGATTGATCCCTTAATGTTTGGACTTACATGTCCTTGAAGAAACAGTAAACAAAAACGGTTGGACCTCTCCCACTTCTCATAGAAGCTTTTCTGTTCTACAGTGCTCTCGGTAGTGAGCTCAGCAGGCTGTGTATCTCTGAGAGCAATATCAAGATCCATACACCATAAGATAAATAATACTCTTTGTTTCCATTCATGAAATTTGTCCCAATCAAATAAGTCACTTGACCTATGAAAGGTGCAAAGAGTGGAGACGGAGCTGAAACACAAATTATATGCTCACATGAATATAGCTATTATAACTGAAGCAAGTTATGAGACATAAAATTAAAATTCTAGTGGACAACTTGATGATATAACTATTACAATGCACACTTTGATATCAAGAAAATTGCACATTTGGGTACAAAAATTTTTAAGGTTGTGTTTGGTATTTGGATAGATTGGAGATAAAGTGACTCTATCTCCAATCTATCCAAATATCAAACACAGCCTAAATACCAAACATAGCCTAAAAGTCTCCATGCACACAATAATATTCTATCTTACTTATGTCACAAATATGAAGTACTCCTTTGAGAGTTAAAACTCCATTTCAAAGCCATAAGCACAAAATTAAAATGTTATCACATAAAATGACATCATTAACCTTTAAAAGAATACTCTATCATTCTCTATGCATAAGGCCACTTTGGTGGTCAACTTATACACTTTGAATAATAAAATGTCCCTTTCCATTAAATGATGTCAACATGCATGCTTACATTATATGTTGTTAACTATCTTAAGGGGATCAATCTATCATTCCTCATACTTAGTGCCACTTTGGTGATCTACATAAACACTTGGAAATGAAAAATTAACCTCTACATAGCACAACAAAACCTTAAATGTAAGTAAGGGTAAATACACATAATTATCGCAATCTAAAAATTAGAGATATAAATACATGCAAATAACTAAAATGGAGGTCACATAGCACAAAAATATCTCTAATGTTACTGCAATAATTAAAAGTGCATAAACAATCTTTAAATAGGCTAAACATCCATCAAATGGGGCAAGAAACATGAGTTTAGCCTTCGGTTGCACAAATACCCCTGTTGTTTGCAATATAGATATTCATTGTATTGCAAACATATCTTTTCAGTTTTATTCTTGTATCCTAACTGTTTGCAGAACTGTCCCTATGTCCTTTAATAGTCATTAATGGTGTTAGAGGAGACGACCGTAACCCCACGGGAATCTCCCTAATTTCCTCTCTCTATGTCCTTTGGATGCTTTATTGGGCTCCCACCTATAACAGGAACCCATAGGCCACATATGGGTTAGGCCCATCAAAATATCCTTTTGATCAGACCGACAACATGTATCCTTAATGTGTAGCCAAAACCTGATAAGTAGACCACTTTAGTTAGATCCAAACCCAACATATACAAGTATAGGCCATCAGTATAAACTTATACACTTAATAACAAAAGTAATGACATGAAGAAAAAAAATGAAACAAAGTAGACCAGATAGCAGCATGCAATAAAAAAATTGCTGCTTTAATTTCTGCTATTGTCCATCACTTTCCTCACAGCAGTTGCTTTTTCAGAGGATAAAAAGGTAATTTGATATTATAAATCATAAAATATACCTAGATTGATAATTGATTATCCTTCATATGAATCAACTTAATTTCCATCTAGTCAGATAATTATCCAACTTTACACCAGCCAGATCTGATTCAGAAATTTACACAGGATTATGTTTAGTTTTTCAGAATTATTTTCTGTTCCCAACAAAATGCTCTTCTGGATAGTTGAAGCATATGTTATTTATAAATAACCTAGATGGAGTACATCCCCATGAACAGTCTTTCTTTCCTAAAATTTAGTGAACGATCTAATTCAAACTTGAAGAGGCAGGTTTTGAAGGGTTTTGAACACAAATGATTTTATGTTACCTGTTTTGCATGTCTATGCATGTGCGCGTGTGAGTTAGTGTGTCAGAGTATGTGAGCACGTGCATGGTATGTGTATGTGTGCATGCGTGGATTTGTGGTGCATGTAGAAATGGACTCAATGAGCCCCCTGGGGCATCCACGTTGATATACCCTCACGCTTACCATCTTGATCCCAGTTTCCCAAAGAAACAGAAAACTTACTAGTATACCGTCAAAGCCGTTCTAATTAACCTATATAGCCCCACCTTTAAAAAAAAATAATCTCAATGACCCTAAAGTTGAACAAATCGCAAACTTTATGCCCCTTGGATTATAGAACTACGAAGAATAAGATGATATTCCAGAAAAATACTCTAACGACACTAACTGTGAAGGAAAAAGATGTTCCTATCCCTACCTCCTTGCCCTGGGAACACCTCAAGATGTGCCCGCCCACAAAAAATTCCTCCTTCCTCCACCCTGCCCCTAGGAACCACCTCCTGTTCCATCTCCTCGTCCTCTCCAAGCAGTGATGCCTCACGGGACATAGTCCAAGGTGCCAAATCCTAGCATGTTACATCATCTAGAGGCTCTGGCACCATACTCTGGAACAAGAGAGGAGGGGCCACAACTCATAGATTGGGATCTCAATGAAGTTGTTTGGCCTGCTTCAATGTATCCAAGAGCCCAAGGTTCATCATGGTGGCAAACTCCTCTGTTGGACAGCATGGCCAGGAGGCCGGTGACCACCCTCAACCTAATTCCATTATCCCAAAGCTCATTAAAGAACGGGATTCTCTTTCCTATCTCCGCTCCTATCCCCAAAACCCACTCATGAATTCACCCTTCCCGCTCATTCTCTTCCCTAGACTCCACTCAGGATCTTGCTCCCATGTCCCTCTATAACACGCCCCACTACTGTGGTCCTTTTCCCCTTTAGAATTCCTAAGGTGGGTGGCAATGGATGGTTGTTGCAGATGGCAAGGTAGGGTTGCTTCACTGGCAGGTACAACTGCAGAAATTTGACACTATCTTGAGGGCATGTCAGTCATTTTATGCATGAATTATAAAAAAATCCAAATGCACTTAATTTAACTGGATACCAGTCGATTTCAAGGGTACGAAAGTGAGGATTTTATGATTGTATGCGTATGAGGATAATTTCCTTAAAGATAGTAGTATACGAATTAATTAGTAAGATTTGGAGTGTGCAATGGTAATCTTCAGGAAAGGAGAAAAATCAGCCGGAATCTCTTTGGACGGCACATTGGGTCTAAAGTAGAAGTCTGAGTGAATCACCATGCCCATCTGATCATGAATTATTGGCTAGGGATTCTCCTGCCCGTCAAAATCCTGGGCAACCACCATGCCTTGCCCATTGGATTCCTTTCTCTATAGATATCCATATACATACAGACATATGCATATATGTACATATATATGTGTAGATGCAGCAGACATGCACATAAGCATATACGCTTCATATCTGCCCCACCAATAGGACAAGTCCACATTAACAAATGGAGGAGAGAGGAATGTAAGAGTAGAAAGAAGTTGCTCTCCCACTTAAGAAGAGTGATTGTGTGGCATTAATCCACGTACGGTATAACACTCAGGTTGCACACACTGAGAAAACATGGCAACATTTACACAAAAGTAGATCAAACAATGTCAAATGCCAAAAAAGATGCAGGTATAATAAGGAAGTGTGAACAGCGTCTAGAATCTCGATGGTGGAGAAAGAAGCTGGTACAACAATGCAATGAAACTAGGGAGTGTACAACTATAGTAAAGGAAAATTTGACAATTGCCACAATGTAATAACATTCAACTTTTAAGTGCTCAATTATATGTAATGTGAGAATACAAGCCCAACTCTCAAAGAAGGCAGAATCAGATCTGAACCTTGGACTGGTGGTCCAGTCTGACTTGAACCAGACAAGACCAGTTGAAATGGCCAAACTGTTTGGGGAAAGCTGATATTTAGAGAAAAGAAAGTTAAAAAAACTATTTTGTAAAGTTGGAAGTATCAATCTAGTTAATCTTATTAATGAACAAATAGAAATGCTACATTCACGTAACAAGGGTTTTTATAATTCCTCCACCCTTTTACATCGTCATTTTTCTCCTTCTCGACGCAGAGCAAGAGCTAGTGGGAGTGGCGGTGGTGGCACAATGGAGGATGAGGGCAGCATGAAGTATGACATTAGTGAAAGGTTGGCAGAAGCAAGCTGGATGGTACAGGTGTAACTGGTATTTCATTCTGTCCTTTTCTTCTTTTTCTCTTTTTGTCCTTTTATTCTTCATTTCTTTCTTTCTTTCTTCATTTCCTTCTTTGTTTTTAATAGGATATTTGGTTGAAATTTTTTATCTCTTTTTCTCTAAAATTTAAAAAAAAGAGAAGATGTTCATTAACACATGTTTGGTATGACACTTTCTTTTTTGAGGGAAAAAAATTACTCCTATCTAAAACTCTCTTAAAAAAAAAACACCTCTTGACCAATTTTTTTTTTAAAACTCTCCGATACTTACCCCATCCTCCTCCTCCACCCCTCTGCACCCTTCTCCTCCCCCCAGGCGTCCCCCCCCCCCCCCCGGCCCCTGTAAGCCCCTCCCTCGCCCGAAGCCCACCCCCCCTTTCCCCCCCACCTCCCTGTAACCCCTCCCCCGCCGGAAGCCCACCCCCGCCCCCACTCCCTCCCCCGCCCCCCTGTAACCCCCTCCCCTGCCTGAAGCCCCCCACCCCCCTCCCCTTCGCCCCTGTGCCCCCTCCCTCGCCGGAAGCCCCCCCCCCCTTTCCCCCCACCTCCCTGTAACCCCCTCCCCCGCCGGAAGCCCACCCCCGCCCCCACCCCTCCCCCTCCCCCGCCCCCCTGTAACCCCTCCCCTTCGCCCCTGTGCCCCCTTCCCCCTGTTGGAAGCCCACCCCCCGCCCCTCTGTAACCCCCTCCCCCACCGGAAGCCCACCCCCCCCCACCCCCGCCCCCCTGTAACCCCCGCCCCTCTGTAACCCCCTCCCCCTGTAACCCCCTCCCCCGCCGGAAGCCCCCCACCCCCCTCCCCTTCGCCCCTGTGCCCCCTCCCCCGCCAGAAGCCCAGCCCCCCCCCCCCCCCCGCGCCGCCCCCGCTGCTCCCCCCCCCCCCCCCCCCCACCACCCTGCCCCGACACCCCCAAACAAGTAACATAATTTTTAAAAATTGTGGCATTTTTTTACCAAACAAGTAAGGTCAGGTTACCATAATTTTAAATTAAAAACTAAAAATAAATTTAACATAAGTTTTTAGGTAGAAATAGATTTTTTTTAAAGTTGCTTCCAAACACCCCATTAACTCTTTTCTTACTTGGTGGATGGTTGTCGGACTACAACTAGGATCCAACCGCCATTATGCATAGGAGTTTGCCGAGAGCTTCCCATTTCTCTTTTTCCATATTATGAAAGAGAATGACAGGTGTAACCTTCCCCAAAAAAGAAAAAAAAAATCCAGCACCCGCAATCTAAACCAGAATCGATCTGTCTGAATCAAAACTGGATGATTCTGTAAAGTAGGTCCCAGCCACATTTGCCTGTCCTATGAAAGAAAAGCCAACAACACTGAACTTTAAGGGAAACACAAAATTCAAAAGGCCTAAAAAGAAGAAAGGATAAATGCAGGTGGCTCCTACTCTGATCACCTTGCCCAAGGAAGAAAAGGCAATGGGAATAACCCAGGGACACATCATGGATCTGGACAGGGAATTAGATGCAAGAAGTTCAACTACACAGTAAGGCTTACTAAGAGTTTTCTGTTTCCTCCCAACAATTGCAATTCAAGTCCTATCTGCAGCAAGGCAGCTAAGTATCAAACTTTTCACGAATGGAAGTCCTCTCTTAGTTTCTCTTTTCCATAAAATGATTTATAACAATTTCAGTCTAGATAATTCCCAAGTCCTCCCAGCCCTACAATTTCGCAATTTCATCAAAGAAAAATGTAAACAAAAGATCAAATAATCAAAATTGGAGAAAAATTGTCATCCACCGCAGTGGTTGCATCTATGTAGCATGGAAGTCCGTTTCTGGAGTCAATATCTGCGAACGTCATATGGTCAAAATGGTCAAATTTGACATCACTCAATCATCAAGGAACAATACAAATTCCATGGTGATTAATTCATGTGAATGTAACAGAAGGAAGGATGGATGAATTAGCATAGAATTCTGTAAATAAAGGAAACTAAACATTCCAAGAATTTAAGTTACCTTCCCAAAAAATTATGTGATGCTTTCTGAAGAACTAATTGTTATAGATGAAAGAATAGTCAAAATGGAACACGTCTTGACTTATGGCCTTTCATGCATTTTCCAACCGAAACACAAGATACAAGAAAATTTTGAACGGCAACCTTGGCACCATAACAAAGAGAAACGGCAAAAAAATCTATTGACTAAATAAGCTAGGCTGGCAAGAGCAAGAAAAGCAGGTAACCATGAAATTGCATCATGAGATTTCTTGATGCAGAGGAAGTATATACATCCAGGTCAGAGAAACGAGTTAAAGCTATGCAAACGGCAAAGTAAAACCCCAAACATCCCGTTCCTCTTATTCAGCCACCAAAGACTTTGGTCCGTTTGCCTTGAGACAATGGAAGATGGAGAAGGCACATGCAGGCAATACAGAGAGAGGCGAAGAAACCTTTCCGCAGCCCCTACCCCGTCTTCATGTTTTCTTCCACAGGACTAAAATGGAAATGGCTCGGAATCTTGGTCTCCACTCCATCATCAGCCACAGCAACTAACTCATTCTTCTCCACTACATCACCTTTGGGAGCTAAATCCAGCTGAACATTTGATTTCTTGCGGACGACATCGATGAAGAAATCTGTCAAGACAGTCTCATAAGACGGCATCTTCGCATACCCCGGAAAGTAGTTAATATCGATCACGAGGTAATGGTTCCCGACCTTGGTGTCTCTTATCACATCAAAGTTGAAGAGATGCAATCCCATCGCCTGCCTAAGACCCTGCGCGAGATCTGTGATGAAGCTCAGAGGCGGCATCTCAGCCTCGTCAAGGTGCATCGTCTCATAGTACTTGCTCTCCTCCCGGTCCTCCGTGGCGTTGAGATTGGAGACCTGCGAGAAGGGAACCGATCCCTCCAGGCATTCCAGCCTTTCCTCGCAGACATCAGGGAGGGACTTGCGTTTCACGCACTTGACGTAGTCTCCAACAACGTACACCTTGAAGACAACCCCGCCGTGGTTCACAAACTCCTGGAGCACCACTGGCGGCTTCTGCTTGAGCAGACCGTCCCGGTGGTACACGAGGGCCATCTCGTGGGACTTGGCGCTCCCATCCGCCACCAGCGGCTTGGCGATCATCGGGAACCGCAGGGCGCCGGGAGCGCCCGCATCCAGCAGCACCGCCTGGTCGTAGATCACGATCTGCCTGGGCACCCCGAATGTCTCCTTCTCCTGGGGGATCCTAAGATCGGAGACGACCTGCAGCATGGAAATGCGGTTGTGCAGCCGCTCAATCGCCTCGGGAGGGTCGATGACGGGGACGCCGGGGTACCTTCCTAGGTACTCCCCTAGCTGCGCCTTCCAGTCCTCCCCGCAGAACTTGTGGAGGATGCAATCGAAGGGACCCTGCTCGGCGAGGGGCCTCTCCAAATCGATCGGAACAAGATCGACGCCCCGGTCCCGAGCGAGCTCCACAAGGGAAGGCTGGATGAAGCTCTGCTGCTTCTTGGGGGCGAGCGCGTAGCCTATGCGGAACCGCCTCGGCGGCTCCGCCATGGACGCCCGTCTGCTATCTCGAGTCCCGCCGAGGACCTGCACAGACGCAGCACGGCATTCTTTGAGCAGGGACGGCCTGCAGAGGAGGAGTAGGGTTCCCTCTCAGGCCATTACCATGGAAGAACCATAGAGACGAGGAACACCAGACTAGGGTTTTGTCCCAGCGGCAGCGGAGGGCTGTGCTTCTCTTCTCGAGACTGGAATCGGAACTCCGGATAAAACCAGGACGACGAGAGCAGACGGGCGGGAGCTGATAAGAGGGAGAAGGGGGGGAGGGAGGGGGTTCTTTTAGCTTGACTTGAGATCGGAACACCGAAACAGTACCGTTACCACCTCATCTACTTCCGGGGTTAC
Source organism: Colocasia esculenta (assembly GCA_014218235.1). Taxonomy (NCBI): domain Eukaryota; kingdom Viridiplantae; phylum Streptophyta; class Magnoliopsida; order Alismatales; family Araceae; genus Colocasia; species Colocasia esculenta. Next base: position 106,492,754 of record CM024755.1, on the reverse strand, counting down.
ACATCAGCGCTCGGAAGTGAAGCAGCGTGGAGATCTGGAGGGTGATCCGCTGTCTACGTGGCGGGTGGTTGTGGTCCGGTTGCGATGTCGGGGGACGCGGCGGCGCCGCCAAGGTGAGGGGATCTTGGACGGCAGAGTGCCGGTGGAGTCCCCTCGCCGGGGAGGATGGAAGAGTGAACACCCACCCACCCACCCGCCGCCGGGAAGGGGAGGCGGAGAGAACGTGCGGGTAGTGGTCGCGACGTGGGCTTCTGGAGTGGAATAAACCAACTTCGGTTCCACTTGGGAGGAAAGCGGGATACTCTGGCGACGTGACGTGACGTGTCGGTGGAGTAGAGTTGTTAAGGCCGATCCTCTTCGTTCCCACTTCAACTTGGACAGCGCCCGATGTCACCTGTCAGTGGAGAAGGAATAAATTTAGAGTTGGTGCTGGTGAACTATATTACGAACTCTTTTTTAAGAATAAATCATAATATTTTAATTTTAAATTGGTTATAAGATATATCTGGCTGAAATATGAGATTGAATAGAGTTAAGACAGTGTTTGGTACTCAGGTTGTCAAAATAGATTTTAGGTGAAAATAGATTTCAGAGCTCTTTTGACACAATTGTGTTTTATCAAAGATGGGTTAGAAGTGGCTGAACTCATTTGGGAGTAGCATTTCGAAATGGACAAGACGATAAGTGTTTTTACCATCATATCCTTGTCTCTTTCGTTGCGACCACCGAAATCCAAAATCGATACTCTTAACTACCCTACTAACAACGAAGATCCGCTCTGGGGGTTTCTTCTTCGCAAGGGGTTAGCAGGTCATCGACAAGATCTCATAGCGACGAGGTATGAGATGTATTTTTTTTTACCTCCCCTTTCCATCCTCGTGCAACCATCTAGGGTGGAAAGGCTACTGTCGGAGTTCTTATCTTTGACAGTCCAAGTACTCGTTTTGTGCGAGAGAGAAATTTGCATTATTTTCGGGATAACAGCTCAATACCACATGGCATGATCACCCTAATACTCATGAATTAACCGTAGATGCAGTAACCCCCTTCTCTTCACCTGTAATCACCGAAGTCTAAATCACAACAAACACGATCTACAAATTGGACGCCTGTGACAGACCTTTCTGTTGAGCAACTATTCCTATCTTGTTTGCTAATTTATTGCTAAACATTTATCATAATATTTTTTGCTATGACAAAATATTTTAATATCTTCGCCTTTACCATTTATGAAAATCAAAAGGCTTTTATTTATACAAACATACTTTCTGTCAAAAACTATGCCTACACATAACCTAAGTATCATCACAACGAAATTTTTCTAAGTCCACAGCATACACTGTATATCACACTAACTCTGACTCCTGACTCCGACTCCTTGAAAGTCGAAGTCTGGCAGTACTCCAACTCCTTGAAAGTCGAAGTCTTTTTACCGATTGATTATCTATTGAACCTCACTCCGACTCCTTGTAAGTCGAAGTTGACCGTACTCTGACTTCATATAAGTCGAAGTCCGCTATCTATTAGTTGGCACTACGCCTTCCAAAGAAGTCGAAGCCATTGGTTTCTTACTCTGACTTCAATGAACTCGAAATAGCTGTACTCCTTCTGAAGTCGAAGTTTATTATCTGTTACAGTTGTATTGCTATGTCTTACTTCGACTCCTTGAAAGTCGAAGTGTCTCTTATCAACTTCTGTATATTTGTACTTAGATGTTATTTCAAGCCTCTATCAGTAAGTACAAATTAATATACATCATTACATAAATTTTACATTGAAATATCTTTTACATTGAAACAGTTTCCTTAAAATCTTTTTTCCTCGGCTAAAATTCAATTATATTTTTGACAGGAAAAATATTTTATTCAAAATTATTTATCTAAGAAGTATCATTTTTTAGGATCTGTAATATAGGAGATATATTTGTTATCTCCTTCACTGACAGGAAGATAAGCTGATCTATGGTTGACGGATAGTTAAGAATTAAATACTTGATAAGTATAAGCTGTATGGGCTATATGTGAGAACCTACCAACTACTGTCAGAAATCCCATGACTTTCAGAAAGAAATCTTGTGCAACTGTTTGTTCATTCGTTAAATGATCTGAACTTCTGTCTGAACTTTTTTTCATACTTTATATCCTTTATCTCACCCACCTCCGAAGGTATGTATGGAGGCATATATTTTTGTCTTGTCCTTTCAGGTTTGCAGAACATTTAATAAAGCATGTCTAGCCTTCAGCCTTGAGCATGGAACCTGCAGAATAATCATGAAAGTGTCTCTCAAGTATGAAGCTGCAAAATATAGCCTAAAGACGTTGGGACTCATGGAGCTAAAGATTTGATGGACAAACCTAAGAAGATCAAAGCTTCCTCTCAATGGACATCCTTCAACTGTTAGCTTCCAACGGCTAAAACTCAAATGGTCAAATTTGAAGTTCATATATATATGAAGTCGAAGCTTGAAGTCACATACATAGACACAAGAAAAGAGACATAGGGATACATACATAGAAGATGTAGAAGCTTACACTTCACTCCCATCCGAAAGCTAGAAGAGCCACTTAAAGAGAAAGGGAGCCTCTCCTCAATCTTAGATTTTATGCTCTCCATTGGCAATTGAAAGTCTTCTTCGCTTGGTGGATTACTGCATTTCACAACAAGAAAAAGCGGGCTTTTCGACGGACATGCTCCGTCGGAAATCCGACAGAAATCTGTCAGAAAACACACCTTCCGACAACTTTTCGGCGAACGACCGTCGGAAACCGTCCGTCGGAAGACTACCGTCAGAAATTACCGACAGGAAAAAAATCAATCCACTATCCGTCAATACATCCGACAAAAAGTTGTCGGTAAATTCCGTCGAAAAATTCGTCGATAAAGTTCGACGGAAAGTTGTTGGTAAATTTCGTCAGAAAATTAGTCGGCGCACTTCGACAAAAAACTCAGTCAGAAAATCCATCGGAACTTTCGACGGATTCACCGACGGAACTCATCGGCAATTCTGACGGTATTGGCGACGAATAGGTTCCGTCGGAAAAAATACTGTCGGAACTTCCGACAATTTTGCCGACGGATAGGTTCCGTCGACAGTCTTGTGTGCTGACGTTGTTTCCGACGGACAATATCCGTCGGAACATCCGTCGGAAATATCCCATTTTTTTAAAACATAATTAAATTAACAATGATAAATTATAAAACCTGCTAAAAAATTCATACATTCCACAATAAATAACAATTAACCTAAAATCATCAATCACAACAATTATAAATCATACACAATAATAATAAATAAATAACAAGAAAGGTCTGCTGGATCATCCGCTGTTCCCGCCTCATGATCGTCAGGTGCCGGAGGATCCTATATTAAAAAAAATAAATATGAGAAACATAAATAAAAAATAATATACAAACATTATTTTAAAATTTTTAAATTTAAAACATATGATTAGTCGCTAAGTTTAATTAGAAAATATTTATGATCATTTACACTTAAATTTTATTTTAGATTAGTGGTTTGAGCACCGAACCCAATCTGGGAATCCGAATAGAATTCCGCCAATTCTCACATGTCACTCTCACCCACCCGGTCATGTCGGAGCGAATGGCACGCCGATTGGAACCCTATTTCTTATTTTGGACCCCTAGGTTTCGTGTTCTGATCCTTTACACTTAGGTTTTTTTTTATATTAGTGATTTGAGTGCCGAACCCAAACTGGGAATCCGATTAGGGTTCTTTCAGTTCCCACACGTCACTATCACACACCCGGTCGTGTCGGAGTGAACGACACGTCGATCGGATCCCTATTTCTGATTTTGGACCCCAGGTTGCGTGTTTTGATCCTTTACACTTAGGTTTTTTTTTAAAATTAGTGATTTGAGTGTCGAACCCAAACTGGGAATCTGATTAGGACTCCGTCAGTTCTCACATGTCACTTTCACCCACCCGATCATATCGGAGCGAACGACACGCCGATCGGATCCCTATTTCAGATTTTGGACCCCTGGGTTGCGTGTTTTGATCCTTTTCATTTATGTTTTTTTAAGATTAGTGGTTTGAGCATCGAACCCAAACTGAGAATCCGATTAGGATTCTGTCAGTTTCTACACGTCACTTTCACCCACCTGGTCATGTCGGAGTGAACGACACGCCGATCGGATCCCTATTTCAGATTTTGGATCCTCGAGTTGCGTGTTTTGATCCTTTTCATTTATGTTTTTTTAAGATTAGTGGTTTGAGCGCCAAACCCAAACCAGGAATCCGATTAGGATTCTGTCAGTTCCCACACGTCACTTTCACCCACCCGGTCGTGTCTGAGCGAACGGCATGCCGATTGGATCTCTATTTCTGATTTTGTATCACCGGGTTGCGTGTTTTGATCCTTTACACTTAGGTTTTTTTTAAATTAGTGATTTGAGTGCCGAACCCAAACCGGAATTCCGATTAGGATTCCGTCAGTTCCCACATGTCACTTTCACCCACCCGGTCGTGTCGGAGTGAACGGCATGCCAATCGGATCCCTATTTCAGATTTTGGACCCCCGGGTTGCGTGTTTTGATCCTTTTCATTTATGTTTTTTTAAGATTAGTGGTTTGAGGGCCGAACCCAAACCGAGAATCCGATTAGGATTCCGTCAGTTCCCACACGTCACTATCACCCACCCAGTCGTGTCGGAGTGAACGGCACGCCGATTGGATCCCTATTTTAGATTTTGGACCCCGGGTTGCGTGTTTTGATCCTTTTCATTTATGTTTTTTTATGATTAGTGATTTGAGCGCCGAACCCAAACCAGGAATTCGATTAGGATTCCGTCAGCTCTCATACGTCACTTTCACCCACCCGGTCGTTTTGGAGCAAACGACACGCCGATCAGATCCTTATTTCAGATTTTGGACTCCCGAGTTGCGTGTTCTGATCCTTTACACTTAGGTTTTTTTTTAATTAGTGATTTGAGCACCGAACCCAAACCGGGAATCCGATTAGGATTCCATCAGCTCCCACACGTCACTTTCACCCATCCGGTCGTATCGGAGCAAAAGGCATGCTGATCGGATCTCTATTTTAAATTTTGGACTCTCGGGTTGCATGTTTTGATACTTTACACTTAGGTCTTTTTTTATATACATATCAAGTGACTTTTTTATCCTTCCATAAGTTGATTATATAAAGGGAACTTCTTTTTAGGTTTCTTAATTTTGATTTTATTTTTTCCCTTTTGAGCTCTTTGGACATCGACTCATAAATTGAGCTGGGTGGCCTCCAGTTGTATGTGAGGATGGATATCAGACATGTCTTCAATGAGTTTTAAGCTAGGGGAAGATGGGAAAGTCTTATTATGTACTTCTTAAACAATAATTGGGTTAGATTAGTGGTTTGCGTGTTTTAACAGTTTAGATTAGTCGTTTCATTTCATTCAAACTATATGAAATTAATAGTAATATTGACCTGAGGGGCTTGCTGTGAGGGGCCTACTCCTCGGATGGTAGAGACCAGCTGCTCCATCATGGCGCCAAAGTGCATCTATAGCTCTTCCCGGATGAGGGTTCTCATGCCCTCTCCACCACTGCTGGGCGTTGCAGCAGATGAACTAGCGTAGGCCGGAGGAGCGACTGAACTCACATATGAGGACAACACTGGAGTAGTATCCAAGCTGTCCCCAAAGCCATACACTCGGCCCTTCCTTGGCCCTCCCTGTCATGCCCCGCCAATTTAGCAGCGGAATAAACCGGGGAGGTATGAACAACGTGTATGGTAACGTAAATTTCGCATACAGTCGCAAATATCAGAGCATCTAATGAACAATAATTGCAATAAACTCCATATTTTATTGATAAATCACCTAAATTATTACAACCACTAATTCTGAGTCAAAACATAGGGATCAATAACATCATTACATTGGAAGGGATAATTAAGCAAATATCTAACTAAACTCTAACGTACTAAGGACATTCCATCGCTATGATTCCTGGTCGCTCATCACTCCAGTCCATTCCTATTGGTGAGTGTAGAGTCATCATTCGACTTACCTGAAACACATATAAAAAATAGCACAGGGTGAGCGATAATGCTCAGTAGGACTTAATATCTCATGTATACAGGCATGCTTTAAGTGATTAATGTCTTATAAGACAGGACAATTAGAGAGAACTATCAAGTATAGTCGAGAGAGTGATAGCACACGATAGCAAGAGAATGATAGAACATTCAAAAAGAATAATTACAAAACTAGCATAATAAAGGATTGGCCATATAGTGAAAGAATAAGTAACGTCTGCACAAAAGTGCAATAGCACTTCCCTGGTCGAGCATCATGTCAACCTAGAGACATAGTAAAATGATTGATTGATTGTCATAGATTAAATTGTGATTATTATTAAATGGCGATGGATGCATGCTGTACACATCCTGATCATGTTACCCTCGCGAGGAAATGACACTCTTCGGGCACTCTCCCCAGGACTAGACCGGGCCCTATTGTTTTGGCATATAGCACTGTTTGTTATTTTAGACAATCAATTTAATGGCCAAATAGAGTACCAAGAAGAGATGAGAGCAATAGACGAAATAGATGAGAGTATAGAGTGAAAGTGAACAGATGAGAGGAACGAGACAGTAGATGAGAAAGGGCATATTCGTAAAACAACATGAAACATTGATAGTAACAGTTGCACAGCACTCGGTCGGGTGCCGGCAGTCTGGTAGAAGTCACCATCGCCCACTAGCTGTGCTACGAATACAGGCTAGATGGTCCGGTATGATCATAAGGTAATAGAGAATACACTAAGGCCGTTTGGATCATGCTGATCCCTAAGGGTGTAACAGGTTTTAAGAGTACAACCAGCTCATCGGCTAAAGACATGCATCAAAGCCAAGAAGACTTACAAAGGCCTTGACAATGAGTCCCTGGTCCTGTCAGGAGTCTTCCTAATGGAGAGGTGGTCCATGCCAAGAGAGTGTGTAGAAAACTAAGGTCCGTCGTGCCTCGAGTGCTCGAAGGCCGAGGGAAGCGGTAATGGTGTATAAAATGTGCGAATAAAATGAAGACAAGTGTAATTATTTAAATAGAGAATTTAGTAATTTATTTCACTTAAATTACCAGATATATTATTGAGTAATTTAACATGATTTAATGGCAAGCATGATTGTTAGTTGTGTGTGTAAGTGTAAGAAATCAAGAGAGCATATATGGTTGTGCATATAGTTTTTTAAATTAATTAATTTTATGGAGATTTTATCCATTTACAGTTAATAAGTCGAAATTAATCACGACAGTACTTAATTAGGGTTAATCAGGGCTTATATGTCATTAATAGCAGGGTTATATTGGTAATTCAGGGTTCTGGCCATGACTTTGAGGTCGCGACGCACAGGGCTGTCGCGTTAAGGTCGCGACGCCCGTGGCTGGCGCGTTTAGGTCGTGACGCCAGTGGTTGGTGCGTTCAAGTCGCGACGCCAGGCCAGATCGCGTTCTGCTGAACCGGCCTTTAGGGTCAACCCGGCCAGGTCGCGACATGTCGAATCGTCACGTTTAGAACGTGACGGACTCCCGTGTCATGACCCCCTCTGAGATCGCGACGGGTCGGGCTGTCACGACTTCAGAAGGTGGCCTGAGCCCAGAAAAGAGCTTTTGCCCCTTATCCTGGTGGGTTCCATCCCTCATAGCTCACTTCAAAAATCAATATAAATTCACAAAAAGCTTCGAAATTCATGAAATCAATTTTAAACGAAACTAGACATAGAGATCTATCACTGGGCATGATGAATTAGAAAACAAACACGTTTAGGACATGCTTTGATTAGGTTACTTTTCGGTGACCTAAACATGCATAGTCATGGATCAATGAATTAATTAGCGATGGATACATGATGAAAATTAGAGAAACTAGGGGCGTTTGAAAGCTATCAACATGTAGTATTTATGAGAATATTTGCATGGCATGGGATCATGTACATGCATAGATTGAAGGCAATAATATAGGTTCGGGTACATGGAGATAACAGGACTTCACAGAATTAATTCTCCCTCATGGATGAACGAAAAGTAGCAAAACCAGAGGGCTTTCGAAGAGGATCATGAGGGCTACCTAGGGTTAAAGTTTTATGATTTGTGCTTGACATATTGCCTATCTTTTTGCACTGTAAAGATATCCTAGGGTTGATGACGAAGAGGAAGAAGAAAGTTCCTTGCTCCAAGCCCTTCCTCTCCTTGCTCCTCGTCCACAGCCTCCTCTTCTCGTCCTCCAAAGTCCCAACAACGAAATGAGACTTGGTAGGGACGAATTAGAGGGGTATAAGGTGTTTTAAGAGTCCTAACTATCTAAAACTCTATCTTTTCCCTAAATTTCGAATTTCTTTAATTTATCTCCTTATTTCCTAGCATTTATCCACCTAAAAGGATAGGAAAGAGGTCCAATTTCGTGGCCAAAGGGTTAGGGTAAGCTTAGGACTCTTTTTAGAATATTTACAACCTATTTTAGTATTTATCTTGCACTTATTTAATTTATTTATTAATTAACTCCGAATTTCCACAATTATCTCCCCATATTCTAGCATTTATCCTCTAATTGGCTTGAGGAGAGATCTAATTTTGTGGCTAATGGGTTAGGATGGGTTAAGGACTCCTTTTTAGGATAATTATGGGTTATTTAATGATTATCTTAACCCTTTTCTATTTATTATTAATTTAAGTGTGAATTTAGCTTAATTAATTCCCATCCCAAGATGGGCTCTTCTCACTTGGGCTCATTCTTTTATCCTTGGACCATTAATACAACCCATTCCTAATTTAGTTTAATGGATTTTAGTTTAATTCTACTTATTCACCCTTTATTCTAATTTAAATCTATTTAACATATTTATTCAATTGGTATTTTTATTTCAATTTAATTTAATATTATTTATCCTGATATTTCTGACCGTTATCCACTAATTGGGCTCTTGCTCTTGGCCCAATACTTAAATATGGCTCAATTGTACAACCCATTTACTTAATGGGTCTTAATTATCTTTTTATTAAAGAATTTATTCTTGGGCCAAGATTGTCTATTGGTCCAATTATCATAATGGGCTATCAACCCATATTATTTAAAGTCTACCCACATATTTATTTTGATTTATAATCCACTTTAGCTCATAAAATAATGGGTTCTCTGACTTATTGCTTAATTACGACAATAAGTCGCATAAATTCTTAAACTAAGTCCAAATGATTTTTCTATGCCCAAACTTCTTGATGGATCATTATAAAATATTATTTAAAGCATAACTATTATTTTTATGACATTTTTATGTGGGTTTATACGCATGCAATAATGATGCATACCCTTTTAACTAGTTTGCATTTATTAATTGATAAATTTTCAATTTATCTATAATTTTTAAATTACTGGATTTTTCGGGGTACTACATCCTCCCCCACTTAAAAATAATTTGGTCCCCAAATTCATATGATATGATATGACTACCAATTTATCATGGATATTTCATTCCATCATCTCCCCACTTAGGGCTTTGCTATCGAGAAAATAATATGAACTTTAAACTAAGGGTTTAGTGATAGTACATTGTCTACCTTTATTGGCATAATTTATATCCACAAGGGCTTGTAACTATCTTTGGCGTAGAGTTTGGTTCTTCTTCGTTGGGCAATCGATGACTTGATGTTGTTGACTTCCACAACGCAAGCATCTACCCAATTTCTTCCAATAGTTATCAACATGATGCCCTGACTTTTCACAAAATTCACAGACTTCCTTCTGCTCCACTTCCCCTTTCATTCTCTTATCATCGTTTGGTTGATTCTCTATTGTCATAGAGTTGAGATCCTTAGTGTTAGTGGATGTTTCCTTTAGAAGAGGGCAGTCTTGTATCTGATGCTCCAAACTGCCACAACGTAGACAAGCACCAGCTTTTCATCAACATTCATTGGCTATATGGCCTGGCTTGCTACAATGACGGCAGACGATCTTGTAAAAGTTTTCGCTACATCCCTTCTGTGTGTTTTCCCTTCTTCCATTCTTTTTGGTCACTTTCCTAATCTTCTTGGTCGTCATCAAGGCTCCTTCCAGCAGTTGGGCGGCCTTCCGACATTCCCGGGCTAGCTTTTGAGTTGACCTCATTTCATCTTGCAGTGGCGTATGTTTGGTGTCCATTTAAGGGTTCCTTCAAGAATAATGTTGGCATTAGGATGCTAAAGTAATATTTAGTTGATACACATATATATATATAGATAAATGTATTCAGATCTTAACCATGATTCTACCCAATCCTTACATAGTATGGTGGTTGACTTAGACACGTGTCAGAGCAGTTCACCTAGAACATCCTAGACTTAAATATCCTAATAAGGATATCCTAAGCTCTGATACCAACTCTCATGCCCCGCCAATTTAGTAGCGGAATAAACCGGGGAGACATGAACAACGTGTATGGTAACGTAAATTGCGCATACAGTCGCAAATATCAGAGCATCTAATGAACAATAATTACAATCAACTCTTTATTTTATTAATAAATCACCAAAATTATTACAACCATTAATTCTGAGCTAAAATATAGGACTCAATAACATCATTACATTGGAAGGGATAATTAAGCAAATATCTAACTAAACTCTAAGGTACTAAGGACATTCCGTCGCTATGACTCCTGGTCGCTCATCACTCCAGTCCATTCCCGTTGGTGAGTGTAGGGTCATCATCCGACTTACCTGAAACACATATAACAAATAGCACAGGGTGAGTGATAATGCTCAGTAGGACTTAATATCTCATGTATACAGGCATGCTTTAAGTGATTAATGTCTTATAAGGTAGGACAATTAGAGAGAACTATCAAGTATAGTCGAGAGAGTGATAGCACACGATAGCAAGAGAATGATAGCACATTCAAAAAGAATAATTGCAAAACTAGCATAATAAAGGATTGGCCATATAGTTAAAGAATAAGTAATGTCTGCACAAAAGTGCAATAGCACTTCCCTGGTCGAGCATTATGTCAACCCAGAGACATAGTAAAATGATTGATTGATTGTCATAGATTAAATTGTGATTGTTATTAAATGGTGTTGGATGCATGTCATACACATCCTGATCATGTTACCCTTGCGAGGAAATGGCACTCTTCGGGCGCACTCCCAGGACCAGACCGGGCTCTATTGCTTTGGCATATAGCACTGTTTGTTATTTTAGACAATCAATTTAATGGGCAAATTGAGTACCAAGAAGAGATGAGAGCAATAGACGAAATAGCTGAGAGTATAGAGTGAAAGTGAACAGATGAGAGGAACGAGACAGTAGATGAGAAAGGGTATATTCGTAAAATAACGTGAAACATTGATAGTAACAGTTGCACAGCACTCGGTCGGGTGCCGGCAGTCTGGTAGAAGTCACCATCGCCCACTAGCCGTGCTACATGATGATCAGTCCATCCCCATATAATTTTATTTAATTTTGATGATTAACAATATCCTAACAATTAGTGTTTAACAAGTTTTATGAAGCTTAGTCATAGGAAATAAACCAGGCAAAATCAAGCAAAATTTGTACGTATGTAAGGCCCCCGAATTTCCGTCGCATTATTTGTATTTGCGTGTGTATATTTGTGCTTGTGTATGTATATACATATTTACGTACGTATTGATTAGTATAATTACGTGTGCATATGTTTATATTAGATGTAAATAATACATGTATTGAATGGTGATAGTATGGATACACTACCTTATACATATTGCATGTATATATGCATGGTATGCATGGTTTTCTGCATATTTTAGACTTCTGGCCGAAGGCCATCTTGGCATCAACCCCTAGCCGTTGATGTGGTGTCAGCGTCCAGACATGGACGCCAACACTAATCCTGGCGTCAAGCAATATGGACGGCTATTTCTCTGGCATGCATGCGCAGCAGAGCCAGAAACTCTGAAACAAGAAAGCTCAGCCATTGGGGGGCTGTCCCCAACGGCTCTGAGAGCTGTCATGTCACCTTGTGAGTGGGAGAGAGGCCTCCCCTTATGTCTGAACCCGGATCTGCCTCTCCCCACTCCTCTCTTCACCTTTGCAAGAGAGAAACCAGGAGAAAAACCCTAGTTCTGAGCTGTGAGAAAACCCACCCTTTTGCACCCAAAGATCAGACTTCCTGGAGCTAGATCCGGCCATCTTCCACGACAAGAGGATAGCTGGACCAAAGGAGGAGACTTCCCCGACGTTCCTTTGCTGTGGAGATCATCCAGAAGCCCGGAGGAAGAAGATCTAGGAGGCGTTTCTGCACCTTCTTGAGACTGCCCAAGGAGGGCTTCACCAACACCCTAGACCCATTGGAGCAATTTTTAAAAGGCAAGTGATATACCATAATGTCCCCGTATGTGTCTAGGTCGTTTCTACTATTTTTATGAATTTTCCCTCGAGTCCTAGACCCTCCCATTCACCCAAACTTGAGAGCTCGGGTCTGTGTTTCTGCACAGACCTGCATTGACGGCAAGGTCAATGGACGCTGATATCATGCTTGGCGTCCATCGACCATGCCGTTGACCCTGAGTCAGCGGCCAGAAACCGCCGCCAAGTTCCTCTGGAACAGTGACCTGTTCTGCCCTCCCTATATAACTATTTTCGGTATGGTTTCCGTGATGAGGATATATGGTAACCCTATACACTATGTATACTGTTAAATGTGGTGTGTGGATGAGTGTGATGTGTGGTGGTGAATGTTAGAAAATTTTATCCCTTAAACTTGTAAGCATGACTTGTTGATAATCTTGCCAATTTATGCTTTATGATTAGGATTAGTCTGAATGCCTCAGTTTTGTCTGATCATGAAGATTAGTGGGTCAGTATATGTATATTCAGTTTTTGATAAATTGTCCATGCTTGTATAATTTGCTAATAAATCCAGTTCGGTAAATAAAAAGACATGCAAGAAAGATTGTGATGATTGATCTATAGATGTATGATTTAGGATAATTCTGTATTCTCAAATCATGCATATAATAGTAGCCTCTGTTCAGACAGTAGCTTGCTAAAATTTGACCTATGTATATAAGTCCATATCGACCTAAATTGTGAATGGCATGCGAAATAGGTATTTGATTTTCTGTAAATTCTAATTAGCTCATAAAAATCTGAAAAATTGAATGTATGATCTTGAACCCGAAAATAGCATGTGGTTAAAATTTCAGGTCATTTGGACCAGTATATAAGAAGTTATGTATTTTCCATGTGAAATATAGTAATCTATGTATGATATCGTAATGTGATTAGATATTGCTTAAACCCAACTTGATTGGTGAAGTTTACTGTGTGTTAACTCCTGAAATCTGTAGTGCCATGTCAGGAAAAATAGAGATATGCATGTGAGTGAGAAAGTGAATGAGATGAATAGTGATATGTGTAAAATCATGTGTAAAATCGGTAAAATGTGTAAATGTGTAACTGTGCCTATGTGACACTGCTTCCGTAGAGGGCAGTGGAGCTGTATCAGGGAAAAGTCTCCCTGAGAAAGTTCAGTGTGTAAGTGACCCTAAGGGCATTAGGGGGAAATCCTGGAGGTGGACAAGTACCACTGGTTAGGGTGGAGACTTGTTCTCCCGGTCTGTGCAGTCCAAGAGTCGCCATTGGAATGCCTAGATGGCGTCTATGTGTAATGTGATGTGTATATGTCCTTCTTTGGTGGTTTGGACTATGTGTCACGGCACCTAAAATGTGTAATGTGTAATGTGTATGTGTTTCATGTGTAAATGTGTAAGTGAACAATGTGAATGTGTATGTGCAAAGTGTAACCATGTGAAAGAGGGAACTTGTGTAAAGAAAATGTGAAATTCTAAATGTGAGGATATGATATTGAAATCCATGTGAGACAAATCTGAAACCATGTGAAATCAGTAAATTCATGTTGTTATCATCATGTTTATATGTGCAAAAATGTCTAGAATCTATGTTAGGGATAATTGATGAGTACGGGTACAAAATAACATGATTGGTTGTTCACATGATATGTTTTAAGCAACATAGTAGTTCTCATGTGTAGGTTTACAGCCATTAAACCATGTGAAACCAGCAACTTAAAGCATGTGAAAATGTCTATGTATATGCTTAAGAACACGTAAAACACATGCTAGTTGTGTTTCCTTTCATATATGCACAGTGTTCATGTTGGTAGTTCTCATGTCTTGTTCCTTTAAAGACAAAATTTCATGAGTAAATTGAATAGAGAGCATGTGATAGGTAAAGTTTTATTCTTAGAAATCTGAAAGCATGATCCATGTATCAAATTGTAAAACTTTCATGATAGGTTGAAACCTTCAAATGATTAGCATGCCATGTGTTGTAAATTTTGAATGTGCATGTAGAAACCCCTATGACTTATACGTGTATGTTATGAGTAGTGTTGCTTGCTGAGTCTTTAGACTCACTCCTTGCTTCGGCGTATAGGTGTAGTTGGTGACGTGGCACCGTTGGAGGAGACAGTGGAGACGGACTCTGAGCGTGGAGATTAGTCTTGGAGTTTCTTTGTGACTTGTGCATTTCATAGTATGTAATTTGAACGTTGTATTAGAGTATCATGAAAAGAATGTATAAGTGTGGACATTATGTATTTCTATTTCAGCAATTTAAATTATGTGAACTTTTAGTTCCTTATTGTTAATTGCAAACTTCATGTATGTTAAATGTGGATGATGAATGAATGGAGACAGTTGTCTTTTACTTCCGCTACTCTGTTGTATATTCGCGTGTATCTCAGCTGTATGTATCGTTTGGGTAAATGTCCCACTGTGAGGACTCTCGCTATACCGACGTGGGTTGGTATAACCGTACCTGTATAATGATGGCCGTCACAGAGATTGGTATCAGAGCAACCGGTTGAGATTGCACATGAATATACCTAAGTCATCATCCCCATTGCATGCTAAGTATGTCCACATGTGTATAAAACACCAATAAGAAGTGAAAGATAGATAAGAAAATGGTTAGAAAACTTGGTAACCTAGCTCTAATGTTGGCTGAAATTTTATTACAGCCATGGCTTCGAGAGGTAGGCGTGGTGGAGCGTCGGCCCGTGAGGACGAGCCGCGACGTGATGAGCAGGCGGAGCAACAGGCCCCAGCACCACGAGGCCCTGTACTTCCCCCACCTCCGCCTGTGGATTACGGAGTATTCATGCAAGGTCTGGTACAAGCCATGCAGACGCAGGCTCATACCCAGGCCGCATTCCAGGCACAGTTGGAGGCCCAGGTAGAATAATGAAACAACTAAGTAGTTTGCTATTTAAATTGTATGATATTGTGTTTATCGTATATTGTTTATTGTTGAATGTAGCAGGCTCAGGCACCAGCTCAGAACCATCGTGGACCTCCCATCATGGAGCGATTCAAGAGGATGACCCCACCCTCTTTTAAGGGGGAGAGTGATCCATTAATAGCAGAAAGCTGGTTAAGGGAGACAGAGAAAGTCTTCCGAGCCATCAGGTGCCCTGATGAGGATAAGGTGACATTAGCCACCTACATGCTACAGGTAGGCTTTTAATTTTGTGTGCTTGTATGTTCTGTTTAATTTAGAATTTGTTAGTTGGTGCTTATGAAGGTGTATTGCAGGAGAGAGCGGATGTATGGTGGTCCTCCCTACTGCGTACACGCTTTGAGGACGGAGCAGTAGACGTGACGTGGGACGCGTTCGTGAGGCTCTTTCGAGCCAAGTTCGTTCCAGAGCATATCCAGGACAAAATGGAGCAGGAATTTCTCTCCCTGACGCAAGGTTCCATGACCGTGCTGGAATACGAGGCAAGGTTTTCTGAACTTTCTAAGTATGCACCGCATATCGTAGAGGATGAGCGCAGGAAGACCAAGAAGTTCGTGATGGGACTCAAGCCATTACTGCGGACGAGACTCATGGCGTTTGACCACCGCACGCTAGACGAGGCCCTCAGTGCTGCCTGCAGGCAGGAGGGAGAAATGGAGCAATATCTGGAGGAAAAGAAGGCTTCGCAGAAGAGGTCGGCAGCGTCATTCCAGCGGCAGGATAAGAAGAAAACGGTGTACCAGACACCGCAGAAACCAGTGGCAGTCAGCAACTCTCAGGTACCTTCTGTACGTTCCCCTGGTGTGAAGAAAGAGTGTCCCCATTGTGGGAAGACACACGGTGGTTCCGAGTGTTGGTTGGTAGCGGGTAGATGCTTGAAGTGTGGGAGCAGCGACCACAAGATCAAAGATTGCCCAAGACTTCAGCAAGGAGCTCAGCGTGGAGCGCCAGCACCAGCAGTAGCGGCAGCCGCGCCAGCTACAGGAAGACCAGGAAGGCCTCGAGCCCCAGCTCGAGTGTTTGCTTTGGCACGCGAGGACGCCGAGCAGGCGGAGCATGTCACCGAAGGTACGGTTTTGCTTTTAGGTGTGCACGCTCGGGTTTTGTTTGATACGGGTGCTACTCACTCGTTCATTTCCGAGCGGTTCGCTAGGCAGTTAGCCCTAGAGTCAGGCATAGAGTCTGAGGAGTTAGAGGTCCCTTTGTCTGTGCACACCCCTGCGGGTACGGTATCGACTAGGAAGTGCATTCCGTCGTTACCTGTGTGCATTGAGGATAGAATCCTAGATGGGTGTTTCTTCTTGCTAAAGATGAAGGACTATGATGCTATTCTTGGTCTGGATTGGCTAGAGGAGCACTATGCGTTAGTGGATTGTCGTCGGAAGAAGATTGTTTTCCGCATTCCTGGTGAGGACGAGTTCTCTCATCCCTTGCCAAAGAACTTAGCGGGAAAGTTAGTTATCTCTGCCATGAAGGCGATGCGCATGGTGAACAAGGGTTGTGACGCATTTCTTGCCAGCGTTATGCTAGTACCCGATGCTGGTTCATCACTGACTCTTGCAGAGATCGATGTGGTGCAGGAATTTCCAGATGTCTTTCCCGATGACTTGTCTGGATTGCCACCGGATAGGGAGATAGAGTTCACTATAGAGTTGCTTCCAGGCACCTCTCCTATCTCGAAGGCCCCATATCGGATGGCCCCTGCAGAGTTAGCCGAGTTGAGGAAGCAATTGCATGAATTGCTTGATAAGGGATTCATTCGCCCTAGTGTTTCCCCTTGGGGCGCACCTGTATTGTTCGTCAAGAAGAAAGACGGGTCACTTCGGTTGTGTATTGATTATAGAAAGCTAAACCAAGTGACTGTGAAGAACAGGTACCCCTTACCTCGGATTGATGATCTGTTTGACCAGTTGCAGGATGCATCAGTCTTTTCTAAGATTGACTTGCGATCTGGTTATCATCAGCTGCAGATTAGGAGTGAGGATGTGTCCAAGACGGCATTTAGATCCCGTTATGGACATTATGAGTTCTTGGTCCTTCCTTTCGGATTGACCAACGCCCCTGCAGCGTTCATGGATCTCATGAACCGGGTGTTTAGTCCGTATTTAGATAGCTTTGTTGTTGTGTTCATTGATGACGTGTTGGTCTATTCTCCGGATGAGGCCACGCACCGTCAGCATTTGAGGTTAGTCTTAGAGGTTCTCCGTGAGCACAAGCTGTATGCGAAGTTCAGCAAGTGTGAGTTCTGGTTGCGCGAGGTTCACTTTCTCGGGCATGTGATCTCCGGCGCTGGTGTTGCAGTTGATCCAGCAAAGGTCCAAGCAGTTATGGATTGGGAGATTCCCCAGACTCCTTCGGAGATTCGTAGTTTTATTGGGTTAGCTGGTTATTATCGGCGATTCATTGAGGGTTTCTCATCCATCGCCGCCCCTTTGACAAAGTTGACCAGGAAAGGTGAGAAGTTCGTATGGTCTGAGGCATGTGAGCGTAGCTTTCAGCTATTGAAGGCTAAGCTTACTTCTGCTCCGGTATTGGTATTGCCTAGTGGTCCAGAAGGTTTTGCCATTTATACGGATGCATCTCAGATTGGTTTAGGCTGTGTACTCATGCAACGAGAGAGGGTAGTGGCTTATGCTTCTCGACAGTTGGAGCATGAGAGGAACTATCTGACTCATGATTTGGAGCTCGCAGCAGTGGTTCATGCACTAAAGATCTGGAGGCACTATCTTTATGGTGTCAGATTTGAGGTGTTTACCGACCACAAGAGCTTGAAGTATCTTTTCTCCCAAAAGGAATTAAACCTGAGGCAGAGGAGATGGATTGAGTTCTTGAAGGACTATGACTTCGACCTTCAGTATCACCCTGGAAAGGCGAATGTCGTAGCGGATGCTCTTAGTAGAAAGAGGTCTTCGCTCCAGCAGGATTGGAAGATGTTGGAGGATGCAGCGTGCTCTATGACCGAGTTAGAGCCATCGCTGTGTCAGGCTTTTGTAGCTCAGCTATCCCTTAGATCCTCAGTCTTGGATGAGGTGATTGAGCAGCAGAAAGCTGACCCTAGATTGTTAGAGTTAGTGGGTAAGGCGGGCATTGCTCGTGATGAGGACGGTGTGATTAGATTTCAGCACCGTGTTTGTGTCCCTGATTTGGTAGATGTCCGTGAGCATGTGTTAGCGGAGGCTCATAGATCGCGATTCTCTATTCATCCGGATAACACTAAGATGTATCAAGACCTGAAGAGATCATTTTGGTGGTCCGACATGAAGAAGGATGTTGCGGATTATGTGTCTAGATGTCTAGTATGTCAGCAAGTGAAAGCCGAGCGGCAACGACCATCCGGCCTTATGCAGAGGATGGATATCCCCGTATGGAAGTGGGAAGCTGTCACTATGGATTTCGTATCGGGTTTGCCTCGATCTAGAAGGGGCAATGACTCGATTTGGGTAGTTGTAGATAGATTCTCGAAGACTGCTCATTTCTTGCCTATGAAGAAGAAGCAGTCAGTAGAGAGTTTAGCTAGATTGTATGTTAGCTGTATTATTAGATTGCATGGTGTGCCGAGGTCGATCATTTCGGATCGAGATCCGAGATTTACTTCGAGATTGTGGAAGGGTCTTCAGGATGCGTTAGGTTCGGAGCTGAAGCTCAGTTCGGCGTTTCATCCCCAGATCGATGGACAGTCCGAGAGGACTATCCAGACGCTCGAGGATATGTTGAGAGCGTGTGTTCTGGATTGGAAGGATGATTGGGAGCGTCATTTACCTCTTGTGGAGTTCGCATACAACAACAGCTTTCATGCTAGTATTGGTATGGCTCCATTCGAGGCGTTGTATGGTAGGCCCTGCAGATCTCCTTTATGTTGGGAGGAGACTGGTGATAGGCAGTTGATCGGACCGGAGTTAGTTCAGGAAACTTCGGATAAGATCCAGCTTATCAGGAAAAGGCTTGTTGCGGCACAGGATAGGCAGAAGAGTTATGCCGACAACAGGAGAAAGGATTTGTAGTTCGAAGTTGGCGATCATGTCTTCTTGAAGATATCGCCTACTCGAGGTGTTGTCAGATTTGGCAGGCATAGCAAGTTGAGCCCTAGGTTCATTGGCCCATATGAGATTCTCAGACGTTTGGGCAGCGTGGCGTATGAGCTAGCTTTACCCCCAGCTTTGGCTAGCGTTCACCCTGTATTCCACGTATCTATGCTCGGAAGTATGTCCGAGATCCGTCTCATGTGATTAGTCATGAGCCAGTGGAGATCCAGCCAGATCTTTCGTACGTCGAGCAACCGTAGCCATTCTTGACCGGAAGGTTCAACATCTCCGGAACAAGAGTATTGCGTCGGTGAAAGTCCTATGGCGGAACTTCTCACGCGAGGAGGCTACTTGGGAGCTTGAGGATGCGATGAAGAAGAAGTATCCCCTTTTGTTTGAGTAGTGTCGTTCTAACTTTGAGGACGAAGTTTCTTTAAGGGGGAGAGGGTGTAAGGCCCCCGAATTTCTGTCGCATTATTTGTATTTGCGTGTGTATATTTGTGCTTGTGTATGTATATACATATTTACGTACGTATTGATTAGTATAATTACGTGTGCATATGTTTATATTAGATGTAAATAATACATGTATTGAATGGTGATAGTATGGATACACTACCATTATACATATTGCATGTATATATGCATGGTATGCATGGTTTTCTGCATATTTTAGACTTCTGGCCGAAGGCCATCTTGGCGTCAACCCCTAGCCGTTGAGGTGGTGTCAGCGTCCAGACATGGACGCCAACACTAATCCTGGCGTCGAGCGATATGGACGCCTATTTCTCTGGCCTGCATGCGCAGCAGAGCCAGAAACTCTGAAACAAGAAAGCTCAGCCATTGGGGGCTGTCCCCAACGGCTTGAGAGCTGTCATGTCACCTTGTGAGTGGGAGAGAGGCCTCCCCTTATGTCTGAACCCGGATCTGCCTCTCCCCACTCCTCTCTTCACCTTTGCAAGAGAGAAACCAGGAGAAAAACCCTAGTTCTGAGCTGTGAGAAAACCCACCCTTTTGCACCCAAAGATCAGACTTCCTGGAGCTAGATCCGGCCATCTTCCACGACAAGAGGATAGCTGGACCAAAGGAGGAGACTTCCCCGACCTTCCTTTGCTGTGGAGATCATCCAGGAGCCCGGAGGAAGAAGATATAGGAGACGTTTCTGCACCTTCTTGGGACTGCCCAAGGAGGGCTTCACCAACACCCTAGACCCATTGGAGCAATTTTTAAAAGGCAAGTGATATACCATAATGTCCCCGTATGTGTCTAGGTCGTTTCTACTATTTTTATGAATTTTCCCTCGAGTCCTAGACCCTCCCATTCACCCAAACTTGAGAGCTCGAGTCTGTGTTTCTGCACAGACCTGCATTGACGGCTAGGTCAATGGACGCTGATATCATGCTTGGCGTCCATCGACCATGCCGCTGACCCTGAGTCAGCGACCAGAAACCGCCGCCAAGTTCCTCTGGATAGAACAGTGACCTGTTCTGCCCTCCCTATATAACTATTTTCGGTATGGTTTCCGTGATGAGGATATATGGTAACCCTATACACTATGTATACTGTTAAATGTGGTGTGTGGATGAGTGTGATGTGTGGTGGTGAATGTTAGAAATTTATCCCTTAAACTTGTAAGCATGACTTGTTGATAATCTTGCCAATTTATGCTTTATGATTAGGATTAGTCTGAATGCCTCAGTTTTGTCTGATCATGAAGATTAGTGGGTCAGTATATGTATATTCAATTTTTGATAAATTGTCCTTGCTTGTATAATTTGCTAATAAATCCGGTTCGGTAAATAAAAAGACATGCAAGAAAGATTGTGATGATTGATCTATAGATGTATGATTTAGGATAATTCTGTATTCTCAAATCATGCATATAATAGTAGCCTCTGTTCAGACAGTAGCTTGCTAAAATTTGACCTGTGTATATAAGTCCATATCGACCTAAATTGTGAATGGCATGCGAAATAGGTATTTGATTTTCTGTAAAATCTATTTAGCTCAGAAAAATCTGAAAAATTGAATGTATGACCTTGAACCCGAAAATAGCACGTGGTTAAAATTTCAGGTCATTTGGACCAGTATATAAGAAGTTATGTATTTTCCATGTGAAATATAGTAATTTATGTATGATATCGTAATGTGATTAGATATTGCTTAAACCCAACTTGATTGGTGAAGTTTACTGTGTGTTAACTCCTGAAATCTGTAGTGCCATGTCAGGAAAAACAGAGATATGCATGTGAGTGAGAAAGTGAATGAGATGAATAGTGATATGTGTAAAACCATGTGTAAAATCGGTAAAATGTGTAAATGTGTAACTGTGCCTATGTGACACTGCTTTCGTAGAGGGCAGTGGAGCTGTATCAGGGAAAAGTCTCCCTGAGAAAGTTCAGTGTGTAAGTGACCCTAAGGGCATTAGGGGGAAATCCTGGAGGTGGACAAGTACCACTGGTTAGGGTGGAGACTTGTTCTCCCGGTCTGCGCAGTCCAAGAGTCGCCATTGGAATGCCTAGATGGCGTCTATGTGTAATGTGATGTGTATATGTCCTTCTT
Source organism: Colocasia esculenta (assembly GCA_014218235.1). Lineage (NCBI taxonomy): Eukaryota > Viridiplantae > Streptophyta > Magnoliopsida > Alismatales > Araceae > Colocasia > Colocasia esculenta. The sequence goes on along the minus strand of CM024755.1, from coordinate 106,470,876 downwards.
TGGTGGTTTGGACTATGTGTCACGGCACCTAAAATGTGTAATGTGTAATGTGTATGTGTTTCATGTGTAAATGTGTAAGTGAACAATGTGAATATGTATGTGCAAAGTGTAACCATGTGAAAGAGGGAACTTGTGTAAAGAAAATGTGAAATTCTAAATGTGAGGATATGATATTGAAATCCATGTGAGACAAATCTGAAACCATGTGAAATCAGTAAATTCATGTTGTTATCATCATGTTTATATGTGCAAAAATATCTAGAATCCATGTTAGGGATAATTGATGAGTACGGGTACAAAATAACATGATTGGTTGTTCACATGATATGTTTTAAGCATCATGGTAGTTCTCATGTGTAGGTTTACAGCCATTAAACCATGTGAAACCAGCAACTTAAAGCATGTGAAAATGTCTATGTATATGCTTAAGAACACGTAAACACATGCTAGTTGTGTTTCCTTTCATATATGCACAGTGTTCATGTTGGTAGTTCTCATGTCTTGGTCCTTTAAAGACAAAATTTCATGAGTAAATTGAATAGAGAGCATGTGATAGGTAAAGTTTTATTCTTAGAAATCTGAAAGCATGATCCATGTATCAAATTGTAAAACTTTCATGATAGGTTGAAACCTTCAAATGATTAGCATGCCATGTGTTGTAAATTTTGAATGTGCATGTAGAAACCCCTATGACTTATACGTGTATGTTATGAGTAGTGTTGCTTGCTGAGTCTTTAGACTCACTCCTTGCTTCGGCGTACAGGTGTAGTTGGTGACGTGGCACCGTTGGAGGAGACAGTGGAGACGGACTCTGAGCGTGGAGATTAGTCTTGGAGTTTCTTTGTGACTTGTGCATTTTCATAGTATGTAATTTTGAACGTTGTATTAGAGTATCATGAAAAGAATGTATAAGTGTGGACATTATGTATTTCTATTTCAGCAATTTAAATTATGTGAACTTTTAGTTCCTTATTGTTAATTGCAAACTTCATGTATGTTAAATGTGGATGATGAATGAATGGAGACAATTGTCTTTTACTTCCGCTACTCTGTTGTATATTCGCGTGTATCTCAGCTGTATGTAACGTTTGGGTAAATGTCCCACTGTGAGGACTCTCGCTATACCGACATGGGTTGGTATAACCGTACCGGTATAATGAGGGCCGTCACAAAGTAAATCTCTTCATTATTGCATTTGAAGTTCAGAGCGTGAAATTTTTCTAAGTACACATCGACTCGCCTTGAAGCATAACGATTTGCACTCACAACGACTTGTTAAGTGAGCATAAAAATTTTCTCTCATAACGATTCGATAAGTGAGCAGAACGATTCGCTAAGTGATCGCATCGATTTCGATCTCAGAATGATTCGCTAAGTGATCGCATCATTTTTGAACTCAGAACGATTTGCTAAGTGATCGCATCATTTTTGATCTCAGAACGATTCACTAAGAAATCGCATCGATTTCGATCTCACAACGATTTTGTTTCACATCGATTTGATAAGTGAGAACAACGATTTGCTCTCACAACGATTCGGTTTCATATCGATTTGGTAAGTGAGAACAACGACTTGGTCTCACAACAATTTATCTTTCATAACGATTCGATAAGTTCCACATCGATTTGGTATTTACATCGATTCGACAAGTTACAACAACGACTCGGTCATTATAACGACTCGATTTGCTTGGTGTAATGATTTGATGAGTCACACAACGACTTGGTCGCTGTAACGATTTGATAAGTTACAAAAATGACTCGATCGTCATAATGATTCATTCACTTCAATTTGCTCATCGATTTGCTCATAACGATTCATTAACATCGATTTGCTTACAATGATTCGTTCACATTGATTTGATCATAACAATTCACTTATAACGACTCGATCATAACGATTCAGTTATAACAATTTGCTCGCATCAAGTTGTGTTCACAACGATTTATTCATATCTTCAGAACGATTTGCCTGTTCCTGTAACGATTACATAAGTGGAACAGTACTTCATGGATTTCATCATTTTGAGATTCAAATCTATTGGAAGTCAAAGTCTTCTCACGTGCTTCTCAATATCTGTGCATTTAATGTGTCTGAACATCTCTTTGCATACATATTTGATATCTTCCATTCTTATGCTTCTATAGAAAACATTTTTTTAGATAGCAGAAAGGTATTTCCATTTTGGTGTATATTCCTTCTGCTCGGTTTCTAACATAACTGACAAGCCTAGAGACAGTCTAGCTGTCCATCTGTTTGGTATTTAATGTATGCAGGTTCTTGACAGTACCACTACAACGTTCGACAAAGAAGAAACTGCAAAATATCTGGAAGATCCTTCTCTTGCGTGCATGGATCAGAAAGGTTTAAATGACTGGAAGCACTACAGTACCATGCAGTCTAACGTGCATCCAACTAAAGACAACGGATACTTCAATGACTACTTTTCAAAAGAAGATATATATTAAAGACTGATGCTCCAAAAGAAGGCAGTCCGAATATAGAGAACGATAGAGAAGACTCTACAATTCTTGAAGCCTTCAATTTTAGTTTTCAGTGAGCATCTGAAGAGCGAAGCCTCACTCACCATTGTTCAAGCTCTTAGCTCTCTGTGTCTAGTGTAGAACCTTGAGAGAGCTTTCGTGTACTGAGAGTGTTCTTTATTGTAGATCTTTTCCTCTTAGTCTTCGCTTCAGATCAAACATTGTGCTATTAGCTTGGTCTAGGGGCGTATCATCCCTTGAACACTTTTTTTGTGTTTATTCCCTTCGTGTTAAAGGACGACCTGGGGATTCCTGGGTGGTAGTTTTCCCTTCATGTTGAAGGAAGAACTGGAGGGTTCTACGGTGGTGTATTCCTCTTCGAGTTGTGAAAGAAGACCAGCTGTGGCTGGGTGTGTAAGCATCCTTGAGGGGGACTGTACCCTTGGGTAGTGAATCCTGAGTTGTTGCTCAGGGACTGGACGTAGGACTCCTGTGGAGAGGAGGTCCGAACCAGGATAAAATCTTGTGTAGTGTGATTGCTTGCTTTGTGTTTGTTGTTTTCTTTTCACTAACACTAACAATCATCGAGGTGTCTGTTGTGTGAACATTTTTGTGGATAGGTTTAGATAATCAGTTTTTAGAATCTCATTCACCCCCCCTCTGGGCTTGCTAGCTGGGCAACAAGTGGTATCAGAGCTAGTCTCTTCGACAAAGAAGAAGATCCAACGATCTGAAGAGAAAAGATCAAATGGCAGCCCAAGGTCACTTCGAAAGTCAGTCAGTAAACAGGCCCCCGTTGTTTGATGGTGAAGACTACACATATTGGAAAACAAGGATGGAGTTCTTTCTACAAGGACTTGACTATCAGATCTGGTCGATTGTTGAAGAAGGAGATCTTCTAGTCACGAATGAAAAAGATAAATGGACGGAAGATGACAAGAGGAAGATTTCCTTAAACTACGAGGCCAAAAGCATCCTGTGTTGTGCTCTTAGCAAGAAAGAGTTCAACCGCATATCAGCCTGCAAATCTGCTATGGAAATGTGGGAAAAGTAAAGGATCACTTATGAAGGTACTGAAAAGGTAAAAGAAACCAGAATGGATATTATGGTAACACAGTATGAGAGATTTCAGATGCAGCCCAGTGAAACAATTACACAGATGTATAGTAGGTTCACCGATATCACAAATGGATTGGCTGGTCTTGGTAAGACGTATCAAATGGGAGATATGGTAAGGAAAATCCTAAGGTCCCTACCAGCCTCGTGGACCCCAAAAGTAACAGCAATAGAAGAGGCTAATGACTTGAAGATAATGTCATTAGAGAAACTCATTGGGTCCATTATGGCCCATGAGATAAACATGGAGAGGTTGGGAGAATTGTCTAGCAGAAGGAAACATACCAACGCTCTCAAAGCAGAAGAAGACACATTAGAAGAAGGCTCATATAGCCAGGAGAGCATGAACAACAACGAAAATGAAGAAGCACTGCTATCCAGAAGGTTACAACGCATACTAGCCAAGAAAAAGAAATATCAGTCTGGAAGAAGGTACTTCAAGAAAGGAAAAGACTTCAAAAAGCCTGAAGTTAAAGATGCAAAGAAAACTGAACCGATTTGCTATGAATGCAAGAAGCCCGGACATATCAAAGCTGAATGTCCAAAACTGAAGAAAAGCGAGTTCAGAAAGAAAGACAGCTCCAGAAGACCCAGAAGATACAAGAAGAAAGCCATGGCAGCAGCCTGGGACAACAGCAGCGACTCTGACAGTGAGTCGAGTTCTAGTGGAGGAGAAGAAGAAGAGACCAACCTGGCATTCATGGCTAACGTCGATGAAAACGTAACATCTGACTCGTCCTTTTCTTCATGTAAAGAATCTGATTTTGATAATTTAGAAGAAGCTTTTAATGAATTACTGCAAATATGAGCCCGCCAGTTGGTGCAATGGAGGGTATATTTAATCACATTACCGATCAAAAAAAAAATTATACTGCAAATATAAAGAGGTATGCAAATCACTAAAAGTCAGTAAGAAAAATACTGCATGTTTAGAAAATACTAATTCAGATCTAAAATCTAAAAACGAACAACTAGAAAAACAAATCACAGAGCTAAAAGTAGAAACGAATTGCTGTATGAGGACCTGAAAAATAAAAATGAACAATTAGAAAGCTTGGAAAACCAAGAAACAATGAACAAATTAAAACAGGAAGTTAACACATTAACAACAGAAAATGGAAAATTATCTAGCACACTAGAGAAATTTACAAATGGCAAAACAACCTTAATACTAAAAGGAGCTAGAAGATCTGGTAGAAAGAAACATGGATTAGACTATACTCCTCCCGATAATGAAGATACAACAGTATACCCTAAAATATATCCAGCACCTAAGTTTGTACCCGAACAAGATATCACATGCAAGTCAAACTTTAAATATATTCCAAATGAGAAAGTAAGTAAAATATCTTGTTGTAGCCATTGCAACAAGTTAGGTCACATTAAATGACATGTCCAACTAAACATAAAATATGGATAATTAAAAGAAAAATTGATGATACTAACCAACCAGGACCCAAAAGAACTTGGGTACCTAAAGCTTAGTGTTTTCATTACAGGTAAACCTTCGAGCATCTAAATGGTACTTGGATAGAGGATGCTCAAGGCACATGTCAGGGAACAGAAAGCTATTCTCCCATCTTGAAGCTGAAGAAGGCACAACCACTTTATGGAGATAATGGAAAAGGGACTGTGATAGGTAGCAGATCAGTAGGGAGTAAAGGCAAAACCGTTATCGAAGATGTTCTATGCGTCAAAGGATTAAAGCATAACCTTATCAGTATCAGCCAACTGTGTGATAAAGGACATCAAATCAAATTTAAGAATCAAAATGCAGTATTATGAAGGATGGTGCAGTCATTCTTGAAGCTAACAGAGAAAAGAACCTGTATGTACTTTATCTAGAAGAATAAAGGATCAGGACATATGTCTGGCAACAAATAAAGAGCAGTCAACAGAACTCTGGCACCGAAGACTGGGCCACTGCAACTTGGATGGCATGAGAAAGTTGATCAAGAGAAGCTTGGTGGAAGGTCTACCCAAGGTAAGTGTAAAAATGAATGGTGTCTGTGGGCCGTGTGCAAAAGGAAAGCACACCAAGTCATCCTTCAAGTCAAAGACTGTGGTAACTACCTCTAAACCCTTAGAACTTCTACATATGGATCTATTTGGGCCAATGAGAATCACAAGTCTTAGAGGAAAGAACTTTGGATTTGTTATAGTAGATGACTACTCCAGGTTTACATGGGTATCCTTCTTGGAACATAAGGATGATACATTTGACAGCTTTGTCAGCTTCAGTAAGAAGATGCAGAAAGATAAGAAGCACAACATCATCAGCATCCGATCAGATCATGGAGAAGAGTTCCAAAATGAAAAATTTGCCAAATTCTGTGATGATCAAGGGATAGAGCATAACTTCTCAGCACCAAGCACCACAGCAAAATGGAGTTGCTGAGAGGAAGAATAGAACCCTATTGGATATGGCAAGGACAATGCTATCAGAATATGATTTGCCAAGATATTTTTGGGCCGAAGCCGTCAACACAGCATGCTATATCATCAAAAGAGTAATGATCAGACCAATCTTGAAGAAGACTTCATATGAGCTATACAAGCAGAAGAAGCCAAAGATCAGCCATTTCAGGACATTTGGATGTCCATGCTTCATCCACAACAACGACAAAAGAAACCTTGGTAAGCTAAATGCAAAATCAGATGAAGGTATATTCATGGAGTATGCTTCTAAACCCAAAGGATATAGAGTATTTAATAAGCGTAGTTTATTAATTGAGCAGACAGTACATGTTATCTTTGATGAGACTAACTCTTCCTTGAGAGAGGAAGAAGATAGTGATATTGATGATGCAGAAAAGTTGTCCAAGAAATTAAAGAACACATCCATCGAGGATAAGGAAGATCCACCCTTGGAAGATCTACAACAAGAGGATACATCACATGATAGTCTCCCAAAAGAATGGAGGTATAAGAAAGATCACCCACTGGAAAACATCATTGGTGATCCATCAGTTGGGGTAAGAACCAGAGGTAACATAATTCCTTGTGACTACATAGCTTTTGTATCTCAAATAGAGCCTAAGACAGTCAAAGAAGCACTCACTAATGAATCTTGGATATTAGCCATGCAAGATGAACTTAATCAATTCAAGAGAAACCATGTATGGTCACTTGTTCCGAGACCATCAGATCATCCTGTGATTGGCACCAAATGGGTGTTCAGGAACAAACTGGATGAAGCTGGTGTGATCACAAGAAACAAGGCCGACTGGTAGCTCAAGGATATTCCCAAGAGGAAGGCATAGATTTTGATGAAACCTATGCACCAGTAGCTAGACTTGAGGCAATTAGGATTTTACTTGCATATGCTTCAGCATTAAATTTAAAACTCTTTCAAATGGATGTAAAATCTACTTTTCTAAATGGTTTCATAAAGGAGGAAGTTTATGTAGAACAACCTCCCGGTTTTGATGATATTGATTTTCCAAATCATGTATTTAAGTTGCATAAAGCTTTATATGGTTTAAAACAAGCACCAAGAGCCTGGTATGAAAGGCTCAGTGCATTTTTGTTAGAACATGGTTTCATTAGAGGTCAAGTAGATAGTACTTTATTTATTAAGTCCAAAGTCAAAATATACTGATTGTGCAAATATATGTTGATGATATAATCTTTGGTTCTACTAATGAATCTCTTTGCAAGTATTTTGAAAAGCTTATGCAGGAAGAATTTGAAATGAGCATGATGGGGGAGCTCAATTACTTCCTTGGACTGCAAATCAAGCAAGGAAAAGAAGGATCACATATCTGTCAAGCTAAATACACCAAAGAACTACTAAAGAAGTTTGGATTTGAAAACGCCAAGCCACTGTCAACACTAATCAGCACATCAACAAGGCTAGACAGTGATAAAGATGGTAAGAAAGTAGATCAGAAGCTTTATAGAGGTATGATAGGTTCATTACTTTATTTAATAGCAAGTAGACCTGATATATTGTTTAGTGTATGCATGTGTGCTAGGTATCAGGCAGATCCTAGAGAGTCTCATTTAATTAGTGTCAAATGGATTTTTAGATACTTAGTTAAAACTCATGATCTTGGATTATGGTATCCAAATTCATGTGAAATTAATTTAGTAGGATATTCTGATGCTGACTACGTTGGATGCAAGATAGATAGAAAAAGCACTAGTGGTTGTTGTCAATTTCTTGTAGGGTGTCTAATTTCGTGGTCTTCAAAGAAACAAAATTTAGTAGCACTGTCAACAGCTGAAGCTGAGTACGTGGCTGCTAGAAGCTATTGTACACAACTCTTATGGATTAAACAACAACTTGAGGATTATGGACTTCAAGTCATGACAATTTCCTTGCTGTGCGACAACACCAGTGCTATAAATCTAACCAAGAATCCAGTTCAGCACTCAAGGACAAAGCATATAGAGGTTAGGTATCATTTTATTTGTGATCATGTAGCTAATGGTAATATAGACATTTCTTTTATTGATACACAAAATCAGTTAGCAGACATCTTCACAAAGGCCCTACCGGAAGAGAGGTTCACATCTCTTAGAAGGGAACTAGGCATGTGCAAATTGTGAATGATTTATCTGCATATAACTGAAATACTGATTATTTCAGAATATCAATAATTCTCTCCCCTGAAATTAAGCAAAATTTCTTTAAAAAAAATTATTTGCTTCATACTTATCTACGATGGGTTGTTTATTTTAAAGCATTTATTCATCTCGAAATCATTTCTATTTGTTGTTTTCTGCCTTTATGGCGTCAGCATCTCAGAAGTCACTTTATCTTTACTCTATATATATCCCGAAGTCTGTGTTGCAACGATTCATCTCCTATACTTCATCTCTTTCGACTTGCGTGAGACGATAACCATATCGACTCCGGCATCGACTCCTTGCCATTTCAAATCTTCCACCTCTTCCTATGAGAAATTTCTTGAGGGCTTCTACTCCAATCTTCCTTCCAACCATCTAGAACCTTTTCCCTCTCAAAACCATGGCCGTTTCTGGAACTTCCAGCACTGTCGGGGGCTATGAAGCAGTGTTCCTCACCGCCGAGCAACAGGAAAGGTTTACAACTGTGAAGACCAAGCTATGCAGGCACAAGGCAGTGGATGTGGCTGATTTTGAAAAGAACGGGATGCACAGCATCGTGGCAGCAATGGAAAGAATGAAATTGACGAAGATAGCTACTCTATCAGAGGTGAGTTATCCAGACCTTGTCAAAGCATTTTATGTTTGCTTGAAGACTGAGGGAGACGGGTCCTTGACTTCCATGGTCAAAGGAACCCAGATAGCAGAAAGGTATTTGATATCTTTCATTCTTATGCTTCTGTAGAAAACATCTTTTTAGATAACAGAAAGGTATTTCCATTTTGGTGTATATTCCTTCTGCTCAGTTTCTAACGTAAACTGACAAGCCAAGAGACAGTCTAGCTGTCCATCTATTTGGTATTTAATGTATGCAGGTTCTTGACAGTACCACTACAACGTTGGACAAAGAAGAAACCGTAGAATATCTGGAAGATCCTTCTCTTGCGTGCATGGATCAGAAAGGTTTAAATGACTGGAAGCACTACAGCACCATGCAGTCTAATGTGCATCTAACTAAGAGACAACGGATACTTCAACGACTACTTTTCAAAAGAAGATATATATTAAAGACTGATGCTCCAGAAGAAGGCAGTCCGAATATAGAGAACGATAGAGAAGACTCTACAATTCTTGAAGCCTTCAATTTTAGTTTTCAGGGAGCATCTGAAGAGCGAAGCCTCACTCACCATTGTTCAAGCTCTTAACTCTCTGTGTCTAGTGTAGAACCTTGAGAGAGCTTTCATGTACTGAGAGTGTTCTTTATTGTAGATCTTTTCCTCTCAGTATTCGCTTCAGATCAAGCATTGTTCTATTAGCTTGGTCTAGGGACGTATCATCCCTTGAACACATTTTTTGTGTTTATTCCCTTCGTGTTGAAGGAAGACCTGGGGATTCCTGGGTGGTAGTTTTCCCTTCGTGTTGAAGGAAGACCTGGAGGGTTCTAGGGTGGTGTATTCCTCTTTGGGTTGTGAAGAGAAGACCAGCTGCGGCTAGGTGTGTAAGCGTCCTTGAGGGGGACTGTACCCTTGGGTGGTGAATCCTAAGTTGTTGCTCAGGGACTGGACGTAGGACTCCTGTGGAGAGGAGGTCCGAACCAGGATAAAATCTTGTGTAGTGTGATTGCTTGCTTTGTGTTTGTTGTTTTCTTTATGCAAACACTAACAATCATCGAAGTGTCTATTGTGTGAACGTTTTTGTGGACAGGTTTAGATAATCAGTTTTTAGAATCCCATTCACCCCCCCCCCTCTGGGCTTGCTAGCTGGGCAACACTACGAACATAGGCTTGATGGTCTGACATGATCACAAGGTAATAGAGAACACACTAAGGTCGTTTCGATCATGCTGATCTCTAAGGGTGTAACGGGTTTTAAGCGTACAACTAGCTCGTCGACTAAGGACGTGCGCCAAAACCAAGAAGACTTATGGAGGCCTTGACAAGGAGTCCCTGGTCCTGTCAGGAGTCTTCCCAATGAAGAGGTGGTCCATGTCAAAAGAGTGTGTAGAAAACTAGGGTCCGTCGTGCCTCGAGTGCTCGATGGCCGAGGGAAGCGGTAACGGTGTATAAAATACGCGAATAAAATGAAGACAAGTGTAATTATTTAAATAAGGAATTTATTAATTTATTTCACTTAAATTACCAGATATATTATTGAGTAATTTAACATGGTTTAATGGCAAGCATGACTGTTAGGTGTGTGTGCAAGTGTAGGAAATCAAGAGAGCAGGTATGGTTGTGCATATAGTTTTTTAAATTAATTATTTTTATGGAGATTTTATCCATTTACAGTTAACAAGTCGAAATTAATCACGATAGTACTTAATTAGGGTTAATTAGGGCTTATATGTAATTAATAACAAGGTTATATTAGTAATTCAGGGTTCTGGCCACGACTCTGAGGTCGCGACGCATAGGGCTGTCGCATTAAGGTCGTGACGCCTATGGTTGGAGCGTTCAGGTCACGACGCCAGTGGTTGGCACGTTCAGGTCGCGACGCCAGGCCAGGTCGCGTTCTGCTGAACCAGCCTTCAGGGTCAACCTGGCTAGGCCGTGACGTGTCGACTCGTCGCGTTCAGAATGCGATGGACTCCCGTGTCGTGACCCCCTCTGACATCGCGACGGGTCGGGCTGTCGCGACTTCAGAAGGTGGCCCGAGTCCAGAAAAGAGCTTTTGCCCCTTTTCCAGGTGGGTTCCATCCCTCATAGCTCACTTCAAAAGTTGATATAAATTCACAGAAAGCTCTGAAATTGATGAAATCAATTTTAAACGAAAGTAGACATGGAGATCTATCACTGGGCATGATGAATTAGAAAACAAACATGTTTAGGATATGCTTTGATTAGGTTACTTTTCGGTGACCTAAACATGCATAGTCATGGATCAACGAATTAATTAGCAATGGATACATGATGAAAATTAGGGAAACTAGGGGCGTTTGAAAGCTATCAACATGTAGTATTTATGAGAATATTTGCATGGCATGGGATCATGTACATGCATGAATTGAAGGCAATAATGTAGGTTCAGGTACATGGAGATAACAGGGTTTCACAGAATTAATTCTCCCTCATGGATGAACGAAAAGTAGCAAAACTACAGGGCCTTCAAAGAGGATCATGAGGGCTACCTAGGGTTAAAGTTTCACGATTTGTGCTTGACAGATTACCTACCTTTTTGCACTGTAAAGATATCCTAGGGTTGATGACGAATAGGAAGAAGAAAGTTCCTTGCTCCAAGCCCTTCCTCTCCTTGCTCCTCGTCCACAGCCTCCTCTCCTCGTCCTCCAAAGTCCCAACAACGAAATGAGACTTGGTAGGGACTAATTAGAGGGTATAAGGTGTTTTAAAAGTCCTAACTATCTAAAACCCTATCTTTTCCCTAAATTTTGAATTTCCTTAATTTATCTCCTTATTTCCTGGAATTTATCTACCTAAAAGGATAGGAAAGAGGTCCAATTTCGTGGCCAAAGGGTTAGGGTAAGCTTAGGACTCTTTTTAGGATATTTACAATCTATTTTAGTATTTATCTTGCACTTATTTAATTTATTTATTAATTAACTCCGAATTTCCACAATTATCTCCCCCTATTCTAGCATTTATCCACTAATTGGCTTGGGGAGAGATCTAATTTTGTGGCTAATGGGTTAGAATGGGTTAAGAACTCATTTTTAGGATAATTATGGGTTATTTAATGATTATCTTAACCCTTTTTTATTTATTATTAATTTAAGTGCGAATTTAGCTTAATTAATTCCCATCCCAAGATGGGCTCTTCTCACTTGGGCCCATTCTTTTATGCTTGGACCATTAATACAACTAATTCCTAATTTAGCTTAACGGGTTTTAGTTTAATTCTACTTATTCACCCTTTATTATAATTTAAATCTATTTAACATATTTATTCAATTGGTTTTTTTATTTCAATTTAATTTAATATTTTTATCCTGATATTTCTAACCTTTATCCACTAATTGGGCTTTTGCTCTTGGCCCAATACTTAAATATGGCTCAATTGTACAACCCATTTACTTAATGGATTTTAAGTATCTTTTATTAAAGAATTTATTCTTGGGCCAAAATTGTCTATTGGTCCAATTATCATAATGGGCTATCAACCCATATTATTTAAAGTCTACCCACATGTTTATTTTGATTTATAATCCACTTTAGCTCATAAAATAATGGATTCTCCGACTTATTCCTTAATTATGACAATAAGTCGCATAAATTCTTAAACTAAGTCCAAATGATTTTTCTATGCCCAGACTTCTTGATGGATCATTAGAAAATATTATTTAAAGCATAACTATTATTTTTACGACATTTTTATGTGGGTTTGTACGCATGCAATAATGATACATACCCTTTTAACTAGTTTGCATTTATTAATTGATAAAATTTCAATTTATCTATAAATTTTAAATTACTGGATTTTCCGGGGTACTACACTCCTGCTGCGTCGACCCAAGCCTCCGCATCTAAGTCTGGCTGGGGAGTGCCCTCTACATAGCGATCTGCCATCGTCCTGTCATAGGTCTCCTGCAGAATAAATTAAAAATGTATTATTCAAATCATATATTTTTAATATCTAAATTGAATTCAAAAATTATATTTTGACTTACAACAATCTTGCGAGCACTCTGGCTGACATAGTCATCCATCCCCTTCCGCTTATGAGTCCGTTCAAATAACTTGCGAAAAGTAGGGGCACGCTCGAGCTCGTGACGCTTACAATTCAACAAAAGTAGTTAGTTTCACAATAATAATTAATGTAAGCAATTGAACAATAATATGCTTACCAATTTCTGGCTGTGGGTCACATAAGATACTGACCCACTAGTATGCACATTCTTCTCCGGATGAGCTGCTCGATTGTGTTTAGCCGCTTGTGACCTCTCCTGCCATGGTCTAGTAGCCCAACGATGACAAAGGGACTCCCAATAGTCCCTCCTCATCCACACCGGGCCGTAATCCATCCAAGCCATAGGATCCTGGCTGTCTGTGGTCTTCGTTGTCTTGTCCCAGGTCTCCCACATTGATTTTCTGAAATTAGTCTGGGCAGTAGACTCCCAGACGACTCGTGCTCGAGGGAGATCCTCCGGTCTCGTGAACATGCACCTCCGCTGTTTAGAAATGAAATTACTCAACTTTGTGCATTAACAGAGAGAGATAGTAATTAAATAAATGACTTCAAATTAGTAAAAAATAATAATACCGTGAACATGTCAACTAACAATTCCCGGACGGACGAGGGGAACTCTTTCCATGAGTCCACTGGTCCTGGAATGTGTGCGTGCACCAACGATGTAATATAGCGGGAAGCAGGTCCTGGATCTATCTTCCCCCTGCAATTGCACATTAATTTTCTACATGAACTATATAACATAAATAACAAATACAGTAAGTTTGAAGTGATCAAGTTTACCCAGAAATTCAGCATGGCTGGCATCCAGCTAGCTGAGCCACCTCCTCCGCCGCTAGATGATGGCTCTCTACCTCTGTTGAAAACAATTAAGTACACTATTATTAAAAAAATTGGAAGACAAGAAACATACTAAAGTATGGAAACATACATGTACCTGGTGGTGAATGGAATGGGAAAGGTGATGCTACTGGGCGAGAAGCGGACCCTGCAAAATTATATGTACTTTAGAAAATATAAAGTTAATATGAATAGTAATATATAAAGTTTTGTGTTTGGGTACATATACATATACCTGTCGCCGGGACAACCGACATAGTCGGGGAGGCGGGCCCTGCAAAATTATATGCACGTTAGAAAATATGAATTTAATATGAACAGTAATATATATAGTTTTGTGTTTGGGTACATATATATATACATGTCGCCGGGACAACTAGCGTAGTCGACCGGGAGGCAGACCCTGCAAAATTATATGCACGTTAGAAAATATGAATTTAATATGAACAGTAATATATAGAGATTTGTGTTTGGGTACATATATATACCTGTCGCCGGGACAACCGACGTAGTCGGCCGGGAGGCGGACCCTGCAAAATTATATGCACGTTAGAAAATATGAATTTAATATGAACAATAATATATAGAGTTTTGTGTTTGGGTATATATATATATATATACCTATCGCCGGGACAACCGACGTAGTCGGCCGGGAGGTGGACCCTGCAAAATTATATGTACATTAGAAAATATGAATTTAATATGAACAATATTTTCAGAGTTTTGTGTTTGGGTACATATACATATACCTGTCACCGGGACGACTGATGTAGTCGGGTAGGCGGACCCTGCAAAATTATATGCATGTTAGAAAATATAAAGTTAATATACATAGTATAATAAAAGAATTGAGTTTAGTACATATATGCCTATCGGCGTACACCCTCGGCCTGCAGAAGTAGAGGGTGCACTGGACGAGGTGGACCACCTCCCACTACGTCCTCCACGTACCATATCTCTATTGAGAACAATAAAGATATAACATGTCATCAACACTCAAATTTAAAGTAGCTATTTTATAACATATAATTAGCAACAACACTCAGTTCTTACAAAATTTTATAATATTATCTATATTCATCATCAAATGCTGAAGATATGTCTAATTCAGCGTCATCTTCGTCATCCTCTTCGTCCTCATCATCGGTCCACTCTTCCTCCTCATCAGACTCCACCTCCCGCTCAACAACATGATCGTCAAGGGCATTTGGGTCAACTTCTTCCTCTTCGTTATCCTTATATAAGCAAATTGTTTCATTTATATCATCTACACTGAACTACATAGAAAGAGCCAACTCTCGTGCGTCACTCTGGTCTGATTGGAAAAAATTGTCATTAACATCTTCGAGCTCTATATCAGCCGGGAGAAGCTCATACTCAGGGAATAGCCTTGTTTTCACTCTACAAGCATCCACCACTCTCAATTTGAGGGACGAATAGTTCGAATAATAAACTTGTTGGGCTTGTGCCGCCAGAATGAATGTCTCATACGTACTCAACTTGGACTTATGTTTGACATCGACGATCCCATATGTTGTGTCATTACGAATAGAGGTCGGATCGAACCAATGACACTTGAAGAGAAATACATTGTTGCCTTGTCCCAAAATTGCAGTTCAATGACTTCTTCGAGAATGCCATAATAGTCTACTTCATTTTCATTGTAGGCACTTCCCTTCACACATACGCCGTTGTTCATCGTAGACTTATTCCGTCCATAATCTCTCATGTGAAATTGGTATCCATTCACAATGAGCCTAGATAGACACGTACAGTCTTCGAGGGCCCATAACTGATCTCTTGTACTCTTGAATCAGTAATAAAGCCTTGTTCAACCTATTATTAAAAAAAGGGACAGACAATGACAAATTACAACAACTAATTATGCATATACATAAGAACATAACACTTATGCATCAAAATATTTAGACACTTACTCGATATCTTAACCAAGTAACAAAAGACTTCTCCCGTTCCTTTTCAACCTGCACGTTAGTCAAAAGTGGATTCCGTTGTAGTATGACTAAGTCAAACTCTCTGCAATGAAAATGCCACGCAACCTCTAAGTTCTGTGAATTGCAAGCAAATGAGGTACATACATAAAGACATTAGTGTTGAGAGCTTACTCAATGTAAGGGTCTAGTTCTGTGCAATTCATGAAGATGTAGATCTCTGCAGCTACCAACTCTCTGTCTTCGAGTGCGCGAGTAGAAGAATATTCGAATGCTCATCTGGGACACTTGAATATAGAGAGTTGATCAGACACATTAGAATCTCCACCATCATCATTACGCGGAGGTTGAGTGCGTCGAGTTCGTATTTCCATGTCAAAGTACATCGAACAAAAGTTTGATATCTCTTTAATAAGGTATGCCTGGGTAATGGAGCCCTCAACTTGTGCTTTGTTGCAGACCTTCATCTTAAGATCGTGCATGCACCTATGACAACAATTCAAATGAATACATATGAAATATAAAAGATCATCGTAATGTGAATAAATTGAGACATAGGAATATACCTCTCAAATGAATACATCCATCGAAATTGTACTGGTCCTCCGACTCTAGTCTCATATGGAAAATGGATGATCAGGTGCTCCATTGAATCAAAGAATGCTGGAGGAAATATCTTCTCTAATTTACAAACTGTCTGTATTATATTTTGCTCGATATTTTGCAAGTCATGAAGTGTGAGTTTTGATGCACATAAAATCCTGAAGAATTGACTTAGCTCGGTCATTGCTCCCCATATTTGCTTCGACAACAACTCAAGAAAAGCAATTGGAATCAATCTTTGCAAGAAAACATAGCAGTCATGACTCTTCATTCCATATATTTTCCCCTCGTTGACATTTGCACAACGGGAAATATTCGAGACATATCCATCTGGAAATCTCAATTGCTTCAACCATTAACACACTTCCTTAATCTATCTGGCCCCAGCACATATGAAGCTTTAGGTTGAACCACTTTTCCACTAACATGCTACAGTTCTAGTTCTGGACGTCTGCAAAGTACTTTCAAATCTATTCGTGCCTTGACGTTATCCTTCGTTTTGCCTTTGGCGTCCATAATTGTGTTGAACACATTATAAAAAATATTCTTCTGTATATGCATGACCTCTAGGTTATGTCGTATCAAAAGTGTTGACCAATAAGGCAATTCCCAAAATATGCTTTGCTTCACCCAATTGTGATCCTTCCCAAACCCTGGGATTTGTCAGGTACTACCAGCCAGTTGTGATACAGTCGGTAAGTTCTGGACCCGCATCGCCATGTTTCCACTAGACACCCGTTTCGTATCTACCTCATCCATCACAATTGTATTTTTCATAAATGAATCCTTCTGCTTTCGGAAAGGATGGTCACTCCGTAGAAATCGATGATGACAATCGAACCAGCATGCTTTTTCCCTAGATTTCAAAATGAATGATTTAGAATCCTCCATACAATAAGGACATGCCAACCTCCCATGTGTGCTCCAGCCAGATAACATGTCGTACGCTGGAAAGTCACTTATTGTCCACATTAATGCAGCCTTCAGATTGAAATTCTGTTTTCTAGGTGCCTCATAAGAGAGAACCCCATATGACCATAATAATTTCAGCTCATCAATCAACGGTCTGAGATATATGTCTATATTTTTTCCTATACTTTTTGGACCAGGAATCAGCAATGAAAGGAAGAGATTCTCATGCTTCATGCACATGCCTGGCGAAAGGTTGTACGGTGTTAGGAATACTTGCCAACATGAGTAAGATGCCACCGTGCCTCTGAATGGATTGAAACCGTCTGTGCATAAACCCAGCCGCACGTTGCATGGATCCCTTAAGAAGTAAGGATGAAGATGACTAAAATGAGCCCAAGCTTCACCATCGGCAGGATGACTGATTTCACCATCATTACGATGGACTCTTTCCGCATGCCAAGTCATATGTCCAGCTGTCTTTGGGGACATGAACAACCGCTGCAATCTGGGTGTGATCGGAAAGTACCGCAGTGACTTATATGGAACATCCTTCGGCTTTGACTTGTCTCCTCTCTTAGGCTTGAATCTATCATGCTTACAGATACAACATGATTTCTTATCTGCATCATCTTTATATTACAACATACAATGATTAGGACATGCATCAATTTTTATAAAACCAAGTCCCAGATCATTCACCATCTTCTTTGCACGGAAAAAATCATCAGACAACCTCTCTGATTGAGGAAGCATACTCTTGACGAGTAAGAGAAGTCGATCAAAACAACTCTCACTCATATGAAATTCAGACTTCAAATTCAGTAGCTGGGACACTGTAGACAACTGTTGTGAGGCCCCCAAATTTTGTGCATTTAAATATGTTTAATTGGTGCATGTTATAGATATTTACACCTATATGCATGAGTATAATATATGTTATTCTTGTGTGTGTATATTGTATTTATTGTTATAAACATAACGTATTTAAATGATGTGGTGCATATGAGCTATTTTTTGAACATGTATATATATATATATATAAAATATATATATATATATATTATAAAATGTGTATGCATTATCTAATTATTGATGTACATGTTTTATTATTTATGAACATGCATGTTGTATGAAGTTACATTGTGTACATGTGTGTAGGCATATGTTTAACTTGATACCTATGATATCTACTTATTTCTGTACCCATTAAGTCGTTTATGATGCAATTGTGTGTCTATTTCATGTTTGTCTCTCTCTGGCCGAAATATCAAGTTGACGGCATGATCCTATGCTGCTGACTGCAGCCAGGATTGGCGTCCAGATCGATGGACGCTAATATCTTTGTGGGCAGCACCTGATGTGGATGCCTACTTTTCCAACTGTGCGCGTTTTCAGATCTGAAAACGGTTGTGGTTTGGCCGGGTTCTTGTTTAGGGAACTTCCCCAATGAGAGGATAACCTACCCTATTGCGTTCCCAATCCCTTAAGTTCTATAAATACACCCCTTTCAGACGGATTAGGTTCTTTTAGGATCTCTGGAGGAACCCTAGAAAACCTGTGCGAAACCTGATCTTGAGAGGCTTAGATCTGGCGATTGGGTGCGACTCCTGGCGTTCTTCTTCGACTAGAAGATGCTCCATACGTAGAGGAAGGCTTCCCCGATCTTGGTGTGCAGGCTTCATCAACACATGACCGGATCTGGACAGATTTTGGGCGCCTTCTTGGCACAGGTCGAGGAGGGCTTCTTCGATGAAATCATCGCTTCCAAGATTTAATTGAAGGCAAGTAGCTTAAGGATTCAACCTATAGACTCATCTTTTAGGGTTTTATCAATTTTCCAGATTTTTATTCCATGCCTAGATCCCCCAAAATTCTATGTTTTTATGTTTCGGTCTGCATTTTAAGCAGGCAGGAGATTGGCGGCCACAGTGTTGCCACCAAGCTCTTAGGTAAACGACAGTGTATCCTGCCGTCTATTATGTTGGCGGCCAAACCCTGGACGCCAAGTTCCCTGGTTTTTCCAAAACAATCTGTGACTGTATGGAATGTGATTTTCCAGGGAAAAATTTGTGCATACATGCATGGTTTAATTACTGTGGTCCTGTCTATGATATTCAGTAGATCATTCCATGAGATGTTGATGAGTTTCGATGATAATTGGCGTTTATAAAATTTTTATCATGATAAAATGTACATGATTTGACATTATTTAAATTCAGAATAATTAGAATTGATGCGTGTTATGTTCACAGAAAATTTCCATGAACCTAACACTACTGTATGCACGATACAGAACTATTAAAACTCTTAGATGACTGTCTATCATATATAACTGAATTATCTTGTAAATTGCCTGAAGCCTTGTTTATTATTAAAAAAAATAGTTAGACTACCCAGAAATTTATGAAAACTTCGTGATATATTTTGTGATACCTATGTACCCTGTGGTTAAATTTTCAGCCTGTTCTGATTTCTGTAGAACGAATCATCTTGCTAAATTTCATAATCTATTCTAATTATTAAAAAAATGGTTTTAATATTCTGAAAATTGTGAAAAATTACAGACATGTTCTCTGTGCTATATTGAAATTGTAATTAAAATTTTATATGATTCTGATTACTGTGCATATTGTTATAAGTTTTTGAAGCCTTTGTCCCATGTTGTATTAAATCCTAATTATGTTAGAATGTGATTAGCATTATGACTTAACTACTGTTAAATGATTGTTTATGAGTGATTGAGAGTCTAAATGTGATAAGTTATGTTTCATAACGCATGTGTGTGTATGTGCTTGGAAAGTGAAAGAATAAATATATGTGTGGGTAAAATGTGAATTGGGATAAGATAAATAAATTGTGCCCATAAGACACTGCCACCCTAGGCTTCTTGGAGCTGTACTGTAGTAATGCCCCTACAGGAAAGCTCAAATGGTAAAACGTGATACCCTAGGCAAGGGTCTTGAAAAATCCTGGAGGTGGACATGTTCCATTGGTAATGGTAGGGAGTGCTTCCCTCGGTTCTGTACTGACTAAGACTTGATCACGATTGCCTAAGTGATTAAGTAAATGTGAGTGTATCTGTAAGTGACATGATCCGTCTAGTGGTGGTTTGGGCTGTGTCTTGGCAATGTGTAAACAGGAACATGTGTATAAAGTTTAAAGTGACTGGAATTCGTGGCACAAGGTATGTGCAAATGATATGTGAACGTGGCACATGATGTGTGCATTATGACATGATAAGTGATACGTGAATGTGCAAAGTAAAAACGTGAGTAAGTGTATGTGAAAACCAAGGATAAGTATATATGTGCACGTCATAAGAAAATAGTACAAGTATAAATGTAATATTGTTTAATTGATATCCTGTCTAGTACATGTATAAATGTGTGATATAATACCCATGAAATAAATCATTTCTTGGTGTGCAAGTGTTAATATGATTCTTGACAAATGATAAAAATGATGATATATTTAATACCAAGTAAAGGTGCATGTTTCCATATCCACGAATTATAACTACTTGATGTACACGTATTAGTATTATGTTGAGAGGGCTAATGTGATCCATATGTGGGTGTGATAAATTTTCTATAAAAACAGCAAGCTAAATGTAGAGAAAAATGTTATATTTGCATGTGGAACGCATTAGAAATCATGCTAGGAGTGTTGCTTACCTTGCCCTTGTTTCCATGATTAAATGTGTAGAATTGCACATGATTAGAATAAAGTATGAGAGCAGGTGATTGTATGTTGAAATCATGTTAATGATACCATGCTATTAGCATCTATGATTAGAATATTGTTTTACATGTGTTAGATAAATTGTTTAATGTGATTCCATGTTTATTCATTTATGTTATAGCATGAGCATGTATGGATTTAAATTTCTAAATTCTAACGAATTAATAGTATTAAATTGTTAGAAAGCATGATTGGTAAGTATATGGTTTGAAATTTAAGTTACTTGCTGAGTCTATTATGTAGAGTCACCCTTGCTAAACATTTCGGGAAATTTAGAAGTCGAGGAGCTAGCAAAATCCGAGGAGTAGTTGGAAGAGTGAATTGAAGATTTGTAATTTATTTTCATAGTATGTAATGCTGAAATTGTAATTTGAACTTTGATATTATGTACTTGGAGTTGGCTATGTGTTTAGAGAACATTGTGTTTATGTTATTTCTTATTGGACTATATAGACTGTGGTATGTGAATTAAAGTTGATGGAATAAGATTATTTAAATTCCGTTGCATTATTCATTTCTATTCATGTATATCTCAGCTCACTTGTATATCGTTGGGGTTTTCTCCCCTGTAGCGGCTTGCTCTCATCCGATGTGGGTTGGTGTAACCGTATCGGGTGGAAGTGGGTCGTTACAACCGTGTATGTTTCTCACAACCATCCCATAATGGCTCATTAGCATCTCGAAGTAACTGATAAAATCTCTGAGCTGTATTATTCGACACTTCTTCATTTGTTTGGTCATCATGAATATTGAACTCCAGACTAGCAACATCGACAACCATGTCTACGTACGTACTTGTGGAGGCAAAGTTGGCTGGTTCAGACGACTAGATATTAAACTCACCATGAGATGACCATAACTCATAATGGGCAACAAATCCTCTTGTATACAAATGATGCTGCACATCCCATGTCGATATCCACTTTCTGTTCTTACAAGCCGAACATGGACATCGGATGTTACCCATCGGATCAACTGCTACTGGTGAATTCCTTAATGCAAACTGAATGAAACTATCAACTCCATCTTTAAACTCCTCTGTCACAACTCCATTAACTATTCCACAGTACATCCATGACTGATTCTCATACGACATTCTTCCTACACAGATTAAATGTCATCTCACGAGTTAAAACCCAACTCACCCTCACATCGTTCGAGTAAGTCAAAATGAATAGGTAGGACATATTAATTAGATTATCATTTTTTACCCATCCATGAATATTTGATCGCACTCAAATGGTCATTTACTATATGTTTGTATAGTTTGCTAAAAATTTCGGCAGTATTTCCCCACACCTCTCCGATATACCAAAAATATTTATTGATTAAGAATTTTTCTTAAACACTTATTTCTAAGTGGCTAAGAAAATATTCAAAATCAATAAAGGTATACCAGAGAGGAGTGCGAAGATGCAACCAAAATTTTCAACAACTGTACAAACATATATAGTAAATAACCACCTAACTGCGATCAAACATTCACAGACTGTCCAAAACGGGACAATTCAAGACTTTGAGTTAGATATACACTTTTCTCATCATTGAAAATAAGACTCGTGCACATCAACTTGAATGGAAAGGTTCATTGACATGGACTTAACATGCTCTCGTGAGGTGTGCGTAGTGATAAATTACTATACAAAATATTACATGTGAACAAATGAAATATTAAACTAAATTCACACATACATGTAAATGAATTACATTAAAGTAAGAACTGCAATACTAATCACTAAACTTGAATTTATAGGAAAAATTAGACTCCTCAATTATCTACTCCTTTTTGGAATCAAATATACAAACTTACCATAAACATCTGCTTTAAATTTCTAAAAAAAAAATTGTAAACATGATCTTAATTGGAAGACAACTGATAATTAATCATGGGATCTCAAATAAAATTAGTAAAGAGGATCTTAATTGGATAAAACACCATGCCAATGAAGGCTTATATGAAAATTCAAGGAAAAAAAAAAATTCGTGCAAGGCGTTGAACAACTTCAAAGAAAAAAAAAAGGGTGCATTGGCTCTGTGTTCCTGAATTTCACCTACTTAAACAACAACCAGTAGCTGACAGGAAAAGATTTGGGGGAGTCAAGTTTGGAGAAATGGAGAAGGACTACCTACTTGCCCATGGGGCCGCTGCGAACCTTCACGAACGCCTATTCACACTCAGTGACTCCTCACAGATGCATGTTTGCCAAATATGCACTAGAGTCGCGAATGTGATCTAGCGGCCGGTCTCTGGTGGTAAGAAGGTCAGATGACCTTACTGCCCATTCTGTCAACCAGTATGATATTTTCTGAAGACTGACAGAATGGGAAGTAAGGTCACCTGACCTTCTTACAACCAGGGACTGGCCGCTGGATCACATTCGTGACTCTGGTGCATGTTTGGCAAACATGCATCTGTGAGGAGTCACTGAGTGTGAATAGGTGTTCATGAAGGTTCGCAGTGGCCCCATGGGTAAGTAGGCAGCCCCTGTAGTGCCCTAAAATTTTTCTTGAAATTTATATTGCAATTGTATGTTTATTTCTCCATGTATTTGTGTGCTGTTCTATGTTGAACTTGGCGTCAACATCTGCTGGCGTTGACATCTCTTAGCGGCATGATCATCCGCCGTTTATTTCTTGTTAATGACAGTATACTATGTCGTTTATTATTTTCTGAAATATTGGATTTTTTGGGCAAGAGTATAGACGGCACAATCGATGGACGTTTACATGATGGCTGACGGCATCTTATGTTGACGTTAACCTGACTTGCCTGTTTTTGATGCTTCCATTCCGGGGGAGATAAATCGGCCATTTCTAGGGTGTTAAATGGGAAGTTATGGTGCGTTTCTGATCCTAGGGCTAGGATTAAGTCTTGGCTAGGCATGGGGATCCTTTTTAAGACTCGGTTTTGGCATCTGAGAGGAATTTCGTACTGGTTGAGAAGGGAGAAAAGAGGGCCGAGAGAAGGGAGGAGCAGAGCTCGTACGTGCGATCTTAAGGTTTCTGGACCAAGGAGGATCGTCCAACTTCATGATCAGGAGCTTCTCCAAGCAGAGAAACTGCATTGAAGGTGGTTTTGGAGCGATTGAAGATGGAGGGGAGGACTGCCTTACTGCCAAGGCGGGCTTCTTCGACTCTTGATTCGTCAATCCAGAAGGAGGGATAGAGGCAAGTTACATGGGGGTTCGGTTTAGGATAGATTAGCCTTTAGATTTAACATTTTTACAGATTTTTAAACCATGAAAATAACCTACAGGAAAGGGTAGAAGTCATATCATTTTATGTAGAGTTTTCTGTGTTTTCTGGGCATATGAAATTGACGTTTAAATCCATTGCCGTTGAGTTTTTGTAAATGACACTATCGATTTCCGTCTATATCATGTAAACGACATGTGTTTTCCGACATCTACTATATGTTAACGACGCTATGTGCCGCCATCTACTGATGCTTAACGACATAATATGTGGACGTCTAATTTAGGTAAACGCCACATATGTTGCTGTTAAGTTTATCAGTAAAGTAAAATTCAGAAATTTGATTTTAATTGCTTATCTGTGATCAAGGATTGTATTAGGTTTCGGCCAGGTGATGTTTTGTGTGTTTTATCACTGTTATACTATGGACAGGTCATTGTAATGGTGTATAGGCCCCATGTACATATGAATAATTATTATTGTGATGTAAATGGAATTGCTAAAAGAAAAGTAAAATGATTGCAAACATGATTCATGTTGAAATGTTAAATTTTGAGACTGTAATATTATGAGATGATACTGCATACCTGTTGTATTCAGTTCCTGTATAGAATTACATGATTTTGCCTCACTGTTGTACCATGTTAGTTAACTTGAACTGATGGATTTTAATTATGAAAAATGGTTATAGGGTTCAGAAAATTATGAAATTTTGCATATACGTAATGTAATCAGATTTTGATTTAATGTCAAATTTTTGGGATTTTTAGACTTCTGTGCACACTGTTATGAATTTCTGATTGGTAAATTGCATATAGAATTTTAAGATAAACATGAGAATATGTACATGAGTGGATATGATATGATTAGTACCATGATAGGTTTCTTTTAAATAGTATGGTTGATTTCAGAAACTGAGAAAAATCTGAATTTGCATGATATTATGTTTAATGCATGAAAAAGCATGATAGAAATGCATGAAAATGTAGAATGATGATTTCATACATGTTAATGCATATGTGGAAATGAAATGGCCAATAAAGACATTGCTATGATAGAGATTTCCTACAAGGAACTACACCATGGAATGCCTCTATGGTAATGGTTCATCTACATAAAATGACCTATTGATCCGTGGGCAACGGATTGAAATCTTGGAGGTAGACAAGTTCTACTGGTTTAGGTGGGAAGGCTTTCCCCGGTATTGCGCAATGGCCATGACTTCATCACTGCTTTGCCTAGGTGATAAGTGAATGCTATATGACTACATGATCTCTATTAATAGTGTGGGCTATGTCTTGGCAACTAAATGATAAATGTCTACAT
Organism: Colocasia esculenta; assembly: GCA_014218235.1. Classification (NCBI taxonomy): domain Eukaryota; kingdom Viridiplantae; phylum Streptophyta; class Magnoliopsida; order Alismatales; family Araceae; genus Colocasia; species Colocasia esculenta. Next base: position 106,445,495 of record CM024755.1, on the reverse strand, counting down.
GAAAAATGTCTACATGTTACATGCTACATGATCTACATGTCAATTTTTAACATGCTACATGAATTACATTCACTTGTTATATGTAATAATGCCACATGTATAAAGATTACTTGCTACATGTTAACTAATTGCATATGGCATAATGTAGATAAGCTTTTCTTAAAAATGTTACATGCTACATGACATTGAACTTATGTCCAAGAATCGATTACATGCTGTGCTATAGAAACATTGTTTAATTTTATGTTATAATAAAAGACATAGGCGACATGATACTGAAATGTTTCGTTTTCACACTATGCTATGTAAAGATTGAATACCAAATGACTTAGAACCGTTAGTAGGAAGAGTTATATGATATCAATGATGTGAATGATATATGTTACCATGTTTTAAATCTATTATATACATCATATCTTGACTGACTTTCATGTGACTTGTTGGGTCTTGTAGACTCATACATGCTTAACATTTCAGGAGATACAGAGGATACCCAGGAGTTGGCGCACACCGACTCAGAGCGAGAGGACGTGGAGGTTTAGACTGGTTGAGAGATTTAGAGTGATATTGTACGTGAGGAAAAGATGTACTTTCATTTTATGCATTTGAACTTATGGATTGCATTAAATTTGGACTATTGTTATCTTTATCTTATGCTTAAGACTTAACATTTGAGTATGATGTTGATTACAAGTATTTGGTTCCATATTCCGTTGCATATTATTGGAATTGAATTATCATTTATGTATGTCTTAATCTGTACCGTCTAATGTTGGATATATTCCACTATAATACCTCTATTAGATCCAATGTGAGTTGGAATAACCGTACTGGGTCTAAGAGAGGCGTTACAGTCCCTCTCCATTTCTCCGAACCTGACTCCCCCAAATCTTTTCCTGTCAGCTACTAGTTGCCGTGTAAGTAGATGAAATTCAGGAACACAGGGCCAGTGTGCCCTTTTTTTTTTTCTTTGAAGTTGTTCAACGCCTTGCAAGAAATTTTTTACTACGGAAAATTTTTCTTGAATTTTTGTATAAACCTCGGTTGACATGGTGTTGTGTTTCTCATGTATATGTAACCTCCCAGGTTCATTTTGACACTGTGATTCAGATCACCTACTTCTATTTATTTTGTGAATAGAAGCAGATCTTGAGGTTATGTAGCAAGGATATAAATACAACTTTAATAATTTGCAATTGACCTGATGTCTTATGATTCATAGCTTAAACTTTAAACAAATAAGATGATTCTAGGTTCTTTAAGTCTAATTTATTAAAATTACATTGAGATATGTCTGATTTTAAATTATATTTTTTATTAGCTAATATATCTAAAGATATATTATATCTATTAACTAATATATCCAACAAAAATATTGGAATGAATGAAAAATATAATCGACTGAAAAAAAAATTGAAACAAAATCTAAGGGGAGGGGCATCGGGAGGGGACACTGTGTAGGGGGGGAGGGGGGGGGGGCTGTGCAGGGGGAGGGGGGGGAGAGGCCAGGGACTGTGCAGGGGGGAGGGGGGGGAGGGTTGTTGGGAGGGAGGGACTGTGCAAGGGAGGGGGGGGGGACAGTCGTGGGAGGGGGAGGGGGAGGGAGGGGGGACTATGTGCAAGGGGGGGGGGGACAGTCATCGGGAGGGGAGGGGGGAGAGGGGGGGGGAATGTGTAGGGGGAGGGGGGAGGGTCGTCGGGAGGGGGAGGGGAGAGGAGGGAGGGACTATGAGGGAGGGGGGGGGCACAGTCGTCGGGAGGGGAGGGGGAGAGGAGGGGAGACTGTGTGCAAGGGAGGGGGTGGGGACACTCCACGGGAGGGGGAGGGGGGAGGAGGGGGTAGGGATTGTGCAGGGGAAGGGGAGGGTCGTCGGGAGGGAGAGGGGAGAGGAGGGGGGGGATTGTGCATGGGGAGGGGGGAGGGTTATCGGGAGGGGGAGGGGGAGAGGAGGGGGGGACTGTGTAAGCGGGGGGGGGGGACTGTGCAGGGGAGGGGTGGGACAGTCGTCTGGAGGGGGAGGGGGAGGGAGAGAGGGGGGGGGGGACTGTGCAAGGAGGGGGGGGGGGGATGGTCGTCAGGAGGGGGAGGGGGAGAGAAGGGGGAGACTGTGCAAGGGGAGGGGGACTGTGCAGTGGTGTGGTGGGGGGTGGGACAGTCGTTTGGGAGGGGGAGGGGGAAAGGGAGAGGGGGGGGGGACTATGTAGGGGAGAGGGGGGGGGTCGTCGAGACGAGGAGGGGGGCATACCGGCGGTAGGGGCGGCGAGTAGGGGGCGATGACGGCGGCAGTGGCAGGGCAGCGAGCCAGAGATTGGGATAGCGAGCAGGAGGCGGAGACGACAGTAGTGGCAGGGCGGCGAGCTGGAGGCAGGGACGACAGTGATCCGGTGGTGGTGATGGTGTCGGGGCGGCGGCGAGTCACCGGAGGGAGCACGAGAAGAGAGAGAGAGAAAGAGAGAGGGAGAGAGAGAGAGATCGCGCGAGTGAGGAGAGAGAGAGTGCGAAGGAAAGAGAGAGAGCGCAAATGAGAGAGAGAGAGTGTGGTTTTAGAAATTTGGGGGCGTTAGTGACGACATTTTCGATAGATAAAAAACCGCTAGAAATGGTGTCAAAAATTTTCGACGGAAAAATTTCTGTCAGAAAATCTATCGGAAAGTTCGACACAATTTCTGACAAACACAATCCGTCGAAAAATGCTGACGAATTTTTCGACGAATTTTGTCCGTCGGCAAATACAGACAACATTTCCGATGGATATAAATCCGTCAGAAATGCCGTCGCTAAAGCCGCTTTCTCTTGTGGTGTTTCCGACCTTCTTCAGTCCACCTGTTTGATTCAGAAAGAGCTTGAGCTCCACTTTCTTTTGTTTCTCTTTCTGAACCTTTGTGTTTGCTCATTGTTGTTGAGCAGACACACAAGTCTTTCATTCGTCTGTGTAAGGAAACCTGCAGGAGGTTTGTATCCTATTGTACCCCTCTTGTGAAGGGAAGATCTACAAGTGTAGATGGTTTTTGTACCCCTTGGTTAAGGGAAGACTTGCTGGGAAGTAAGTGGACTTGTAATACCTCTCGGGTCTGAGAGAAGGCCGAGTATTTCTTGGCAGTTAGTGAAATCCCAAGTGGTTTCTTGGGGACTTGACGTAGGACTTCCATGTGGGAAGGGCCAAACCAGGATAAAATTCTTGTGCCATCTTGTGTGATTGATTTCGCCAAGTTTTTCACTTGTTTCACACACACCTCACTAAGTACTAACAAAATTATTTAGTGCTGTTTATCTTTTAGATAAAATTTTTTAAAGTGCAAGAAGTCCTATTCACCCCCCTCTAAGACAACTATTGTGCCATCTCGATCCAACAAGTGGTATCAGAGCATGGTTTTCTTAGAAGAATCGAAAGATTTGAGAAGAGATGGCAGCTAAAGCTCACAACTATGAAGGTCAATCAGTCACCATACCACCATTCTTTGATGGTGAGGACTACCAATACTAGAAGATGCCAATGGAATGCTTCATCAGAGGCACATACTTTGTTCTATGGCTGGTAATAGAACAAGGTGATTTCATTATTGTTCCTGCTAAAGGTACTACTATAATTACAGTAGCTAATAAGGTTAAATTGTCTCTAAACTTTAAAGCAATAAATTATCTATGTTGTGATTTATCAAAAAGAGAATTTAGCAGATTATCAGCATGTAAATCCGCTAAAGAGATGTGGGATAAATTGCAAGTAACATATGAAGGAACAGACAAAGTGAAACAAATTAGAATAGATATTCTTGTTTCACAATACGAATAATTTAAAATGCTTCCAAATGAAAATGTTACTCAAATGTACAATAGATTTTCAAACATAGTAGTTGGTCTAAGCTCTCTTGGAAAAACTCTTTCTGATGAAGAAACTGTCAGAAAAATACTTAGATCCTTAACTCTTTCATGGACCCCTAAGGTCACTGCTATGGAGGAAGCTCATAATCTAACAAAACTTTCCATTGATAAATTAATTGGTTCTCTTATTACCCATGAAATAAATATGGAAATATTATCTGAAAGTACATCTAAAAAGAAAATGCCAAATGTTTTGAAAGCTGCAGATTCTTCTTCTTCTAAAGATTCAAAAGAGAAAACAGATGACAGTGATGATGAAGTCATGCTGTCAAGAAAGCTCCAACGAATTCTTGCAAAGAAAAAGAAGTTCGGCTCAAAGAAATACTTCAAAAGAGAAAAGAAGAAGGAGCCGACCTATTATGAATGCAATCAACTTGGACATTACAAGTCAGAATGTCCAAACTCAAGAAGAAAGAACCTACTGAAAAAATTGATAAGAAGAAATGCAAAGAAAGAAGATTCAGAAAATACAAGAAAAAGGCTATGGCCGCAACATGGGATAATGAAGAAGCTACAACTTCAGATTTCTCAAGTTCAGAATTAGAAGAGGAACAAGTCATTCTAGCCCTCGTGGCAGGACTAGAATAGGTAAATTCTGAAGCTTCTTTTACATCTTGTTCAGAATCTAACTCTGATAGCTTAGAAGATGTATTTAATGAACTGTATGAAAAATATAAAATAATAGTTAAACAAATGAAAATAGTTAAGATCAAACTACTAAATCAAGAAAAATCCAACACTTTTCTAAAAAGTGAAGTAGAAAAGATAGGACAAAACTTAACTGAAACAAAAAGATCAAATGAATTACTCTGTGAAGATCTAAAAAATAAAATAGTAAAATCATGGAACTTGAAACAAATTTAAATGAATTGAAAGATGAAGAAAAATTAAAAGAAGAAAATGACTATCTAAGAGCTACCTTAGATAAAGTTGCTAAATGTAAAACATCCTTATTTGTAAAGTTGAAAAGTGGTAGAACTGGCAAAAAGAAATATGGAGTAGGATATACACCTCCATCAAATGATGAGAAAATTATCTATCCTGAAAAATATCCAACTCCAAAATTTGTGAAAAAAAAGAAATTAAAAATCCCATAAAAGTTAATCAATATGTTTATAGACAAACATAGAAATCAAGTAAAACTACACATACTAAGAATGCATATGACATGTGCTGTAGTCACTGTAATAAATTAGGACACACAATCAGCACTTGCACAACTAGACATTTGCACTGGATTCCAAAGACTAACCATCAAGGACCCAAGAAAATTTGGGTATCAAAAATTAGAATTTAGTTCTATTTGCAGGGTCGCCTAAGAGCATCCAAATGGTATTTGGATAGTGGGTGCCCAAGGCATATGACAGGTGACAGAAAACTATTTACAAGCTTTAGAGATGAAGTTGGTCAAGTTACCTATGGAGATAATGGAAAAGGAAAAGTTCTAAGATGTGGAACCATAGGATTAAAAGAAAAAGATTTAATAGAAGATGTTATGTATATAGAAGGTCTAAAGCATAATCTGATTAGTATCAGTCAACTTTGTGACAAGGGTCACTTAGTCAAGTTTCAGAATGATAAGTGTATAATACAAAAGGATGGAAAAACAGTGTTTGAAGCTCAAAAAGTCAAAAATCTTTACACTCTACAGTTAGCAGAATTAAAAGAAGTCAATCTATGTCTTGCAACCACAAAGAGTGAGGAAACTGATCTATGGCACAGAAGATTAGGACATGCTAGTAATTCATTGATCAAGAAACTAATCAAGCATGATCTAGTTGAAGGTATTCCAAAACTAAAGTTAAAGAAATTTGGAATCTGTACAACATGTGCAAAAGGAAAGCAGACCAAGACTTCATTTTAGACTAAAACAGCTGTAACAACTTCCAAACCCTTGGAACTCATTCATATGGACTATGAGAACAATCAGTCTTGGAGAAAAGGTTTATGGCTATGTAATCATGGATGATTACTCAAGGTACACTTAGGTATCATTTTTAGAAGCTAAATCAGAAACATTCTCAGCTTTTCTGAAGTTTAGCAAGTTAGTACAGAAGAACCAGAAATTTTAAATAGTTCGTATTCGATCTGATCATGGTGGAGAATTCATGAATGAAGAATTTGTCAAATTCTGTGAAGAAAATGGCATTGAACAAACTTCTCTGCACCAAGAACATCTCAACAGAATGAAGTAGCAGAAAGAAAGAACAGAACACTGTTAGACATGGCTATGACAATGCTTACATGATATAATCTACCAAAGTACTTCTCGGCAGAAGCAGTCAACACAGCCTGCTACATTGTCAACCAATGTATGATCAGACCTATCTTGAAGAACCTTATGAAATCTACAAGAAAAGAAGCCAACAATCAGTCATCTTCGACCCTTTGGTTGTAAGTGCTTTATTTTAAATAATGGCAAAGATAATCTAGGTGAACGAGCACTTCAACGTTCAAATTTCAAATAGAAGATATATAAAGAAGACTGAAGTTCCAGAAGAAGACAACTTTGAGATTGAGAATACTAACTACAATCTTTCACAAGTTTTTCTGCGAGCATCTCAAAGAGCCAAGCCTCACTCCTTTGATTGTTTAGCTCTTAGCTCTCTACATTCATTGTGTTAGTCTTGAGAGCATCTGTAAACTGAGAGTGTCCCTCACTGTAGATCTTGCCCTCTCAGTCTTAGCTTCAGATCTAGCATTGTATAAGTTTGATCTAGGGGCTTGATCTCATTTCACATTATTGTGTTCTAGGGTTCCCTTCGCGTTGAAGGATGACCTGGGGGTTCCAGGGTGTGTGTTCCCTTCGAGTAGAAGGAAGACCTGGTGGTATCCAGGGTGGTGTATTGAAGAGAAGACCAGCTGTGTCTGGGTGTGTAAAGGTCTAAAACGGGGACTGTACCCTTGGGTAGTGAAAGCCTGAGTTGTTGCTCAGGGACCGGACGTAGGACTCCTGTGGAGAGGAGGTCCGAACTAGGATAATTCCCTGTGTTGTTTGTGTGCTTGCTTTGCATTTACTATCTTTCTTTACTAACTCTAACACCCATCGAAGTGTGTTTTGTGTGACTGTTTTGTGAACAAGTTTAAGGTACTCAATATTTTTAAGAATCCCATTCACCCCCCTCTGGGCTTGCTAGCTGGGCAACAAGTGGTATCAGAGCTAGTCTCTTCGACAAAGAAGAAGATCCAACGATCTGAAGAGAAAAGATCAGATGGCAGCCCAAGGTCACTCTGAAGGTCAGTCTGTCAACCGGCCACCTCTATTCGATGGAGAAGACTACACATACTGGAAGACTAGAATGGAATACTTTCTACAAGGACTCGACTGTCAAATCTGGTCAATAGTTGAAGAAGGAGACTTGTTGGTTACAAATGAAAAAGATAAGTGGACTGAAGACGACAAGAAGAAAGTCTCCCTAAATTGCAAAGCCAAAAGCATACTATGTTGTGCTCTCAGTAAGAAGGAGTTCAACAGAATTTCAGCCTACAAATCTGCGATGGAAATGTGGGAGAAGTTAAGGATCACATATGAAGGCACAGACAAAGTGAAAGAAACCAGAATAGATATCTTGGTGACTCAGTACGAGAGGTTCTAGATGCAGTCAGGGGAAACGATTACACAAATGTTCAATAGATTCACCGACATTACAAATGGTCTAGCAGGTCTTGGCAAAAACTATGAAATAGGAGATATGGTAAGAAAAATTCTAAGATCTCTACCATCATCTTGGACTCCCAAAGTAACAGCAATAGAAGAAGCTAATGACTTGAAGAGAATGTCATTAGAGAAGCTCATTGGGTCCCTCATGGCCCATGAGATAAACATGGAAAGATTAGGAGAATCATCAAGTAGAAAGAAGAACACCAATGCCCTCAAAGCAGTAGAAGGCAGCTCTGAGGAAGAATCAGAAAACGAAGCCAGTAGTGAAAACCGTGAAGATGAAGAAGCAATGCTGTCAAGAAGACTACAATGCATCCTAGCTAAGAAGAAAAAGGTTTAGTCCAGTAGAAGATATTTCAAGAAAAACAAAGAGTTTAGGAAGTCAGAAGGAAAAGATTAAAAGAGAGCTGAGCCCATATGCTATGAATGTAAGAAGCCCGAACATATCAAAGCAGAATGTCTGAAGCTCAAGAAATCTGAGTTTAAAAGGAAAGATAGTTCCAAGAAATTCAGAAGATACAAAAAGAAAGTGATGGCAGCAGCTAGGAGCAATAGCAGTGACTCTGACAGTGAGTCTATCTCAAGTGAAGAAGAGGAAGAAAAGGCCAACCTGGACTTCATGGCAAGCATCAACGAAAAGGTAATATCTGATTCCTTCACTTAATGTACTGAATCTGATTCCGAAAACTTGGAAGAAGCGTTTAACAAACTTTATGATAAATATAAGGATGTGTGTAAATCACTAAAAATGATAAAGAAAAATCATGCTTGCCTAGAAAACACAAATTCAGACTTAAAATCTGAAAATGAACAACTAGAGAAACAAATCACTGAACTTAAAAGAAGAAATGATCTGTTATGCGAAGATCTGAAAGATAAAAATAAACAAATAATAAAATTAGAAAAACAAGAAACCTTAGATGAATTGAAAAAGGAAATTAAAACTCTAACAGAAGAAAATGAAAAACTATCTAGTATACTAGAAAAATTCACCAATGGGAAAAAATCCTTAATATTAAAAGGTGCTAGACGATCAGGAAAAAGAAAACAAGGATTAGGCTATACAGCCCCAGATAATGAAGCCACTATAATATACCCTAAAACGTATCCAACTCCTAAATTTGTAGCTGAACAAGATACTTCATATAAATCAAACTTTAAGTATGTTCCTTATGAAATTGTAACTAAAACAACATGCTGTAGCCATTGCAACAGACTAGGTCACGGTAAAATAACTTGTTCAACCAAACACAAAAATAGATAATTAAAAGAAAAATTGATGACACTAACCAACCAGGACCCAAAAGAACTTGGGTACCTAAAGCATGATGTTTTCATTTCAGGGAAACCTTCGAGCATCCAAATGGTATTTGGATAGTGAATGCTCAAGGCATATGTCAGGTAATAGAAAACTGTTCTCTCACCTCAAAGCTGAAGAAGACACAGTGACATATGGAGACAATGGAAAAGGAACTATAATAGGATGCGAATCTGTTGGCAATAAAGAGAAAATATTTATTGAAGATGTACTATGCATAAAAGATTTGAAGCATAATCTCATCAACATAAGCCAGCTATGTGATAGAGGACATCAAATCAAGTTCCAAGAATCTAAATGCAACATCATGAAGGACGGAGCAGTAATTTTTGAAGCTAACAGAGAAAAGAATCTGTACGTACTTTACCTTGAAGAACTAAAAGATCAAGATATCTGCTTAGCAGCTAGTAAGGAGCAGTCAACTGAGCTGTGGCACAGAAGATTGGGTCACTGCAATTTGGATGGCATGAGAAAGCTGATCAAGAGAAACCTGGTGGAAGGTCTACCAAAGGTCAGCACAAGAATGGACGGTGTCTGTGGACCATGTGCAAAAGGAAAGCACACCAGGTCATCCTTTAAGTCAAAGACTGTGGTAACAACCTCTAAACCCCTAGAACTCCTTCATATGGATTTATTTGGGCCAATGAGGACCACAAGTCTTGGAGGAAAGAATTTTGGATTCGTTATAGTAGATGACTATTCAAGATTCACATGGGTATCCTTTCTGGAACACAAAGATGATACATTTGAAAGCTTTGTAAGTTTCAGTAAAAAGGTTCAGAAAGATAAGAAGTACTGCATTGTTGGAATCCGGTCAGATCATTGAGAAGAGTTCCAGAATGAAAAATTTGCCAAATTCTGTGATGACAAAGGGATAGAGCACAATTTCTCAGCACCAAGGACACCACAACAAAATGGAGTTGCTGAGAGAAAGAACAGAACCCTTATGGATATGGCAAGAACGATGCTATCAGAATACGATCTGCCAAGATATTTTTGGGCTGAAGCAGTCAACACAACAAGTTACATTATTAATAGAGTAATGATCAGGCCTATCCTAAAGAAGACAACATATGAATTGTACAAGAAAAAGAAGCCGAAGATCAGTCACTTCAGGACATTTGGATGTCCATGTTTCATCCACAACAACGACAAAAGAGACATTTGTAAGTTAGATGCAAAATCAGATGAAGGCATCTTCATGGGGTATGCATCTAAACCTAAAGGCTTAGGGTATTTAATAAGCGTACTTTATTAATTGAGCAATCAGTACACATTATCTTTGATGAAACTAACCCTTCCTTAAGAAAGGAAGAAGATAGCTATAATGATGATGCAGATGAATTGTCCTAGAAATTAAAGAACACATCCATTGAGGACAAGGAAGATCCACCTCTGGAAGACTTGCAACAAAAGGACATAGTACATGAGAATCTTCTAAAGGAATGGAGATACAAGAAAGATCACCCTCCTGAAAATATTATTGGTGATCCATCTGTAGGGGTAAGAACAAGAGGTAACATAATTCCATGTGATTATTTAGATTTTGTTTCTCAAATAGAGCCTAGGACAGTCAATGAAGCTATCACTGATGAATCTTAGATTTTAGCCATGCAAGATGAACTGAATCAGTTCAAGAGAAACCAGGTATGGTCACTTGTTCCTAGACCATCAGATCATCTAATGATTAGCACCAAATGGGTGTTCAGAAATAAATTGGATGAAGCTGGTGTGATCATAAGAAACAAGGCCAGATTGGTAGCTCAAGGCTATTCCTAAGAGGAAGGTATAGATTTCGATGAAACCTATGCACCAGTAGCTAGACTTGAGGCTATTAGAATATTACTTGCATATGCATATGCATTAGATATAAAATTATTTCAAATGGATGTAAAGTCTGCCTTTCTAAATGGTTACATAAAAGAGGAGGTTTATGTGGAACAACCTCCAGGTTTTGATGACATTGATTTTCCAAATCATGTATTTAAATTGCACAAAGCTCTATATGGATTAAAGCAAGCACCAAGAGCATGGTATGAATGGCTAAGTGCATTTCTATTAGATCATGGTTTCACTAGAGGTCAAGTAGACAGTACATTATTTGTCAAATCTAAGGTCAAACATATTTTGCTTGTTCAAATATATGTTGATGATATAATATTTGGTTCTACTGATGAATCTCTTTGCAAGTATTTTGAGAAGATTATGCAGGGAGAATTCAAGATGAGCATGTTGGGTTAAGTGTGAATATAATTCTTTTTCCCTCATATTTTGATGATGACAAGTTGTGATTTTGATGCATAATAATTGGAACATGTGAAATACATCACATATGAAATAACAATATTCAAAAAGCAAGTTTCCAAACACATATATCATTTATATTCATGATAATACATTGAACTAATGATTTATGTGTTTATTTCTCAGGGACAAACATTTATTGCAAAGGTAGTGTCGACACACCTCCTACTGGTGTCGACACAATGCTTCAAAGCAAAGGCAGAATGTTGTAGAAATGGTGAAGTAGTGTCGACACTAGACCAAGTCAGGTCGACACTAGAGGCAGCTCCCAGAAAACCCTATCAACAGACCTATACTGCAGGTCAACACCAGATGCAGTAGTCGACACTAGAGGCAGTTCCCAGAAGGCCTGTTTTGAGGATTGTCTACAGTGTGTCGACACTAGATGATGTAGTGTCGACACTAGAGACCCTTCCCAGAGAAGTTGTTTTGCCAGTCTGGGATAGTGTGTCGACACACCCCATGGGCAGGTCGACACACTCTGGAAACTCTGTGACTTAAAGTCTCTCCTGGACACGTGGAACTCTAGGGATTTGGTGGATCGGCCTTAGATCATGTGCCCACGACCCCCAAGGGTACTTTTGGACATTTTAGGTATAAATACTCTCGTAATTGGCCATCCAACCACAAGAGAGCCTCCAAGAGCCTTCCAGAAATCCTTTTGGCGGCAGAGAGAGCTCTCCTCCCTGTTTCTGCTCCCCTTGTGCTCCTTCACCCCAATTCACAGATCTTCAAGCACAAGAAGAGAAGTCTGATCCAGGATGAAGCAGTATGATCAACTTCCAAGGATGCAAATCGAGTAGAAGCAGACAATTGTGAAGAATTCAAGGAAGATCCCAAAGACCAAGTTGCAGAGCATCGGCCTGGGACTTCAAGAGATCGAGCTTCTTCACAATTTGGCCTCTACAAGGGAGTCTTCTTGAAGAACAAGGACATTTCACCCCATTCCTCATATCCCCTTGTTTCTTCTTGGTCATTCTAGAGATTGTGCATGAACTGTTGCATTAATCCTCTTGAATGAACCTTTTTAGATTAGATCATTGCTAGAGGATCTGAATCTTTGTGTTTTGTGATCTAGCAAGTGGTTTGTGAGCCTGTGTGCTCAGTGTTGAGTCGTCGTACTCAATTGTGGTTGAGCAATTGTGCTCAGGTCCTAGAGTAGTCTTGCTCTAGAGGTTGTGTGAGTTGTAGAACTCTGTGTTGGAGTTGTCAGGCTCTAGTGTGTGTGGTGTATCCAGTTGTTTAGGGGATCCTCACAGTGTGAGGGGTGGATGTAGGAATCACATGGTGTGATTTCCGAACCACCTAAAAATTCTCTATGCAGTGGTTTGTGTGTGACTTAAATTCACATTGCGCTAGATGTATGCATAGGGTTTTTCGAATTCACTTTTAATCAACTTGATTCCTCACTTCAATCATCTAACTCACACAATTACTCATCAGATCTATAAATTGCTCTTTCAAATTGCCTCTGATTCTTTGCATTATTTTAAATTGGCTAAGCTTCCGCAATAGTTGGCCTAGATCTATTCAACCCGCCCCCTTCTAGATCTTGTCCATCTCATCTTCGATCCTTCAATTGGTATTAGAGCGGGTTTATATCTGATCTGATCTGAGTGCTTTCTATTTGTTCTGTGTGTTTTGCTTGCTTGCTTGCTGAGTGTTTTCTTCATTGCACCATCTATTTAATTCAATGGATTCCAGAGGGTTCATAGCTGAGGGTCATTCCATTAATAGTCCACCCTTCTTTAATGGGACGGACTATTCTTATTGGAAGAATAGAATGCAAGTTTTTCTTAGAGCCCAAAATTATGAAATCTGGAAAGTAGTTGAGGTAGGCCCCTATGAGAACCAGGGAGAGGAAGAAACCTGGACCAGGGAACAGATTAGAAGGGCTACCTTGAATTATATTGCCATGAATATGATCCAGTGTGCAGTCCACCCTAAGGAGTACTTAAGAATCTCCATGTGCAAATCTGCCAAGGAGATGTGGGACAAACTTGAGCTACTCTATGAGGGAACAACTCAATTGAAAGAAACCAAAGCTAACATTCTTGTCTCTAAGTATGAATTGTTTATGATGAAATCTGATGAGACAATTTTTGAAATGTTTGCCAGGTTTATGATCATTGTGAATGGACTGAAGGCCTTAGGTAAGGATTATACAGATGCTGACTTGGTAAGGAAAATTTTGCGTTCTCTCTCTTCGATTTGGCACACTAAGGCCACAGTCATTGAAGATTCTAAAGATTTGTCCAAATCTCTTTGGATGAATTGATAGGATCCTTAATGACTTATGAAATCAATCTAAGAAGAAATGAAGAACACATAATTAAAACCAAGCCAGTAGCACTAAAGGCCTCTTCAAGTAACAAAGACAAGAATCAGGAAAAAACAAGTTCTGATGAGTTTGAGTCCGATGAGGATGAGATTGCCCTCATGACCAGGCAATTCAGAAAATTCTTAAAATACAGGAAAGGAAAATTCTCTGGGAAAAAGAAATTCCCATTAGGAAAAAGAAACACTTCCTTTTCTAATGCCAAGTCTAATAGGAATCAGAAATCTGATGAAACTGTCATTTGTTACAGGTGCAACAAGCCAGGACATATGAAGGGAGAATGTCCTGAGAATAAGAAGGAGAAATACAAGAAGATTCACAAGTTCAAGAAGCCAAAGGCCATGATAGCCACCTGGTCTGATGAAGACTCAAGTGAGAAGGAAGAAGAAAAATCCTCAAGCTCTGAGAGTGAGGAAATTTGCTTCATGGCAAATAGCTCAGATGGAAAGGTAAGTACTTCTTTCGAAGACTATTCAATTGATGATTGGCAAGATGCCTATGCTGAGCTTGTTGAAAACTACTCTGAAATTAGGAAAGAAAACAAGCATCTCAAAAAGAAAGTTGAAAACATTTTGCATAACCAATCCATCAATAAAAGAATTTGTGAACTGGAAAATGAAGTAGCTAAACTTAATGAAGAAAAGGAAAATCTCCTGAACATAATTGATGAGCTTAAGCTTGCATCTCAGAAGGCCACTCATGAGTTTAAAGAATTGTCTGAAAAGTTGGAACTGGAACAAAAAGAAAAACAAAAAGGTGCTGATGAAATCAAAACCTTAGAAAACCAGCTAAAAGAAAAAGAACAAGTTATTGAAATCTTTACAAAAGGTAAAGACAATTTGGAGGCCTTGCTAGGAGCTAGAATGAGATCTGAATCACATGGACTAGGATTCAACAAACAAAAACCCAAGAAAGACAAATCTGGTGAAATAAGAGAAAAAGCACCCTTGATCAATTTTGTCAAAGGTTCTAGTCTTGAAAATACATAAAATAAGCAAGTGTCAAGCAACACAGTAAAAATTTCAAAAACCCAGAACAAAGAAAAACCAATCAGGTCGACACAATCACCTAACAGGTCGACACAAGTCCACAAAAAGATGAAATCTGTGACTGATGTGTCGACACTAGTCAAGGACAGGTCAACCTGCTCAACCTCAATAAACAAAAGCAGTCAATAAAAATTCAAGTAAAAATCTGAAAAATAAGAAAAAGTCAAAAGAAGCCATTCATAACAAACCTTGGACTTCCAAGACATCACATCAAGCTGATTGGACTAATTCTTGAAACCAATGGTATCTCAATCCTTTTTGGTACCATCCTCAATTCTTCCATCCAAATTTTTTAGTGTACCATCAAAATCCTTGGTTTGGACCTCCACAGTTAAATACTCATGTCCAAATACAAAACTCCCCTCCGAATGTGAAAAAGAACACTGGTGTTCTCATTCCTAAAGAAAAGGATAAAGTGAAAAAGACAAAAAACACCAATGAACCAAAAAAGAAGCAAAAAACAAGTCAGATTTGGATTATGAAAGATTTGATATCAATGTTCAAACATTCTGATGGTCCCAACAATGTTTGGGTCTTCTCTCCATTGATTGTTTTTGCAGGAAGGTCGTGCACCCAACTCAAATGTGTGGTTCCTTGACAGTGGGTGTTCACGACACATGACTGGAGACAAAGCTAAATTTTCATTCCTGATTGAGAAGGAGGGAGGTTCTGTCACTTTTGGAGGTAAAAATAAAGGAAAGATCATTGGATCTGGAAATGTTGGTCAATCTTCCTCAAACTCTGTTGATAATGTTTTATTAGTTGATGGTCTAGATTACAATTTGCTGAGCATTAGCCAACTATGTGACAAAGGTCACAAAGTTGTGTTTGAATCTGATTTCTGCAAGATAATTGACTCATCAACTGATAAAGTAAAATTCTTTGGAAAGAGGGAAAACAATGTCTACATGATCAACCTCAATAAAAACTTTTCTGAAAACATTTGCTTTGTTGCCAATAAAAATGAAATTGCATGGACTTGGCACAAAAGACTTGGCCATGCAAGTTTCAGAGCAATAAATAAACTGTTAAGGCTGAATTTAGTTAAAGGTCTTCCTGAATCTTTTCTAATGTAGAAAATTATGTTTGTGGGATTTGTGCCCAAGGAAAACAAACCAGAAAATCTCTTAAAACCTTCAATGAGGTACTTACATCTAAGCCACTAGAATTACTTCACATGGACCTCTTTGGCCCAACAAGAATTCTAAGTCTTAGTGGCAAAAGATATGGGTTTGTTATGATTGATGATTTTACTAGATTTACATGGGTTATCTTTTTGTCCCACAAAAGTGATGCTTGCCTTGAGTTCAGGAATTTCTGTACCACTACCTTAACAAGTTTTCCATATAAAATCAAAAACATTTTGACTGATCATGGGGGTGAGTTTGAAAACAAATCATTTTCTAATTTATGTGCTGATCTTCACATATTTCACAAGTTTTCTTCACCAAGAACTCCAGAACAAAATGGAGTTGTGGAAAGAAAGAATAGAACTCTTGTGGAAATGGCTAGATCTATGCTCTTAGAAAGTAATTTGCTCAAATCCTTCTGGGCTGAAGCTGTAAACACAGTAAACCACATTCTTAATAGAGCATTGATCAGATCAAAAATCAGAAAAACCCCCTATGAATTATTGAAAAACAAAAAGCCAACAGTGTCTTATTTCAAAGTCTTTGGGTGTAAATGCTTTGTTCATAACAATAACAAAGAAAATCTTGACAAGTTTGATGCTAAAAGTCAGGAAGCCATCTTTCTTGACTATTCTGAAGTGTCAAGAGCTTTTAGAGTCTATTCTCTCAAGAATAAAACTGTTGAAGAGTCTCCACATGTTATTTTTGATGAAAATTCCTTTTCAACTCATGGTTCTAAATCTTGCAGGGACAGTCAAGATAATGAAGATGATGATTTTATTGTGGATTCTTCACCGACCGTTGAGGAAATTGAAGACCTTGGTGAGAACTTGAACATTCATTTACCTACTGCAAGTGGATCAGGTAATGTTGTTCCAGACTTAAGTGCATCTCAACAGGTAACTTCTGAACATAGATTTTTGAGAGATCACCCATTGGAAAATGTAGTTGGCAATGTAAATGATAGGGTAAGAACTAGATCATCATTCCTGAATGCAATTGATGAAGACCCACTAGCTCTAATTTCCCAAGTTGAACCAAAGTCAATTGATGAAGCTTTATTGAGTTCTGATTGGATCAATGCAATGCATGATGAACTTCATCAATTTGAAAGAAATCAAGTATGGGAATTAGTACCTAGACCTAGTGACCAAACAGTCATTGGCACTAGATGGGTATTCAGAAATAAATTGAATGAAAATGGTCAAGTCATTAGAAATAAAGCTAGGCTAGTTGCAAAGGGGTGCAATCAAGAATTTGGAATTGATTTTGAAGAATCATATGCCCCTGTAGCTAGACTAGAAGCTGTAAGAATTTTTCTTACTTTTGCATCTTCCATGAAATTTAAAGTTTATCAAATGGATGTCAAAAGTGCCTTTTTGAATGGTTATATAAAAGAAAATATTTTTGTTGAACAACCTCCGGGCTTTGAAAATGAAAAACATCCTAATCGTGTCTTTAAGCTTCATAAGGCTCTCTATGGTCTCAAATAAGCTCCAAGAGCTTGGTATGACCGTTTGATTTCCTTTTTGCTTGACAAAGGATACTCTAGAGGCAATGTTGATCAAACCCTGTTCACAAAAACTGTCAAAAATCAAATAATTGCAGTCCAAATTTATGTTGATGACATAATATTTGGATCAACCAATAAGAGCCTGTGCAATGAATTTGCAAATCAAATGAAAAATGAATTTGAAATGAGCTTAATGGGAGATTTACAATTTTTCTTGGGATTGCAGGTAAACCAAACCAGTGAGGGGATCTTCATAAGTCAAACAAAATATGTCAAGGAACTTCTGAAAATGTTTGACTTCCAGAACCTCAAGCATTCAAGCACACCCATTGCAATTAATGCTAAACTAGAAGAAGACTCACTTGGTAATTCAGTAGACCCAAAGACATACAGAGGTATGATTGATTCTCTACTCTACCTAACCACTTCTAGACCTGATATTCAGTTCAGTGTGTGCTTATGTGCTAGATTTCAATCTAATCCTAAAGAAAGTCACATGTTAGCTGTTAAAAGAATTTTCAAATATCTTGTTGGAACATGTGATCTTGGAATTTGGTATCCTGCTGGTTGCAAGTTAGACTTGATTGCCTATTATGATGCTGATTATGCTGGGTGTAAATTAGATAGAAAAAACATAAGTGGCTTGTGTTTGTACTTGGGTGGGTGCCTAATCTCTTGGGCTTCTAAAAAGCAACATTCAGTTGCTCTGTCAACTGCAGAGGCTGAGTATGTTGCAGCTGGTAGATGTGGCACTCAAATTCTTTGGGTGAAACATCAACTTCTCTATTACAACCAAGAGTTAGGTTGTGTTCCCATTCTTTGTGACAACACAAGTGCCATAAATCTGTCTAGAAACCCAATTCAGCATTCCAGAACAAAACATATTGAAATTAGGCATCATTTCTTGAGGGATGAGGTAGCAAAGAAATCCTTTGAACTCCACTTCATTGAAACTGAAAAACAAATTGCTGACATCTTCACCAAACCTCTTCCTGACAGTAGATTTTCATCCTTGAGAAGAGAACTTGGTCTTTGCAAATGTCCATCTTCTTGATCTCTCTCATTTGGGTTGAGTGTTTAGGTATATTCTGAGGGGGAGTCATTGTTTCATCATTCTTCTTTGCTTCCTTGATTCATATTGTTCACAACTCTCACTATTCAAATTCTATTTCTGTTTGACAATGAATTCTTCAACTCACATTGTGTTCAACTTCTTGGTATATCAAATGGTGATTTGAAGAAGGACAAGTTCTGCTTGTCTGGACACTTTCACTATGCGAGAGTATATGTCTCCGTCAAGTACCAAGAAATGAATATGCAATCGTTGAGGGGGAGCTTTTGTTGTTCAAAGAGAATCATTTCTGGTTTCAAAATACTTGCATATCTTTATGTTGATGAAAAGTGGTTGGAATCATCATCTCAAGGGGAGCTAGAGAATTCACAACTCATTTCTTTTGCAAAATTCAAAACTCTTCTTGAATTACATCAACTTCCTTGCATGATGTCCTCATTGCATTGTCTAGAACCTCAACATGATCTTTTGAGTGATCTACTACATGTTTTCACAATCAACTCTCAACTATACTCTTCAAGACTACAAAAATTCAAATCTCTTTCACAGACTGAAGGATAATGTGTGCATTGAAGTTAAACATTTTTTTTTTTGTAACTGATGTGAGATAAATGGTTTCAAGTTTATAAAATTCTCCTTACACTTGATATTCAACAGAGCAATGACACAAATACTGAGAAACTACAAACCTTCACAATGAATGAAGTGCCATGTATGTTATGAGGTATTTTTGCTATCTCTATTCAAAGGGGTTCAAAATCTAAAAAAAAAAAAATACTCTATATTTTTTATGGTGACTGAGTAACTGGAAATATTGGCGTCTAATAAACGTATATTTCCATGTAAAAAGTTGTCATTTGCCCCTTGAAACTAGATAATGAGTAAATTTCTAGTATCCAGGAACTATGGTGTGTAAAAAGCATTAGTTCTTGAGTGAACAAGATTTACTACATTTGATAGTTTGATTAAAAACACAAAACTATCCAAGGAGAATTGCCTAAAATGACCATCTCTGTCTATCATCAATTTGTTTTAAACGTGTTTATCTTCATCACACTTGATCTCAATCTAAAAAGATATTTTCATTTCTTTGGATTTGGAGATTATGGTAGTATGTATTGATTGTTGGATGTCATATATCCCTCAAACTATCATTTTACTGGTTCAAGTCATTTAATGAATATATCCTGCTAGTTGTTGAATAAATATTGAAGTTTGTTACATTTTTGCATGAATTATGACAACTGAATTCTTTGGACTCTTAAAAATCCTTGAAAAGCTAATTCCATCCATCTTTAATCATATTAAAGATATCCCAAATCTCACAAATTTTTCCCATGCTCAAATACTCAAAGTTTCTTCAGGCCAGGTCGACACTACTTCCATCTAGTGTCGACACAGTCCATCCCAGGTCGACACTAACCTCTTCTAGTGTCGACACATACCCCTGTCTGGGCGATTCAGGTCTTGGGCGCCGGTTAGGGTGTTCTTGTTCCTGCGGGGCATTGCACCTCCAAAACCCCTTTTATATGCAAGGTCGACCCCATGGCCGTCTTCCACCTTGGAAAACGGCAGCCACTCCACCTTCTTCCCTCCTCCAACCCATCTTTGTCCTTCTTCCCTTCATTCCTTCTTCTCTGTCCTCTGCTCTTCCACTCCCTCTTGCTTCCATGGCCCCCAAGCAAGTCCCTCGCCGTGGAGCAAGGTCCAGGGCAACCGCCAAGCCCATCTCTGTGGAAGCACAATCGCCAATCGAGAGGAGAAGCAAATGTCGGTTTGACCCTGCTGCGCAACCAGGGCCTTCATCTGCATCTCCCACTCCATCCAAAAGAGGTAGGGCACCCTCTTCCGTTAGAGGCAGGGGGTCTGCAAACCCTAGACAGAGAATTTTGGTTTCTTCTCCTGAAGCTTCTGCAGAATCGTCCTCTTCATCTTCTGGGTCTTCCCAGCCTTCTCAGGCTACCCCTTCCAAGTCAGTCCGTGAAGGGAAAACTATCCTGAAACCTAGGGCTGTGGACTTGGCAGATAAAGAGTTGGTTGCTGCTTTTCCAGAAATTCTCCAATTCTTCAACTTTCAGTCATGGTTGCCATTCATTTCTGACTTTAGAACTATTTACCCCAGACTTGTACAAGAATTCTATTTGAATTTGGAATGTACTGATGAAGGGTACAAGTCTGAGGTCAAGGGCGTGTTGATAGATTTGCCCACAGAGCTAGCTGCCACTTTGTTTCGAATTCCTGATGAAGGGACTGATTATCATAATTTTGAGTTTAATCTTCATGAAGCTTACTCCTTGTTGACTGGACTTCCATCTGATGTCAATGATCCCCGACAAACACATGTCACAAAATTCAACACAAACACATTTCCTCCTGTGTTGAGACTTCTCCACCACATCCTCACCACAATTATCACACCTCAAGGTGGTGGAAGGGACAGACTCACTAATATACAGAGATTCATAATTTATTGCATGAAGAAGGAATTAAAGGTCAACCTCCATGTGATTATGTATCAAATTATGTTTGAGACTACGAGGAAAGATCTCCATAGGTCTCTTCCTTATGCAGCTCATCTTACACCAGTCTTTGAACACTTTGGAGTCTCTCTTGAGAATGAGAAATCTCAAACAATCCCCAAGTCAAACATCTATCGGTTCAAACATTTGCAGAAATTCATGGGATTCAGACTTGAGGGAGATCAGGTTAGAAGAGGACCAGCTATTGCAGAGGTTCCAGTGGTTCATGAGGTTGCACCACCTCCTGAGATACCCCACTCTCCTGCACATGAGGACCAGCCTCCGGTTGAGGATGAAGCACCAATGCCCCAAGATGTACCTCATACACCTCCCTTTCAGACCTCTTCACCACATCTTCCTGAAGTGGAAATACCTTCATTCACTCCCCAAGCCCAAGCCTCCACTTCCTTTGGTGGACCTTCTGTTCCACCAGAGTTGTACTCATTTCTTAATGACAAATTTGATACTATCACTTCTTCAATCCAACAGATGTCAGAGGTTTTTGAGCTCAGGGTACAAAGGTTGGAAAATTCAGTGTCTGCTCAGTTCATCAAACAAAAGGAAGCATCAGATTATGCAGCCCAAAGATTCAATAGGCTTATTGGAACATTGGCTGATGCCTCCCTTGAACTAAAGGAGCATCAAGACAAGTTAGAAAAGGTTTTTGAAGGTATTTTGGCAAATTCGCAACAGAATCTATTCAACAGCCAGCAAGCAGTCAATCAGATATCTAAGACAAGACTGTCTTTTGCACACATGGTAGATGATTTGGAGGGCATGAAGTGTAACGACCCTCTTCATACCGGTACGATTATACCAATCCCCATCGGTATAAAGGGCGTCGTCACAGTGGGACATGTACCCAACACTAGTCGATAGGTTGATATGTACCTGGATAGCAAGAGTACAGTGGAATAAAATAATCAACTCAACTCTTACCCATCACTAACACACATTCCACAATCTAAATAGCGAAATTGAAAGACAATGTCCACCTTAATACAAGATAAAAGAACTACATTGTCCAAATATTGTCCATACATTAATCCTTTTCGTGCTAGGAAAAAAAAAGTACAACTAGTAATAGCTCCATAAAATAGTCTTCTAATGACGATCCTCACCAAGCTTCCTTCTAGAAAAAGATACCTGTCAACCTGTACGCCGAAACAAGAGTGAGTCCAAAGAGTTAGCAAGCAAACCGAAGTCTTAAACTTAAACATGTCACACTCACAATATGGCATTAACATTAAAGAGATGCACACTATCATCAAATCACGAAGGTACTCATGGTCCTTACTCTCAACTAGCAATACATATTATCTTCACAGGAGCATGCTTTAGTCTACCATAATTTTATTCTAAATCGTGAGCATTACATCATACACATGCACTTATTTAATACACTCAACATGTAGCATGATTCGTCCACACATTCTTTTAACCCATAGATATTTCTACTACTAGAGCATACAATTGAGCGTAAAGAAAAGAACAAGCTAGCACGATGGCTACTTGCTTTTTACATGACCTTTTTGTATTTATGTATACAATTTGCTTGCTGTTTTAACATAATAAAATCACATGCACATGGTTCACATTTGTAGCATGACTTGAAGGTTAAAACATGGTGAAACCATTTAGCAATCCATGAGCACTTAAGTATAAAACTTTTATACTAATTGAGCCTTCCAACTAGCATGGAATCCAAATATTTTCATGCATTTGCCATATTCATAATCAACCTTTTGCAAACGTGAAAATCCTATTACCTGCTCACTACCATTTCATTCACGTGAGAGCTATATATACAATTCAATCACAACATGATAGCAATTAACGTGAGATTATCATATGTTTGAAAGGGAAGTTCCTAATATGGATTCTACTCATTCTTACACATGTGAAACATCGTTTTGCATACATTTAGGTTGCTGTTTGGATATGCATTTAACACTTTCATGACATATATCATAAGTTCACAATTTAACACATTTATCCCACATGATTGCACACTTACTCATTCACATTGTTCACTTTTACATATTTGACATGTACGCATGTTCACACTTACACAATTTACACGTTTCCACATCATTTACTCTACCACTTTCACTTATCATGTATCACATCAATTGCACTTACCACGTGCCATGTTCACATATTTCACACTTTGTTCATTTTTCATTGCTTAAACAATTTGCCATGACACATAGTCCTAACCACCAGTAGAGGACACTAACAAATATCTCATAGCTCATGCTCATTCCTTAGCACAGCTCTCAACACAACTCATAACACAACTCATAACACAACGCATGACACAACTCATACACATACTCACCACCTAGGCAATACAGCGGTGAATCTTGGTAACTGCGCAGACCGGGAGAAGCCCTCTCCACCCTATCCAGTGGTACTTGTCCACCTCCGGGGTTTTCCCAATGCCTTGGGACAAACTTATATCACATGGAGCCTTCTATAGGGACTTTTCTATATACGGCTCCCGATGCCTCTAGGGTAGCAGTGTCACATAGGCACAACTTTTAAACTTTACTCTTGCCGAGTTTTAACACGTATTTTACACATAACACTCACACCTCCCTCATTTTCTCATGCACAATGTGACTCTGTTTTTCTCCTAACCATGCTACTACAGATGACCATAATTAACATTCCAGAAGTTTCATTAATCAGGTTAAATTGTTCAGAAACCAAATCATTTCATAATAGCTTGCATTAATCACGCATTTTACATGGAATTTCATATTGCACTGTATAATTGTCCAAATGTCCTGAAACTTTAACCACATACTGGTTTCAGGTTTAGGATTCTGCATGCAAGTTTTCAGATTTTCCGGAACTAAAACGAATTTACAGAAAATCAAACATCCATTTCACATGCTATTTAAAATCCCTATTAGCACGGAATCTAGCATGAATAATTGATTTAACATGCCTCAGCCCTGACCTAACATACATGTATTCGCCTGAAATTCTACCCGTATTTATTGCACAAAGCACGATTTACTAGAGAATTTAATAGTCCTACACATGTTCTCTATTTTCCAAAACATAAACTCTAACAAATCATATGAACATGGGAAAAATCATAGAAATTGCAGGGGATGACTGATGCATGCATACATAGCTCACAACATTTAGCACTTTCCGACCCTCTCTAAATCATCCAAACAGTGAATCCAGAAGGTTATTGTCTTAACATACATGCATTTTCGCAAAGCAATTAAATTGCATTACTCATACCATGCTCAATAACCCATCCACACACCACAATAGATATCTTATGTAACGTATAGGGTTTACAGTATATCCTCATCGCGAGAAACACCTCGAAAAATAGTCATTTAAGGGAGAAAACAGTTAACGGTTCTGTCCTAACGAACTCAACGTCAATGACCTGGCCGCGTACAGGGGTTGACGGCATTATCGCATGCCGTTAACATATGCACTTGACGGCAAGGTCTCTTGCCGTCAAGTTCCTGTCTGTGTAAGAACACAGACCGAGCTTGGAAAAAGATTCAGAATAGGGGCTCCAGGACATGAATTAAAATACACAAAAATTCCTGAGACTTAGGGGACATATCTAGGCTCAAGACCTAGGGTTTACTTGCCTGAAGAAAAACCTCTAAACGGATCAAAATAGCCGATGAAGCTCTCCTTGGCTCTTGCCAAGAAGCCTCCAGAAATCCTTTGCTCTGGGTTCCAGGGGGCTGCAAGCCGCAGTCCAACGCCGGGGAAGCCTTCTCCTATGCTTGGACTTCCTCCTTGTTGAAGAAGATCGCCGGATCCAAGCCTCAGAACGCCAGATCTGAGCTCTCAAGGTCAGTCCTTCATCTCTTCTCTCAGCTAGGGTTTCCTTTTAGAAAATGAGCCAAGAGAGCTCTCTAGGGTAGCAAAGAGAGGTGTTTTATAGAATAAGGGGGCAAGAGGGGCTCGTGCAGGGGCTGAAGGGACAAGAGAGACGTTGGGAAGACATCTCCCCAATCAGAGGCCTGGCCCAATGAGTGTTCTCTGCGCTCTGCAGAGCACAGAAAATTAGGGATATTGACGTCCACATCCCTGGACGGCTACATAGGGTTGGCGTCCGTCGATATGGACGCTGACATAACATGGGCGTCCATGTATGTTGACGCCAAGACACTCTTCTGCCAGAACTTAAAATCATGCAGAACCATGCTTAACCCACTCATACATGCACATGAAATCTATGCAGTATAGTGTATACACCACTACACCATGTAAATATCCAATAATTACTACTTATCCTACACATACATACATAGGTACATTTAAGATAACAACACACACATGAATATCTTCATACGCATACAAAGTATAAGGTATAACATGTATATTACTACACCGGGCAATCAATAGCATTTATACCTAGGCATACACAAGCATACATGAATACACTAAGATGAGATGTACGTAGATATCTACCTATGCATACACACTTGATTTGGCATATATATAGTATACACACACGGGTGTAGCACACTTGTGTACATTATGCTTGAAATAGATGGATACAACATGCGAACCGATAATTAGATTAACTTGCACAACTTTACCTAACATTGCTTAAGTACTATATGCATAATTTAGCCAATTGACTATCCTCACCTAATTATCATAAAAATACATGCATGTTATTCATGAGGAGTATAGAATCCCAATATAAACTACTAAATACACCTACCATGCGTGAACTCTTTATGTACATGCAATGTACGAAGTACAATGGACGCATTAACTAAACCATGCAATGAACCATGTTTACAATTAAACATACACATGCATATATAAGTACACCAAGGTGTTATGCATGTAGAATTAGATATACAATTGTCACACGCATAAGATAACATACATACCTACATACACATATGTACTTTATATACTCTCATACAAAATTCCATGAAATAGGTAGTATAGGATATTCTTCAATATTTAGAAAATACATACATAATATTACTCAACCATTGTAAGTCTAAGATTCTTGGAAAAGAAAAGAGAACATTCATATTACTTCTTAATTTAGCTAATTGCTCACTTCTACGCGAATAGACGTATACATATATATATATATATATATATATATATATATATATACGTATATGCTCATGCTCAAGAGAAGTATAAAACTTATAGTAGGCACAATGAACTACGCATGCTATGAACACAACAAGCGAACTCCCAACACACCATTCATATACATACATATATATAAAAGAGAATAGAAATTCGGGGTCTAACATGAAGAATTTATCTGCTCACATTGATGAAGAAATGTCTGCTCTAAAGAAGGAATTCAAAACTTTGCATAGACATGGTGGTACAACTAGTTCCTCTTCATCATCACCACCTATTTCAGCTGATTTCAGTGTGCTTCAAGCAACCATGTCTAAGAATTCTGAAAGAATGGAACATCTCCTGCATACAAGACTCAACAATCCAAGCTCAGATGAAGTTCAGCTTGACTTCTATGGAGAAAAGATTGACGGATATTTAGACTATCTTGCTGCCCATTCCTCCTCCTCCTCCTCCATCCTCCTAATGGACTTCTTTGATGATGTCAAAGGGGGAGAAGGACATCTATGTTCATCTATTTTGAATGAGAACTTTTTGTAATGAATGTGAATGAACAAATGTCTGTAGATATCAAACTGTGTTGGTTTTTGGCCATTAATGGAAAGCTATGGTTATTAGTAACATTATGCCTTTTGATTATGAAAAATGTCTATTGTTACTAAATTGTGCTAAATGGCTTTTGATGAATGTGAACGAAAATTGAATGAATGAGAATGTGTTCATTGTTATTCAGTGTGTATGTGAATGGATGTTGTGTGAATGGATACTTGAAAATCACAATCCTTTAAAAATTCAAACTCTCATGTTGATTTAATTTTGCCATCATCAAAAAGGGGGAGATTGTTGGGTTGAGTGTGAATATAATTATTTTTCCCTCACATTTTGATGATGACAAGTTGTGATTTTGATGCACAATAATTGGAACATGTGAAATACATCACACATGAAATAACAATATTCAAAAAGTATGTTTCCAAACACATTTATCATTTATATTCATGATAATACATTGAACTAATGATTTATGTGTTTATTTCTCAGGGACAAACATTTATTGCAAAGGTAGTGTCGACACACCTCCTACTGGTGTCGACACAATGCTTCAAAGCAAAGGCAGAATGTTGTAGAAATGGTGAAGTAGTGTCGACACTAGACCAAGTCAGGTCGACACTAGAGGCAGCTCCCAGAAAACCCTATCAACAGACCTATACTGCAGGTCAACACCAGATGCAGTAGCCTCGACACTAGAGGCAGTTCCCAGAAGGCCTGTTTTGAGGATTGTCTACAGTGTGTCGACACTAGATGATGTAGTGTCGACACTAGAGACCCTTCCCAGAGAAGTTGTTTTGCCAGTCTGGGATAGTGTGTCGACACACCCCATGGGCAGGTCGACACACTCCGAAAACTCTGTGACTTAAAGTCTCTCCTGGACACGTGGCACTCTAGGGATTTGGTGGATCGGCCTTGGATCATATGCCCACGACCCCCAAGGGTACTTTTGGACATTTTAGGTATAAATACTCTCCTAATTGGCCATCCAACCACAAGAGGGCCTCCAAGAGCCTTCCAGAAATCTTTTTGGCGGCAGAGAGAGCCCTCCTCCCTGTTTCTGCTCCCCTTGTGCTCCTTCACCCCAATTCACACATCTTCAAGCACAAGAAGAGAAGTCTGATCCAGGATGAAGCAGTATGATCAACTTCCAAGGATGCAGATCGAGTAGAAGCAGACAATTGTGAAGAATTCAAGGAAGATCCCAAAGACCAAGTTGCAGAGCATCGGCTTGGGACTTCAAGAGATCGAGCGTCTTCACAATTAGGCCTCTACAAGGGAGTCTTCTTGAAGAACAAGGACATTTCACCCCATTCCTCATATCCCCTTGTTTCTTCTTGGTCATTCTAGAGATTGTGCATGAACTGTTGCATTAATCCTCTTGAATGAACCTTTTTAGATCAGATCATTGCTAGAGGATCTGAATCTTTGTGTTTTGTGATCTAGCAAGTGGTTTGTGAGCCTGCGTGCTCAGTGTTGAGTCGTCGTACTCAATTGTGGTTGAGCAATTGTGCTCAGGTTCTAGAGTAGTCTTGCTCTAGAGGTTGTGTGAGTTGTAGAACTCTGTGTTGGAGTTGTCAGGCTCCAGTGTGTGTGGTGTATCCGGTTGTTTAGTGGATCCTCACAGTGTGAGGGGTGGATGTAGGAATCACATGGTGTAATTTCCGAACCACCTAAAAATTCTCTGTGCAGTGGTTTGTGTGTGACTTAAATTCACATTGCGCTAGATGTATGCATAGGGTTTTTCGAATTCACTTTTAATCAACTTGATTCCTCACTTCAATCATCTAATTCAAACAATTACTCATCAGATCTATAAATTGCTCTTTCAAATTGCCTCTGATTCCTTGCATTGTTTTAAATTGGCTAAGCTTCCACAATAGTTGGCCTAGATCTATTCAACCCCCCCCTTCTAGATCTTGTCCATCTTATCTTCGATCCTTCAGAGCATGATGGGGGAGCTTAACTACTTCCTTGGATTGCAAATCAAGCAAGGAAAAGAAGGCACCCACATATGTAAAGCCAAATATACCAAGGAACTCTTAAAGAAGTTTGGATTCGAAAATGCCAAGCCATTATCAACATGCATGAGCACATCAACAAGAATGGACAGTGACAAAGATGACAGAAAAAGCACCAGTGGTTGTTGTCAATTCCTTGCAGGTTTTCTGATATCATGGTCCTCAAAGAAATAAAATTCAGTAACTCTGTCAACAGCTGAAGCTGAGTACATAGCTGCTGGAAGTTGCTATACACAACTCCTATGGATCAAGCAACAAATTGAGGATTATGGACTCCAGATCAAGACAATTCCATTGTTATGCAACAACACCGGTGCTATAAATCTAACTAAGAATCCAGTACAACACTCAAGGACTAAACACATTGAGGTTAGATATCATTTCATTCGTGATCATGTAGCAAATGACAACATTGATATTTCATTTATTGATACAAACAATCAGTTAACAGATATCTTCACAAAGGCCTTACCTGAAGAGAGATTTACTTCTCTTAGAAGGGAATTAGGCATGTGTAAATTGTGAAAGAATTTTCTATTTAAAACTGAAATATTAATTTTCAGAATTTAAATTATTTTTCCTCTTAAAATTTGAGCAAAATTCCAATTATTGCCTATCCTTTTAAGTTTGTCTTGACGGTTTGTTATTTTATAAGAGTTTATTCCATTGATCTAGTCAGTTTGTCATTTTCTGCCATCATGGCGCCTCCAAATTCTAAAGGTCATTCTTTTTAATTTTTCTTTATATCCCGAAATCTGTACGGCAACGATTCGCATCCCTTCATCATCTTCTTCCTTCTGCCTGAGGCGATACCCTATCGACTCTGGCATCGGCTCCCTGAGATTTCAAGCTTCCATCTACTTCCCACTTGAAATTTCTTGAGGGTTCTTGTTCAATTTCTCTTTCCATCCAAAACCATGGCCTCTTCTGGTGTTTCCGGCAGCATCGGGGGCTACAGAGCTGCATTTCTTATCACCGAGCAGCAGAAAAGATATGCTTCAGTAAAGACCAAGCTTTGCGGACACATAGCAGTGGATGTGGCTGACTTGCAGAAGAACAGAATGGGGAGTATCGTCGCAGCTATGGACAGATTACAGTGGACAAAGGTTGCCACCCTATCAGAAGTAAGTTATCCGGACCTTGTAAAAGCTTTCTATGTATGTCTGAAGACAGAGGAAGACGGGACCTTGACTTCCATGTTCAAGGGAACTCAGATTAGGGTCACACGAGATCTATTGGCATCTCTCTTCGGTGTGACTACCTCCGGACACAGTGGAGTTCACACTGTGGATATCCAGGTGAAATGTTTAGGGATTGTTGGTCCCGAATACAGATTGAAGGATGGAAAACTAGATATCAACCAGTTGAATGATTTTAATCGCTTATTGCATTTCATTGTGTGTCAAATAGTAGTCCCAAGGAGTGCCACCTTCTCCACCTGCACCAAGGCAGACTCCGACCTGATGTTCTGGGCTGTCTAGAATCAAAGTATCAACACGGCATAAATAATATTGGAAAGGATGAAATTTGCAAGTGCACAAGTATGGAATACAAAGAGTAAGATGAATGTATCTCTACCCTATGCCCATCTCCTGACCAAAAATTTTCAGCATTATGGCATCGGTGTGGTAGGAGATGTTTTAGAAAAGATGGGGCAGGCAATCTACAGCAGGAATTTAAGGAAAAGTGGTTTTTCTGTTGTTAATGGTGTGTGGTCAAAAACTTCTGTGGCTGAGGGTGAAGCCATCATTGGTGAAGCCCAAGAAGACCAGGAAGCAGTAGGAGAAATTCCTGTGATTCAAGAGGAACAAGCCGTTCCAGCAGCAGCAGAACTAGGAGCAGCAGCAGTAGAAGCACCAATTGCAGAAGAAGTAGCAACAACACCAGCAGAAAGAGCAGCAGCACCAACTGTGGAAGCAGCAATAGCAGCAGAATCTAGCAGCAGGATTGAGGATATTCTCCCAGAGGATATTGAGCCCGTTGGGCATAGTTCAGAGGATATTCCTCCTTCTTCCCGAGTAGCATCTGTACTCAGAAATGTGCTGGACTCCATCCAAGACACTCAAGAGGAGCCAGTAATTGGTGGTGATCTAGTGGTAGAAGATGTGGCTCCAGGCCACACTGAGAATATCATCATGGAGGAAGCTCCTAGTCAGGGGGAGCAAGAAATTGCTCATGGCAACATAATTGTGGAAGATGCTCCTATTGAGGGGGAGCAATCTCTTGATGAGCAGGCAGCAACTCAGGGGGAGCACAATGCTAGTGCCCCCATTGATGATCATTTTAGAGAAAGACTTGTGGAGAGTGCGTCAGAAGGCACTGATGATGCTGTAGAGCCTGTGGTTAGGGCAAGAGAAGACAAAGGAAAATGTGTGGCTAAAGAAGTCCCTCTCCTCACCAGTAAGCCTCACAGGAGGTCTGGGAAAAAGAAGTTGAAACTCAATTTGAAACCTATTGTTGAGCGCCTAGATGAGCAAGGAAAAATTTTGTGTTATATGAGGTCGGATATGGACTCCATTTTTATCAGTTAAAGCTCATCTGCCCATGAATTAGGGGCACTGTCATCTGAACTTGAAAGCCTACGAAAAGATTATGATAGTTTGAGGAAGGTGCTTGTGGATTTGTCAGCTTTTGTGAGGGAGCACTTACCAACTCATGCCCCTCCTTCTAGTAGTGCAGGGCCTTCAGGGCCAAGTGAAGAGCATGATAGGCCATCAGGGCAAATTAATGTTGATCAGTTTGATCCTTCAAAGGCTTCTGGGGATGATGAAGCTAGGCCATTAGGGCCTGTCATTGCAGAGCAGCAGCAAGAGGAAGAGTGGCCATCAGGGCCTTTGTCTGAGAACCCAGCAGGGCCACTAGAGCCAATTCATATTGAGAATGAGCACATTGAAGAAGTGGTTGTTCTGAGGAATCTGGGCCAGCAGGGCCGACAGAGGATGCTTCACCTCCAGTGGAATCTGTGTTTGTAAGAGAAGAAGAACAGGCTATAGCTCCAGAGCCCTCTGTCCTTCCTACCCTTCCAACTCCAACCCCTCCTTCTCCACCCACCTCATCCACTGCTCCTCCAGCTCCTACCACCTTTAAACGACCCCGCTCTAGAACCATTTCCTCACTTGCACGTTTCTCTTCCCAAACTCCTTCATCTCCTACCTCCTCCACTATCATTCCTTCACCCTTATCTTCTGCTGAGGTTCCTCCCGCATCTTCTTCAGTTGGAGCCTCTTCTAGTGGTCCTTCTTCTTCTTCAGGACCATCTGATCTCCCTTCCATCACCCCTGCATCCCTCTTTCATCCACGTACACCTCCTTCTTTTATTACTATTATTCCTGAGGGTGCCCAATTAGCTCATACAGAAATCCAGGACATCAAGGATGAATTTAAAGTAGCAATACTTCATTCAGTTCCGGCTGTTGGGACCCATTCTCACAGGACAGGCTCTTCCAGCCCTGTTCCTAAGAAGAGGAGACTCACTTCCACCCATCCTATCTCTTCTGAACCCTGTTATCCTCCACTTTGGTTTTCTCTTTCTATCACCAATAAGCAAAAATCTATCTATGAGGAATATCTTCAAAAGGTAGTTTTTGCTCACCTCTTTGGCCTTCCCTTCCAAAATCTTTTGGCTCATCTCAATAC
The DNA here is from genome assembly GCA_014218235.1 of Colocasia esculenta. Classification (NCBI taxonomy): domain Eukaryota; kingdom Viridiplantae; phylum Streptophyta; class Magnoliopsida; order Alismatales; family Araceae; genus Colocasia; species Colocasia esculenta. The sequence continues at coordinate 106,413,390 of CM024755.1, read as the reverse complement.
CATTTTTCCTTATACCTTTCTTTCTAAGGCTCAACAGTAAAAAATTTTCTCCATGACTGAAGCCAAAACTGAAGAGCAGTGGGCTCGGAGCAACAGAGATCTGTACAATCAATTTTGTCGTGTTCAAGCCGCTAGATATCCACCCAGAGAAGCTCCTCTCCCTCTCTCGGAATGGTTTCAGATTCACCATAAAAATCTTTTTGGACCTTTCATTCAGAAGGAAATCAAGTTCATCCAGCAATACAAAATGTACTGCGATTTCTGCTATCTTAATAGCATTCCAGAAGTGCAGGTAGGCCAGTTTAGGCAAGCTATCCGTGCTCTCAGTTCCAGGGTTGCTCACACTAAACCTCTCGAGGTTGATTTTGCCACTTTGAAATTTCCTGATGTGGTGTTCCTTCCTCCTCTTCACTCCCTGATCATGGATTCCTCTATGGGCACACTCATGTTTGAGCGAGCTGCTCAGGTTATGGCCAGGCTCTCTGTGCAAGAAGGTCGTAACCTTTCTTTTCATAGATTTGTCTTCAAGCAGTATCTTCAGGGGTACCTCAAGGCAGATATCCTTTCCCCTATTCTATCTGAGTGTGAGAGTCTGTCTCCTACTTATTGGGAAAAGCTCTACACTTTATCAGCTCAACAGCTTCAAGAGCTAAATGCTTCTCAGGCTCGTTCCAATCAACCTCTTCTGACTCCCGGTGACTTTTTGGATGCCAATTCTCTTCACCTTGTCCGGGACTCCTTCATGAAATGGGAAGAACGGTACAGGGTCTTTCTAGAATTGAAGAAGGAACTTCGGCAGCATCAGATCTTCTATCCTTTTAAAATTGATCAGTTTCTTCAGTTTGCCAGTTTCGGTTCCTTCACCTATTACAAGGCAGCTCTTGGCAACGACAAATATTGGGATTTCATATCAGATCAGAGACAACTTCACATCAAGAGGATGGCTCCCACCATGGGACCCTCCTATTGCATTGAGCTTGGAGCATTTCAAGCCTATTTTGAAGAGCAGGAACGCCAAGCGCTACCTGTCATTAGGCACTTTGCATCTCTCTTGTCTCATGCCTTCTATCTCTCTGAACCCTCCAATGCTCAATAAATCTCTTTGTTTCTCCATTTGTGCTCTTTTCTCTCTTCTTTGTCTCACTCTTGTATCTTTGTGCTTAATGGCAAAAAGGGGGAGAAATATAGCATTTCTGAAATACATCCCTTATATTATTTCAGCAATTATGCTTGGACTTATTTCAGATCATCTTTGCTTATTGTTAAGTTTTGTCATCACCAAAAGGGGGGAGATTGATGATCAGTTTATCCCCATGTAATTTAAATAAATTACATATCTATTTTGGTGATTAACAAAACTATATAAAGTTTAATCTAACATATTTTCTACAAGATTTGAGCACATGAAATAAACCAAGGAAAAACAAGCCATTCAAGTAAGTATTCATCACACTGTAGCTATTTCAAAATTCAAGCATGAAATTTCTATAAAGTACAGATCGACTCCCTTCTTATTTATAACGATTTCGTTAGAATCATAAGGATTTCCTCATTCACATCGATTTTGATTCTATAACGATTTCATAAGTCATTGCTAAGTGATCACAACGATTTTCCCTCACAATGATTCGGTAAGTGATCGCAACGATTTGCCCTCACAACGATTCGGTAAGTGATCGCAACGATTTGCTTTCATACTGATTTGCTAAGGATTCATAACGACTTGATTTCGTAACGATTTCTTAAGTGATCGCAATGATTTGCCCTCACAACGATTCGGTAAGTGATCGCAATGATTTGCCCTCACAGCGATTTGGTAAGTGATCGCAACGATTTGCTTTCATAACGATTTCCAAAGGATTCATAACGACTTGCTTTCATAATGATTTCTTAAGTGATCGCAACGATTTGCTTTCATAACGATTCGTTAAGTATTCATAACGATTCGCTTCCATAACGATTCAAATAGTGATCACATCGATATCTTAAGAAAGAACAACGATTTGCTCTCACATCGATTTGATAAGTGAGAACAACGATTTTAGTGTCACAACGACTCATCAGGTTTCAAAACGATTTGATTCCTGTAACGATTTGATAAGTTACATAACGACTCTGTTACTATAACGATTCATCAAGTTACATAATGACTTGGTCGCTGTAACGATTCGATACAGCAAACAACGATTCATTCACATTGTCTTTAACAATTTGATTATAACGACTTGTGCATAACGATTTGCTCTTGGATCATAACGATTTGTCTATATAGTGATTTGTATGTGCATCAGTTTGCTTATGATTGCACAACGACTTACATGGTTATCGACTCATTTGCATAACGATTTCATAAGTCATGCATGTAACGATTTCATGGAATATAACGACTTGATCTTTGAACTCATTTTTGAATACATTGAAAAGTCAAAGTCTTCATGTATATCTCTCTGACACCCATGCATTTATTATGACTGAACATATCACTGCAGTGAATGCAAACGATATCTTCTATTCTCATGCTTATTCTGTAAACATCTTTTTAGAAGAACAGAATGGAACTTCTATTTCTGTATAAAATCAATCTAACATTGAATGACAACAAGAGACAGCTTAGCTGTCTATTGTTTAAGCTTGTAATGCGTGCAGGTCTCTGACAGCACTCGTCATACAACGTTGGACAAAATAGAAGCCAAAGGATATTACAGAAGATCTTCTTTCTGTGCGTGCATGAAGACCATTGAACGAGAAGCTCTACAGGACCATGCAGTCTAACGTAAACAAAAGCTTAGAGACAACGGGCACTTCAACGTTCAAATTTCAAATAGAAGATATATAAAGAAGACTGAAGCTCCAGAAGAAGACAACTTTGAGATTGAGAATACTAACTAAAATCTTTCACAAGTTTTTCTGTGAGCATCTCGAAGAGCCAAGCCTCACTCCTTTGATTGTTTAGCTCTTAGCTCTCTGCATTCATTGTGTTAGTCTTGAAAGCTTCTGTAAACTGAGAGTGTCCCTCACTGTAGATCTTTCCCTCTCAGTCTTAGATTTAGATCTAGCATTGTATAAGGTTGATCTAGGGGCTTGATCTCATTTCACATTATTGTGTTCTAGGGTTCCCTTCGTGTTGAAGGAAGACCTGGGGGTTCCAGGGTGTGTGTTCCCTTCGAGTAGAAGGAAGACCTGGTGGTATCCAGGGTGGTGTATTTCCTTTTCGGGTTATGAAGAGAAGACCAGCTGTGTCTGGGTGTGTAAAGGTCCATAAGGGGGACTGTACCCTTGGGTAGTGAAAGCCTGAGTTGTTGCTCAGAGACTGGAAATAGGACTCCTATGGAGAGGAGGTCCGAACCAGGATAATTCCCTGTGTTGTCTGTGTGCTTGCTTTGTGTTTACTATCTTTCTATACTAACTCTAACACCCATCGAAGTGTGTTTTGTGTGACTATTTTGTGAACAGGTTTAAGGTACTCAATATTTTTAAGAATCCCATTCACCCCCCCTCTGGGTTTGCTAGCTGGGCAACAGTGGAATCTTCGATCCTAGCTATGCAAGAGAAACATAACCAGTTCCAACGTAGCCAAGTCTGGACACTTGTTCATAGACCTTCTGACCATCCAGTTATTGGGACCAGATGGGTCTTCAGAAATAAAATGGATGAATCAGGAGTGATCACAAGGAACAAAGCTAGACTGGTAGCACAAGGAAACTCCCAAGAGGAAGACATCGATTTTGATGAAACATATGCCCCAGTTGCTAGATTAGAGGCAATTAGAATTCTATTAGCTTATGCATGCTATAGCGACCCTGGATATTTATGTCCAATAAGACTCCACATCGAAGTCCGCCTCCCGCGATCGGACCGAAATCTCGCAAGGGATATCTCACACAAATTTCCAGTAAGAATATAAAAGACGACAATAACAGTATAAGACATAAGAAAGTATATGTGTTCATACCTGTATGCAAAAAATTACAACTTTCCCAATACATTGTTACAACTCTAAGAGAAAAGTACAACTACCTGGGGCATACCCTGAGGGAGCAAAGCTCACACTAACACAACTACAACTCAACTGCTGGTGGTACAAGTCTACCCTAATGCTGCTGAAAGCTAAACACACGGCAAGCCCTGAAAAGAACTGTAGGGGAGTGAGCCTCAACAACTCACAGGTGTTGGGTTACAATGTGTATGATGATGATAGTGCTTAAATGTTTGATGTTTTTGATGAATGACATGATCGATGTTGCAAAGACATGAAAGAAATGATCAAGTGAAAAATGCTTTCTATAACCATCTATGTATTCATGATGTCTCACTTGGAATGTTTTTTTATGTAGGTGTGATTGAACACACAAGACAAGCAACAAAATCCAAGTGGAAAATACTGGAAAAACACATCAAGTGCTCACCTGTCGACAGCCAAGATGCTATGTGTCGACAGATAGACAAGACAACAACAACCATGTTTCTGGGAACACTTAAAAAGCAATACCTGTCGACAGATGAAGTATTCCTGTCGACAGATAAGGCTCGCCTGTCGACAGCCCCAGGTTGCCTATTGACAGACCCAGGGTTCCAACAACCAACATGGTTCTGGAAGCCAGTTTCCAGTAGTACCTGTCGACAGCTATGATGCATCTGTCGACAGCCGAAGGATAAGTCACAATTCGTGATAAGCATGTGATCTATATTAGGGTGTTCCCTTTTAACACGACTCTCCATACTTGGACACCACTATATATAGATTATATAGAGTTATTTTCGCAGCAAGAAGCCACCATACCAAAACCCTAAGCAAAGGTCAAGAAGAAAGGCTTCTCCCTGCAGCTCTGCTTCAACTCTCTGGTTTGATCAAGGGAGATTCTTCTCGTGCAAGGAGTTGAAGCCTGTTCATCCTCGATTCAAGCTTCATCATCATCACGTGGTCCTCAACGACGTAAAGTTTGGAGTCTTCTGAACGAACTCACTGAAGAGTTCACATCTTGGATTTGCTCCTCAACTCAGAACTCATCTCTCGTTCTACTTTTCATATCTCTGTATGTACGGAAGTGGTTTGAGCGTCCCTTGTGCTTGATCCACGTGTGAGTGGTTGTTCTGAGTTCGTGTTTGCCTCAAACAACGTGCGTGTGTGTGATTGTAGGGTTGAACTCACTTTATAAGCAGTCTTTCTGTGTGTGTGTGTGGACGGTGGATGTAGGATACACGAGTTGTGTACTCCGAACCACCTTAAATCATCGTGTTCTGTGGTTTGCACATTTTTATGTTAGATGTATGGTAGAACGATTGATTGTTCACATGCTTGGTAGATTGCTAACCTCCCAATCACAATCAGCACACACATGAAAGCTAGAATTCGATTCACATATGTTTAAGTTTTCGTCAGGTTAGTGTTAACATCAAAAATAAGATTAAAGTGCTTTTAATCGATAGTAATCTATTCAACCCCCCTTCTAGATTACTGTTTTAGGTGATTCCGTGCACCTTTCAATTGGTATCAGAGCGAGGTTTCTCCGATTTACAGCTTTATTAGCTTGATCTCACGATCAGGAGTGATTCTGTTTAATGGAAACCAACAAGGGATTTATGGCTGAAGGACACTCAGTGTCTAGGCCTCCCTTCTTTGATGGCACTGACTACACCTATTGGAAAAACCGTATGCAGGTCTTTCTGAGAGCTCAAGACTATGAGTTGTGGAAGATCGTCAGCAAGGGACCATACAAGCTGCCAGAAGATGAAGACACCTAGACAAGGGAACAGATCCGCAAAGGAACACTGAATTGGAGTGCGTTGAACATGATGCAGTGCACTGTTCACCTGAAGGAATACTCAAGAGTCTCCACATGCAAGTCAGCAAAGGAAATGTGGGACAAGCTGGAGCTAATCTATGAAGGTACGTCTGAGATAAGGGAAACTAAAACTAGCATGCTAGTATCTGAATATGAAATGTTTTAGATGAAAAATGAAGAAACAATTTCAGATATGTTTGCTAGATTCATGATAATAATCAATGGCTTGAAAGGTCTTAAGAAAGAGTACAGTGAGAGTGACTTAGTAAGGAAGATACTTCGGTCTCTTCCATCCTGTTGGCATACTAAGGCCACTGTCATTGAGGACTCTAAAGACCTATCAACAATGAAATTTGATGAATTGATAGGATCCCTGATGACTTATGAGATAAACCTAAAAAGAAAAGAAACTGAGGTTAATCACAGAAAGTCTATTGCTTTAAAAGCCTCTAACAAAGGTTCTTTAAGCTCCAAGAAAGAGGTTCAACAGGAAAATGATGAAACTGAAACGTCTAGTGATAGTGAGAATGATGAAATGACCATGCTCACTAGACACTTCAAGAAATTCCTCAGGTTCAAAAACAAAGGATCAGGTAATTTCAAAACTCTTCCAAAAAGAGATTTCTCAAACATGTTTGATTGTAACAAAAAATCTGACATGATTGTGTGCTATGAGTGCAAGAAACCAGGGCACATGAGAGGTGAATGACCAGAGCTCAAGAAAAAGCTGAAAAATGACAAGTTCATGTTCAAGAAAGACAAGGCCATGATGGCAACTTGGAGTGATGAAGATGAAGATGAGAATGCACAAGAAAATTTTGACGATGTAGAAATCCAGTGCTTAACGGCAAGGAGTAGAGACTCTAATGAGGTAAACTCTTCCTTTAAAAATTACACTGTTGATGAATGGGAAGAAGCATATACCTTATTGTTTGAAAACTTTTGTAAATATAAGTCTGAAAATAAGGCACTGAAAAAGAAGATCACTAATCTTGTTCATAGCACAAGCAACAATGAACAAATTGCAATCCTAACTAAAGAGATTGAGTTATTGAAAGTTGAACAGGAAGGCCACTATGAGGAGATCGATTGCATAAAGGAAAAACTTTAAGAAAATGAAAAAGAAAAACAAGTCCTAAAGAATCTTGCTGAATCCCTTCAAAATGAGAACTAAGAGATTAAGAAAAAGATTGAAGAGGCTCAAAAGGAACTAAAAGGAAAAATTGAAGATCTCTCAAAATTTGTAAAAGGAAAAGAAAATCTGGATGCTGTCTTGGGAGTCAAATCAAACATAACAAGGCATGGGCTTGGATTTCAAACTGAAACTCAAAAGAAACTTAGAGAAAAACTGATCACATCATTTGTTCACTGTAGTCCAAGTACAAGTAAGCAAGCTCAAGTTATAAGCAAGAATGCTCAAGCTAAAGGTAAGCAATTGAAAAATAATCAAAAGACTTCATCTGTTCAACAAACTAAGAAATTTGTCGATAGACCCAAAGAGACCTGTCGACAGGCGTGGAAATATGCTGAAAAGGGAAAGCCAACCAAGCAACAAAAAGGCCAAAAGTAATCTCAAGTCAAATACAACAGTAAGAGAACTGTAATAACTCAAAAACCATCATGTAATTGTTGTTAGAAACTTGGCCACAGTGAAACACATTGCTGGAATAATTTGAACAAGCTAAAATGCAAACAAGTATGGATTCCAAAGCATTTACTTTTTGGCATGAATGAAAGATTGGGACATAAAGTAATTTGGGTACCTAAACCTCTTGTTTGATCCATCTATGCAGGAATGTCTAGCAGCCCAAAATCAAAACAAATGGTACTTGGACAGTGGCTGCTCGAGGCACATGACGGGGGATAAAGAAAAATTTTGTTTGCTGGTGGAAAAAGACGGAGGTCAAGTTGTGTTTGGAGGTAATAATAAAGGCCAAATAATTGGCACAGGTAAGGTAGGTAAGTATGCTTCCAACTCAATAGATAATGTGCTCTTAGTTGATGGTTTGAATCACAATCTCCTGAGTATCAGTCAATTGTGTGATAAAGGTCATAAAGTCATTTTTGAGTCAGATGCAAGCCAAATCATTGATAAAATTTCAGGAGGTGTCAAGTTTTCTGGAAAAAGAGTCAATAACATCTATCTAGTTGATCTAGATGAACCAGAAAATAAAAATCTGTGTCTTGTTGCAAATAGACAGGATGAATTGTCCTTATGGCACCGAAGACTAGGCCATGCTAGCTACAATGTGTTGCACATGATCATAAGGATGAAACTGGTAAGTGGACTTCCTGAAATTTCTTTCAATAAAAATGTGAGCTTTTATGATGCATCTGCACAGGGAAAATAAACAAGGAAGTCATTCAAATCCAATGCACCAATAATCACTTCAAAACCTTATGAACTGTTACACATGGACCTTTTTGCACCAACTAGAACACTTAGTCTCAATGGTAAACGTTTTGGGTTTGTCATTGTAGATGATTTCTCTAGGTTCACTTGGGTTAAATTTCTAGCTCATAAAAATGAAGTACTGAAAATTTTTGAAGAATTCTTTAACAAGATTGAGCATGGCAACATAAACAAAATATGATCAATCCGCACTGATCATGGGGGAGAATTTGACAATAATTCTTTTTCTGATTTCTGCAGGAACCAAGGCATTGATCACAAGTTTTCCTCTCCAAGGACTCCGGAACAAAATGGAGTAGTGGAGCGAAAGAACAGAACCTTGGTGGAAATGGCTCACACTCTTCTGGTTGAAAGCCAACTCTCAAGGAGTTTTTGGGCAGAAGCAGTGAACACATCGTGCTACATCCTCAATCGAGCTATGGTAAGACCTGTGATGAAGAAAACCCCATATGAGCTCTTGAAAGGTAAGAAACTCAGTATTAGGTACTTCAGAATTTTTGGCTCCAAAGTGTTTATCCACAATAATGACAAGGTTGATTTAGATAAATTTGAAGCCAAAAATGATCCAGGTATTTTTCTAGGCTACTCAAAACACTCTAGAGCTTATAGAGTGTTTAACAATAAAAATAGAATTGTGGAAGAGACTCCACATGTTGTTTTTGATGAGTCTCATGCAAAAATTAACAATTCAAATGCTTCCAGGTATGATGATGAAGAAGGAAAAATTATTGAAGAACAAGATGAGAAGCCCCTGTCGACAGACCAAGAAGAGGCTATCGACAGGCCTGAAGAAGCTAACCCAAATGATCAAAATCCTCAAGATCAAATTCCCCAAGAACAAATTCCTCAAGAGCAACATCCACAAGAACAAGATCAACTGGGTCCTTCAACAATCAGAAATGTTAGGTACTCGAAAGATTGCCCACTTGAGAATGTCATTGGAAATGTAAATGATAAAGTTCACACTAGGTCTCACTATAGACACATTGTTGAACATGATCATTTAGCATTTATTTCTCAAGTGGAACCTAAAAATGTTGAAGAAGCTTTAACAGAAAATTCTTGGATAGATGCTATGCATGAGGAACTTGGGCAATTTCAAAGAAACAATGTTTAGAGCTTAGTTCCTAGGACCCCTGAAATTTCAGTAATTGGAACAAGATGGGTATTTAGGAATAAGCTTAATGAAAAGGGTAAAGTGGTGAGAAACAAAGCTAGACTGGTAGCAAAAAGGTATAATTAGAAATTTGGGGTAGGACTTTGAAGAATCCTTTGCACCAGTAGCTAGGCTTGAGGCAGTTAGAATATTGCTAGCTTATGCTTGTTCTAACAAATTCAAACTTTTTCAAATGGATGTCAAAACTACCTTTTTGAATGGGTACATCAAAGAAGAAGTGTATGTTTCTCAACCACCTGGGTTTGAGGATCATAATAAGCTTAACCATGTCTATAAATTGCACAAAGCTCTCTATGGTTTGAAACAGGCACCCCGAGCTTGGTACGACGGATTAAGAAATTTCTTGGTTAGCAAAAACTACTCCAGAGGTAAAGTGCACCAAACTCTCTTTACTAAATATGTTTGCAATCATATAATTGTTGTTTAAGTCTATGTGGACGACATTATTTTTGGCTCCACTAACCCATCACTATGTGAAGAGTTCTCAAAACACATGCACAGTGAATTTGAGATGAGTTTAATGGTGGAGCTTCAATTCTTTCTTGGCTTGCAGGTAAAACAATATGAAGATGGCTTCTTCATCAATCAAGAGAAATATGTTAAGGAGCTACTGAAAAGATTTCAGTTCGAACAAGCCAAACCAGCCTCTACTCCAATGAGCACAAGTGTAAAATTAGAAAATGACGAGAAATGTAAAATGGTAGATGCAAAGCAATACCGAGGTATGATTGGCTCTCTCTCCTTTACCTTACTGCAAGTAAGCCTGACATACAGTTTAGTGTTTACCTTTGTGCTAGATACCAATCTAGTCCAAAGGAAAGCCATTTCAGATATCTCTCAGGTTCATATGATTTGGGTTTATTGTATCCAGCAGGTAGCAGTTTTGATTTAGTCTCATATTCTGATGCTGACTATGCTAAGTGTAAAATTGATAGAAAAAGCACTAGTGTGTATTGTCAATTTCTAGGGGGTTGCATGGTTTCATGGGCATCCAAGAAGCAACACTCAGTTACACTCTCCACTGCAGAGGTAGAATATGTTGCTGCAGGGAGCTGTGCAGCTCAAGTGTTGTGGATCAAAAGTCAATTGTGTGATTACAACATTGACATTAGATGCACACCTATCATATGTGACAACACTAGTGCTATCAATCTTTCAAAGAACCCTATTCAACACCCAAGGACCAAACACATTGAAATAAAACATCACTTTTTGAGAGATGAGGTAGCCATCAAAAACTTGGAGCTTAGCTTCATTCCAACTGAAAAACAATTGGCTGATATTCTCACCAAACCTTTGGTAGAAGATAGGTTTACAACACTGAGAAGAGAAATGGGCATGTGTAAAATTCACTGAAACCAATGCCAAATTAAGGAGTAAATGATCCTTGTGTGTAATGACTATGTGGTATATCAAATGATGACATGTAGAAGAACAAGTCACGCTTGTTCGGAAACTATCATTATGCGTGAGGAAACATCCTCCGCCAAGTATCCATAGTCTATTTGCACATAAAGGTCATCAACTTCTTTTGAGGTAATTAGTTTCTTTCAGTTTTTGGAACATTTATCTCTGAAAAAGAATGAAATTTTGGTGCTCACATGCTTATGGATGTTTCTTCTTTGTGCAAATGCTTGGCATGTATGTGTGAATAACTGCATGAATAGCTTGACTTTTTTTTGCTCAACACACATGCACACATTATGGGGGAGTACGTCAAGGATTGGTTGAGTGAGTTACTTGAGGGATACCCTTCATATTCATTGTGTCATTATTTCTCAAACATTTGGTCCACATGTCACTCAATTCAAAGCCTTAAAACTGACTTTTCAAGTACCTGTCGACAGCCAGAACACCAGCTGTCGACAGATCCTCTCTTCTAGAACCACAATTCTTCTATTTCATAGTAGCTATTGACAGCCACAACCCTGATGTCGATAGATGCACTTCATCTCTAAATTCTTCAATATTCCTTAACAGTTCTCAATGAGTATATTCATTATCGTTAAGCAAGGGGAGAATTGGACCTTAATACTTCATTACAACCTTTCATACCCACATAGTACCAAAGACATTGACATACTAACAATGATTTTGAAATAATATTCTGTGTATGAGTCTAGGTTGTGTCATCTAGAACACATTGAACAAATCAAATGGCTTTAACCTAACTCAGTTGAATAATTCCCTTGTAGATGATCATTTTTTTGAAATAGATTGACAAGTAAAGAGGTTCTTGAACGTAATGTTGTTACATTGGCTTTTGACCTTAAATAACCTTTTGAACTTGATCTTACAATTAAAAAAAAAGGGGTGAAAAGCTACCTATTTCTAAATTCAAAGAAAATACATATGTAATGGGACAAAGGAAGAGCAACGATGAGCATCACTGAGTAATTGGGGACATGGGCATCACAAATGTCTATCTTCACGTCAAAAAGTCCATATTTATCTCTGCACAATGGTATGATGATCACTCACACTGAGTAATTGGAAGTACGGGCATCACAAATGTTTGCCTTCATGTCAAAAGGTGAAAGTGAACCTACTTACCACTTGTTCAATTCAAGAAATAGAGTGAAGCCTCCATGTTTTTAAATCAAGGGCAATTTGTTGTTTATCGTTAATTGCTTATGTCGACATTACTTTCATTTTCCAACTGAACATCACCCACTACAGAATATGTTTTTTTACGATGGTTTTATTCAAAGGGGTTATCTTATGTTCATATGCTTTTGAACGGTGTTTTCTACATGCTACAACTTAAGATTTCCGGAGTATTATCTCTTAACCATTGTAGAACTTTTATATGTCTTCATACTAGGGTGTATGACACTTTGTAATGGGTATATACCAGTTCTCAATCTTAAAATGCCAATTGAACACTTATTCCACATTTATTTCTGTGAAAATCCTCTTATGGAACAGTTCTGGACAGTAGCTGTCGACAACTGCCTAGCGCCTGTCGAAAGTCAGATTTTTAGGCGGTTCAGAAGCCCAACCAGTTCCACTTTTGGCCGGATTTTGTGGGTCCCCTCTATTTCAAACTCTTTTTAAATACATCTAAAGGGGAAACCACGACTCCTCACCCCCCTCACCTTCCTCCAAAAGGTGTTTTCCACCCTATTTCAACCCTAACACCCTTCTCTCCAGAGCATCCTCTCCAAGCCTCCTTATGTTCTTGTCTCTTCCTCCTCCTGTCTTCCTCCTCTTCCTTGATCATCTCCACTCCGTCCCTTTCATCTCCCATGGGGCCAAGGAGCAAGCTTCGTGCCACACGTCAATGCCTCGCTTCCCCCGAAGCCAGCGAGGATTCTAGGGCTCCCACAGAGCACCAGAGCAAACATCGAGATGATCGTCTGCCGGAACTACTTGTTCCCCAGGGTCTTCAGCTCACAAGGGTTAGGGGAGTCTTCCAGAAGTTTGTCCAACCACGCTATGTGGACTTCGTCTCACTGGAAGATATGTTCGATGGTCTGCAGCCCCTCTTTGACACCCAGGGCTGGACAGTCTTCCTTTACTCCCACAAGCGGTATTCCCCAATCGCTGTGACAGAGTTCTTCAACAACTTGGGGATGTCTGTGGATGAGCACCTCTATACCATGGTCAAAGGTATATCTTTCAAGATCACTCCTAATCTCCTTAGCTGTGCATTGCAAGTTCCCAACTCTGGGGCAGATGTTCTTGTCAACCACCCTTCCGCCTTGGAGTATTACAATCTCATCACACTTCAGCCTTATGATTCTACCAAAGATCATGTTAAACTCAATGCCAATACCTTCCCCCACTTCACCGCCTTATCCATCACATCTTCACCACCTTGATTGCTCCTAAAGATGGCAGTAGGGAGCTCTTGGCTGAGGTTCACAAGTCTCTTTTCTTCTTCTTCCTCAATCGCCAGCAGATCAATCTACCTCAACTCATGCTTGCTCTCATCAAGCAATGCTTTCTGAACCCCAAGAGGTCAATGCCTTATGCATGTCATATTATCTCTCTTCTGCTTTTTCTTGGCATCCGCATTCCCGAGATTGAGTTTGTCCAACTCACGACCTGTAGTGTGTTTGATCTCACTGCTGCCCATCAGATGGGCTACAACCTGGTTGGTGGGAGAGTCACCAGGACTCTTAAGGGTCAGGAGCCAGATGGAGGCAAAGAGTCTGATGAAGATGAGGGTAGTGAAGAAGACAAACATCCGGAGCCAATGGATGTTCAGGGTGGTGCTGAAGATGCTCCTGAGGGTCAAGCTCCACCAGATGCAGGACAAGATATTCGGGCATTCATGGCAGATCAGCAGCTTGATCACCTCACACAAGAGTTTCATGATTTCCGTCATCCCCCTCTTGGGAATGACGATGCTTAGAGTGTTTGGAATTAGTTTGGGGTCATGTAGTTCTTTCCCTAGTTTGGGTTCTACTTTGTCTGTCAGTTGTCTCATGTAATGGATATGTTCTTTGGACTGTCCCGCTCAATCAATGAAATCACAGTTACTTGCATATTTCTATCCTTGATGCATGCACTATCTTTTTGAATGTTGTCAAAAGGGGGAGAACATCAATTGTAAATTTTTTTATCATCAAAAAGAGAGAGAATGTTGGGTTACAATGTGTATGATGATGATAGTGCTTAAATGTTTGATGTTTTTGATGAATGACATGATTGATGTTGCAAAGACATGAAAGAAATGATCAAGTGAAAAATGCTTTCTATAACCATCTATGTATTCATGATATCTCACTTGGAATGTTTTATGTAGGTGTGAATGAACACACAAGACAAGCAACAAAATCCAAGTGCAAAATACTGGAAAAACACATCAAGTGCTCACCTGTCGACAACCAAGATGCTATGTGTCGACAGATAGACAAGACAACAACAACCATGTTTCTGGGAGCACTTAAAAAGTAGTACCTGTCGACAGATGAAGTATACCTATCGACAGATAAGGCTCGCCTGTCAACAGCCCCAGGCTGCCTATCGACAGACCTAGGGTTCCAACAACCAACATGGTTCTGGAAGCCAGTTTCCAGCAGTACCTGTCGACAGCTATGATGCATCTGTCGAAAGCTGAAGGATAAGTCGCAATTCGTGATAAGCATGTGATCTATATTAGGGTGTTCCCTTTTAACACGACTCTCTATACTTGGACACCACTATATATAGATCATATAGAGTTATTTTTGCAGCAAGAAGCCACCATACCAAAACCCTAAACAAAGGTCAAGAAGAAAGGCTTCTCCCTGCTGCGCAGCTTCAACTCTCTAGTCTGATCAAGGGAGATTCTTCTCGTGTGAGGAGTTGAAGCCTGTTCGTCCTCGATTCAAGCTTCGTCATCATCACGTGGTCCTCAATGACGTGAAGCTTGGAGTCTTCTGGACGAACTCACTGAAGAGTTCACATCTTGGATTTGCTCCTCAACTCAGAACTCTTCTCTCGTTCTACTTTTCATATTTGTGTATGTGTGGAAGTGGTTTGAGCATCCCTTATGCTTGATCCATGTGTGAGTGGTTGTTTTGAGTGCGTGTTTGCCTCAGACAATGTGCGTGTGTGTGATTGTAGGGTTGAACTCACTTTATAAGCAGTCTTTCCGTGTGTGTGTGTGGACGGTGGATGTAGGATACACGAGTTGTGTACTCCGAACCACCTTAAATCATCGTGTTCTGTGGTTTGCACATTTTTATGTTAGATGTATGGTAGAACGATTGATTGTTCACATGCTTGGTAGATTGCTAACCTCCCAATCACAATCAGCACACACATGAAAGCTAGAATTCGATTCACATATGTTTAAGTTTTCGTCAGGTTAGTGTTAACATCGAAAAGAAGATTAAAGTGCTTTTAATCGATAGTAATCTATTCAACCCCCCTTCTAGATTACTGTTTTAGGTGATTCCGCGCACCTTTCAACAGGCTCAGTAGGAACCTCCTAAAAGCCACCACAACCAACAACTGAAAGAAGGAACCAAGTCCTCAACCCCTAAGGGTCTCACTAGTAACGCCGATAGCTAAACCACAACATGCACTCATTAATCATATATATACTACAATTAAATATAAACACATCAACTAATCCAATCCTCGGAAAGTAAGAGGGAACAACAGGACTAGCACAACACCGCTAGTCTACCAAACAACTGAAGTGCCTAAACCACAAGCCTCATAGGCCAACCACTGCCTAGGCTACGAGTCTCACAGGCAAACCTTAAACACAAGGATAACAAGACTGCTAACCAGAAGCTAGTCCGTTATACCCTAAACCACAATACGTCAAAAGCCACCTTCAAAAGAGTACAACACTATAACGCCCCAAAAATTTTATCTACTAGAAAAATGTGAATAATTTGATTGTTAAACATAACTACTATCATGAGATGTAATTAGCTTTAATTTAGGATTAATTAGTAATAATAAATGTTATTCTAGTGTCGTACTCAGAGGTGCATGCTTCGACAGGGCGCCATCAGAATACTGTAACAAAAATGAAATTTGAGAACACCATAATTTACATAAAATTGTGTTGATATCAGAAATGTAAATATCCAGAATTGTTGACGCGCGGATTTCAAGATTAAGTTGACGTAAATATTTTTCGGGCAATTTTTGCTGGGTGAAAAATAAATTCTAAAAATTAAACTAAAATCACCATAATTTGTAAAACATTTACATTAGCTTATGGTTGAAATTTCAACTTGACTGGAAACCATTTGGACATACAAACATAGGGTCAAATGGGCCAGCTGAATTTCTAACCATTTACGATAACTATTTTTTGGAATAATTCTTGCTTACGTATTGGGGGCTACGTAAGCCCATCTCACCTAGGTTAATATGTCTACACGTTTCACCATAGGTGTAAGGCATGTGAAACTTGCATGGTTAACGTGGCCATGAGTGGGTAAGGGGGGTTTTTATAGCTCCACATGCATGGCTACGTGCCATGCATGCAAGGAACCTGGGAGCTTATATAAGCTACCCTTAACCCATCATGAGAGCTTTTACCCACTTGGTCTGTTAAGGGTGCTGCCGCTATTGTTGTTGCTGCTTGCCATAGCTATTGCAGCTGTGTACCTGTAGCTATGGAGCTGCTTCAACTGTGGCTGTTGTTGCTACTTCTTCGTCCTTTGCACCTGTCGTGGTTGCTACAAAAAGTCCCTATGTTTCCTTCCTCCTGCAGCTAGTTCTTTCATTGGGGAAAAGAAAACCTTCATCCTTTCTCAGGTAGGTAGGATTCTCTCCTTATTCTCTTCTTCTTGTTCCTATCTTTGATTAGAAGCTTGAGGTTAACATGTTACCATGTTCACACTCTGGTTTAGATCCTAAAAATATCTTCATGGTTGCTTTTTCTATCCACTGTAAGATTGTTTTAGTTAGAGATCATGTCAGGTTCAGGTATGCCCTTGGAAAATGTTCTGTTAGAGGTAGGGAAATGTTAATAGAAGAGTTGCTCTTCCAATAGTTCCCTTTTTCTAAGTTTCTAGCCATCCATGTGTACATTTTGAATTTCTTTTGTTCACTTCTTTTTCTTCCTGTAACATGGAGTTTAGAGGTATGAATCAAATTTATTTGATGTTGTAGTCATGTTAGAAATCTTAGGAATACTTAGTAGAGTATTCCATGGTAGTTTTGCATATTTTCTGGAAGTTTACACTGCACCTGTTGACAGCCAAAACCCACTTGTAGACAGGAATCATGCTTCCAGAACCCAGATTGTGCAGAACACCAGTAGCTGTCGACATATAGCCCTCATCTGTCGACAGATGGCCTTCACCTATTTACAGCCAACCTTGGCCTGTCGGCAGGCAGTGGCCATACTCCAGAAATCTGGTTCTGGAAGACAGTAGCTGTCGACATACACTATCCAGTCTTGCTTTCCAACACCTTGTCTTGCCCAATCTTCTGTCGATACATCATACTGTTAGCCTAGCAAGTTGCTCCCCGAGTTCTCTTGAGTTTCTACCATTATGTCACTAAGAGAGATCATCCAATTGCTTTCCATATCCTACTTTGGATTATACTTGAAATCTCCAAGTACAATTAGTTCCTATTTTGGTTACGACCTTTTGTATTAATTAGCACTGATTCATAAACTTTTGTTATATGAAAGACTTTGAGTACTTGTGTACCCCCACTTGAATCTTTTAATGAAATGTACTATGATGACAATTTGTGAGTCTTTGGACTCAATTGAGTTATATGCCTGTGCAAATGGGGCTAGTCTAGTTCCGAGAGGAGCACCTGAATTCGTTTAGTGGCCGTACGGAACAATAAAGGATCTATGGATGCTTGGCATTGCATCAAATACTAGCTTGATTAGTCATCATGTTATCCTGTCATGAGTTTTGTATTTGAATTGAAACATGAATATTATCATGAAATCTTGACCATGTATTCGTAAGTCAGTACTTCTGTTCTACATTTATTGTCTAGTTGACATGTTTGTCCAACCGTCTTTGATACTCAGTATTGACAATAGTTAAGTTTCTTATTCTGATCTTTGAACATCTTAATCCTTTTTTATTAGAGGAATTGAATCCTATTGGGCTAGTTAGCTCATCAAATCCGACATTTCAGGTGATCAAGATGAGGGAAGTGCTTAAAGGGGGGGGGGGGGGGGGGGGGGGAAGTGTGCAGAGCAGGACAACCAGTCCTCTGGAGTTCAACAACTATGTTCTCATTAGTACTGTAGAAGTAGAATGTATTATGTTTCTGTTTTCTACTCCTCATATAGACAGTAATGAGGAGTGCCATGTAATTATGCTTCCACAATGTTAATGTTAGATGAGTAAACATAAGTCTTATTTCTTGAGCATAATTTCTGTCATTTTTGATAAATAGACTTTTATTAGGATGTGGTAAACACATCAAGTGGAAGGTCCTACAACACGACCTCTATGGAGCACAGCTCCACCTTAGCACCTGAAAAGGGCTGGTACACAATGTACCACAACATAAAACTACCCACGAAGGGTATAGGTACCTACTACCATGAGGTACTACCATAAAACCTCAACACAACTGTACCTCCAACAAAACACACTCCAACGGTAAAACCTTAGCTAACGAGTCACACACACACAAGCCACAACCAGTGGCAAGCACGAGTCGGAAAGAACGACGCCACCACACAGGAATAGACTCTTGGTTCATGACGCCAGTATCCAACCCAGACAACACAGCACAAGAACTATCTCTCAGTCTCGTAGTCACGGACGAAAGGTCCAACTGCCACTCCACAACCACACAGTAAAGCCAAAGAACAGTGGAGACCAACCAACATCACTCCTGCAGACCACACACAACTGTAGGCCCATGCCTGGCATCTTTAGGGACTCTGGCCTAAGCTCCCTAAAGTGAGCCACTGAAAAATCGGACTAGCTGGGGACCAGTGACGTCTACTGGTGTCCGTACCCCCAACTACGAGCGGGCTACAAGTGACTGCACACCCACAAACACAAGTCGCTTCCCTCTATCGTCTTTCCCTCAGCTGGACGTACAACTCAAACACAGCACAAGAGTGAGGATGTCCAGGAAGATGACACAGACCTCGACGGTACACACAGTACCAGGACAAACCTCGAGCACTAACGTGCCTGGCTCACACAAAACCTAGGGTACCCGGCTGGAGAGGCATTCTGGAATAGGCGTCGGACCACCAAACTCAGTAAGTACATAAACCACTCCGATCACTTAATACCCCGGTAAAATTTATACCACAACACATTTAACATACTCTACTCATCACTGGTCACCACGTGACCTCCACGCTAAAACACGCCATAAAACACGGAATCCACATTATAACCTTGCCTGTCATTGACCATCTCATGACCTCCATGGCAACGCACCCCAATGTACATTAACCACACATATGAATCACATAAGCTTTATAATATAATTAACATAACTAACATAACTATTAACATTGCTCAGTCATTAACCACTAACTATTCCATTAACCTAATCATGCTTTACTAATCATTAATCCACTTAGAACAACTTAAAATATCTTAAAATGACCTGAGCTAGATCCACACATAGGACCCTCATTGCCCAATGCTCACCCACTCATTTTAGATAGAAGAACGCGACAAGGGCCACTGTCGTATTATGAACGCGACGGCCCGACAAACCGCGATTGCACACCAGAATGCGATGGCGTCTACCATCGTGTTAAGAACGTGATGGCTCGATGGGCCACGTTCACAAACTAGAACGCGACGGGGCCTAACGTCGCGACCTGAATGTGACGGCCTGATCCGTCGCCTTCTCAGACAGAAACCCTGCACTCCGGTTCTCACACAAAAACCAGCTCAAAACTCCATTTCCAAGCTTACCAAGCTTCTACAAATCACATAAAATATGCAGGAAACACAACTACACATCTATACACATTAAACATGCTTCAAAACAATCAAATAATGCAATAAAACAAAGAAAGTCCCTACCAACAAGTAGAACTTGCAAAACGAGGCTGAACTGTTGTTCTCCACGCTCCAAGCAACTCCTACGCACCAAAACCACATCAAAACACGAGCTCTAAAGCATACGTCATCAGAAATCGTCGTAGCAGCCCTCTCCCTGGTCGAACAGTCAAATGGTTGATAAGGTTCATGAGTAAGGAAGAGTGATCCGACGGCCCTCTGGACAGATGCTTAACATAAAAACCAGGGAAGGACGTTTGCCACTGAGGGTCAATAAGGATCCGATCCAGCCTTTCCTTGACAGCAGCTTGACCAATCCTATTATTCGACCAGGTGAATTACTGACCTATAAAACCAGCATCCTAGAGGCCAGCAGCAGATGAGAAAGACTTAAAATCCAGCATAGCATTGGTGTTGGGGAGGGCACCGCTCTTCTTATCTGATGGGCTAGAAACGCAGTTGAAATCTCCCCCAACCATCCAAGGTAAATGACTATTACTACCTAGAACCAAGAGATCCTAAAAAAGAACACGACGCAGGCCCACGTCATGTGCAGCATACACCGCAGTAACCATGCACACAGGAAGATCGCCTCTCATGATATTGCCTGTTATGAACTGGTCAGAGGTAGCAGTAACCTTCAAGGAAACGTTATTAGACCACATCAACCAAATTTTTGACTCCTCACCAGCATTACTAGCGCGAGCGTCCATCTTTAGGTAACGACATATACTAGCAGCTCTACTGAAAGGAATCTTAGGTTCAAAGATAGCAATAACCTGCAACTTATTTTCTTTAATATGGCGTTTAAGCGATCTCTTCAAGGCCAAATTTGAAATGCCTATGATATTCCAAAACAAAGCAGAAATATTCATGAGGAAAGATACCCAGAGGAACCTTCTATCGCTTTCGTTTTGGACCGTGTACAAACACCCTACTTAGGAGCCACCACGCCATCTTTGGTAAGAGTCAAAGATGCCATATAGATATTCTCAGAATTGGCAAGATGTGAAGCAGAAGCCCATGGCTCAGTAGAAAGTGGATCAATGAAAGATACACCACTATTTTTATTACATTCAGAATCTACTAACATACCCAGGTTCTCCAACAAAATATTCTCCCGTGAATCTGAAGATTTAGTGCCAAGCTTGTCCATCACACAGATTGACGGCACTGGAGAGTTTGCCGTTGACAATGCCTCTGACACCTCCCCCAGTAGAATGATAGGAGTAGACCTTGGCTTGCGACCATGCAGAACCTCAACTGGAGACGCATGAACATGAACAGTACCATGCACTTCACTGAAGGCAGGTGTAGGCTCCACATTAATGCTTGCAAGGGGGGCTGACCCTTGCAAAGACTTCAAAACCTGAGGGACCTCAGGAACAACATGTTCTATACGGACGCATGCATCTCCAGGTGGCTTGGAAAGATCATCACTACCATGAACATCATCAACTAAACGCTCAAAAACATTACTAACCGGGACTGACGAGTCCGTTAGCTTTGGCAAATTATCCTTAGGATTTGCTCCCTTGCGTTTTACCACACACCACTCCTTATCAGAAGCTTTTTCTTGACCAGGCAAATTAGAAGGTGAGGCAGTATGCACATTCAAAACCTTATCCCTGGGCTTCTTCTTGCAATTTTCTTGAGTGTGACCCAACCTTCGGCAAAGATTGTAGATAGGCAACACCCTATGGAAGTTAACTTTCTGCCAGAAACCCTGATCACCATGTCCAATCCAGATACGATCTGACAGCGGCTTAGCTATATCCACATCAACACATATAAGGCAACTATTTGAGTCCAAGCCAAGGTAGAATCATGGATACGGAGAACCACTCCAAAGTTCCCAGCAATGCATCTGAGATAGTCTTCATTAAAAAGGTTAACATGAAGTTGTGGAAAGCCCACCCAAATGGGAATAAGCGTGGGATCAGTAGAGAAGTCGAAATCTGCAGACCACCGGAAAAAAACGAAAGAGATAACCTTTAAGGTATAGGTTCTTTCGGACAAACACCTTCAAGAAGTCCTCCTCGTCAAAGAAATGAAAGAGGAGATGCCTTGGATTCAAAATACTAACAATACACTCACCCTTAAGAGCCAGCCTTTAAGATAGACAACTTTTTATATCTGGAATTGACAGGCTCCCACAGGAGCACTTGGCCACGATCACCAGTTTAAGAGGTTGCTCAGATTTCCTGATCTCCTCCTTGGTGAAGTAAACCACGGGCAAGCCATCATTAGTAAACGCCGGCGCCTTTATGGCCAGATCAATCTTAGAAGGACGCAAGGATGAAGCCAAAGCACGTGCAAAGGAAAGGCCCTCTAGAGCAGGAGTCTCGACAGAATCCATCGCTAGCAGGCCACTGCCTGCCGGCAGTCGTGAGGCCACCGGCAAACCAAGAATTCTGGTTCTCTCTCTCTCTCTAGAATTCTAGAGAGATAAGCTTTGGGTCCATCCTCCAAACTTTCCTTTACCTAACTGACCTATTGTAGCTTTCACTTCAAACTCTGGAAATACCTTTATAATAAAACTTCTATGTCCATCTGAATCACTTTCTGCACACTGCCACATAAACTTTCTCTGAACATTTCTTAAATCATCTAACTATTATCACTCTATAATCTGCCACATTCTATCTTCCTTTAATTAATAACACTGAGCTTAAACTGTACTGACAATCATATTGAGTGTAATACCATTTCTACAAAAGACTTTCCTCTAATTATTCCACTATCTAGCTAATCTTACTGTAGAACTTACACTATGACTTTCTTAACACACATTTACCTTTTTACTGAAACCCTGTCAGAACTAGAATTCGAATACCCATTTCCTTAAGTACCATAATCTGCTCTGCCTGATTGCTCTATTTTACACTGCGGCTTTACAATCCCAGTATCTACTTTTCTAATTACCTTACCATAACTACTTTATTTTTAAAAACTAGAATTATTACTGTTACAACTTAGTCATTAATATTCCTTTCACAATCCATCTTACTGTTCTACTCAGCCTGATATTCCTTAACTGCTTCTCACTTGATTCATCTCTTCCAATTCTGACTCACATCGCTCTACCTTATTCCAAACATTCTTAACCTTAACCTCAACCTTTTTCTGACACAAACTTTACCTCTCTTCTTCACAAATTATACCCAATTGCTAAACATCATTAACCTTATCTTTAACACTGTATTCTTTAACAAACCATTATGTGCAATTCTCACAAACTGCCACTTGCTAAATGAATATCTTTCTTATAAAATTCTCAGAAAAATCTAACTGTGCACTGATCTTCCTTTACTCTCTCTTTATCCAACTGATCACCTCTGCACATACTTACACGGATCTCTACATCAAATTTCCCATTATCATCATTATTCACAACAGTGCTACTCCCAAGCTCTTTACTGCACTCATGTCTAATCACCAAAACACACTTATCCTTATCTGGCTGCCACAAATCCTTGCTCCTCTATTTACCAGTACCTCATCTAAAACTAATTTACCTCACTTAATTATTCCAAACATTCCATAACACCAATCACATTATCACCCAAGTTGCTTCTCAATACTTACTAACACAAATCTTAAACACAACAATACCTCTGCCAAGGTTCTCACCCGCAATCCTTAACACACACTATTCCTCATTAATAACATTGTTCCACTACTTCTCTATCACACCATTACCTTATACCTATGTCTGCCAACTCTGTACCTCCTTAAAACACATTAGACATATCCTTCTCGGAACACTACTCTACCCTTTCTGATTATCATAACCAAATTCACTAATCCCTTTAATTTCTATAACTGAGAACCTTTAAAAAACTGCACTTTAACTGCAACTGGCACACTGGTATAACCACTCAAACTACACTAGTAGCCATACCATTTCCCTGCCACTACCAGCAACTGCTACCCAACTATACATGCAATTCACATACCAGAAAACTCACGTGAAAACCACACTAAAAATCACATAAAACCGTAGACTTACTACCAGCAGTGGACATTAAACCATGTCTTGGGACATTGTAACTTCAATGTCTTTTCATATTCTAACTGGACCATGCTCTGATACCAACTATAGCGACCCTGGATATTTATGCCCAATAAGGCTCCATATCCAAGTCCGCCTCCTGCGATCGGACCGAGGTCTCGCAAGGGATATCTCACACAAATGTCTAGTAAGAATATAAAATACGACAATAACAGTATAAGACACAAGAAAGTACATGTGTTCACAACAAATTACAACTGTCCCAATACATTGTTACAAGTCCAAGAGAAAATTACAACTACCTGGGGCATACTCCGAGGGAGCAAAGCTCACACTAATACAACTACAACTCAACTGCTGGTGGTACAAGTCTGCCCCAACGCTGTTGAAAGCTAAACACACGGCAAGCTCTGAAAAGAACTATAGGGGAGTGAGCCCCAACAAGTCACAGGATCAGTATGAACCTCCTAAAAGCCACCACAACCAACAATTGAAAGAAGGAACCAAGTCCTCAACCCCTAAGGGTCTCACTGGTAACGCCGATAGCTAAACCACAACATGCACTCATTAATCATATATATACTACAATTAAATATAAACACATCAACTAATCCAATCCTTGAAAAGTAAGAGGGAACAACAAGACTAGCACAACACCACTAGTCTACCAAACAATTGAAGAGCCTAAACCATAAGCCTCACAGGCCCACCACTGCCTAGGCTACGAGTCTCACAGGCAAACCTTAAGCACGAGGATAATAGGACTGCTAACCAGAAGCTAGTCCGTTATACCCAAAACCACAATACGTCAGAACCCACTTTCAAAAGGGTACAACACAGCAAGTGGAAGGTCCTACAACACGACCTCCACGGAGCACAGCTCCACCTCAGCACCTGAAAAGGACTGGTACACAGTGGACCACAACACAAAACTACCCACGAAGGGTATAGGTACCTACTACCATGAGGTACCACCACAAAACCTCAACACAAATGTACCTCCAATAAAACACACTCCAATGGTAAAACCTCAGCTAACGAGTCACACACACACAAGCCACAACAAGTTGCAAGCATGAGTCGAAAAGAACGCTGCCACCACACAGGAACAGACTACTGGTTCATGATGCCAGTATCCAACCTGGACAACACAGCACAAGAACTACCTCTCAGTCTCGCAGTCATGGACGAAAGGTCCAACTGCCTCTCCACAACCACACAGTAAAGTCGAAGAACAGTGGAGACCAACCAACACCACTTCTGTAGACCACACACAGCTATAGGCCCATGCCTGGCACCTTTAGGGACTCTGGCCTAAGCTCCCTAAAGTGAGGCACTGGAAAATCGAACTAGTTGGGGACCAATGACGTCTACTGGTGTCCGTGCCTCCAACCACGAGCTCACTACAAGTGACTGCATACCCACAAACACAAGTCGCTGCCCTCTGTCGTCTTTCCCTCAGCCGGACATACAAGTCAAACACAGCACAAGAGTGAGGGTGTCCAGGAAGACGACACAGACCTCGACGGTACACACAGTACCGGGACAAACCTCGAGCACTAACGTGCCTGACTCACACAAAACCTGGGGTACCCAACTGGAGAGGCATTCCGGAATAGGCGCCGGACCACCAAACTCGGCAAGCACATGAACCACGCCGATCACTTAACACCCTGGTAAAATTTATACCACAACACATTTAACATAATCTGCTTGTCACTGGTCACCACGTGACCTCCAAGCTAAAACACGCCATAAAACACGAAATCCACATTATAACCTTGCCTGTCATTGACCATTTCATGGCCTCCATGGCAACGCACCCCAATGTACATAAACCACACATATGAATCACATAAGCTTTATAATATAATTAACATAACTAACATAACCATTAACATTACTCACTCATTAACCACCAACTGTTCCATTAACCTAATCATGCTTTACTAATCATTAATCCACTTAGAACAACTTAAAAATCTTAAAATGACCTGAGCTAGATCCACACATAGGACCCTCATTGCCCAATGCTCAACCACTCATTTCAGATAGAAGAACGTGACAAGGGCCACTGTTGCGTTATGAACGTGACGTCCTGACAAACCACGATTGCACACCAGAATGCGACGGCGTCTACCATCGCGTTAAGAACATGACGACTCGATGGGCCGCATTCACAAACCAGAACGCGACGGGGCCTAACATCGGGACCTGAATGCGACAGCCTGATCCGTCGCCTTCTCAGACAGAAACCCTGCACTCTGATTCTCGCACAGAAACTAGCTCAAAACTCCATTTCCAAGCTTACCAAGCTTCTAAAAATCACATAAACTATGCAGGAAACACAACTACACATCTATACACATTAAACATGCTTCAAAACAATCAAATAATGCTATAAAATGAAGAAAGTCTCTACCAACAAGAAGAACTCACAGAACGAGGCTCAACCGGTGTTCTCCACGCTCCAAGCAGCTCCTACGTGCCAAAACCACGTCAAAACATGAGCTCCAAAGCCGACGTCGCAGGAAATCGCCATAGCAGCCCTATCCCCGATTGAACAGAGCTTTTTGCTTTGTTTGGCCGGAGGGCTAAACTTATCCCAATTGGAAACAAGAATGGGACGCAGCATCCTGTTGCCTTTAGAATGCAACGCCCTTAACCGTCGCCTTCTGAAAACTTTTCCATGCCACGCGTCACAAAGGCGGTGCGGAGAACGCGACGCATGAGACCATCGTGTTCAGAATGTGACGCCTCACCCTGTTGCGTTCACAACCAATGAACCTATGGGCTGTTTGGGCTAAAACCTCTGGACCACAACACCCACACAATGCATGGAGAACACGACCAAGGCTCAATGACCCCACATTAATCATGAGCACTACACTAGAACCAATAAACACGGCTCCGAACGACCACTATGTTACACATGATCCCTTAATATCAACTTATTTCAGATGGATGCTAAGAGTACATTTCTAAATGGTTTTATAAAAGAAGAAGTCTATGTTGAGCAACCACCAGGCTTTGAAGATACTAAGTATCCAAATCATGTTTTCCGTTTAAAGAAAACATTATATAGTCTGAAACAAGCTCCAAGAGCTTGGTATGAAAGACTAAGTGCTTATCTTATATCACATGATTTTTCAAGAGGTAAAGTGGATAACACATTATTTATTAAGAAATTCTCAGAAGGAATCTTAATTGTCCAAATATATGTTGATGATATTACCTTTGGTTCTACTAATGAATCACTCTGCAAACTCTTTGAAAATCTTATGCAAAGTGAGTTTGAGATGAGCATGATGGGTGAACTTAATTACTTTATTGGGTTGCAAATCAAGCAGACCAAGGAGGGTACTCACATTTGTCAAACCAAATATGTAACGACCCTCTTCATACCGGTACGATTATACCAATCCCCATCGGTATAAAGGGCGTCGTCACAGTGGGACATTTACCCAACACTGGTCGATAGGTTGATATGTACATGGATAGCAATAGAGTACAGCGGAATAAAGTAAACAACTCAACTCTTAATCCGTCACCAACACACATTCCATAATCTAAATAGCAAGATAGAAAGACAATGTCCACATTAATACAAAATAAAGAGAGTTACAATGTCCAAAATATTGCCCATACAATAATCCTTTTGTGCAAAAGAAAAGTACAACTGGTAACAGCTCCACAAAATAGTCTTCTAAGGATGATCCTCGCCACGCTACCTTCTAGTGCACGATACCTGTCAACCTGTACGCCGAAGCAAGAGTGAGTCCAAAGACTCAGCAAGCGACACTACTCATGATATACATATACAAGTCTTAGTGGCTTCTACATGCACTTTTACAATTAACAACACATAGCATGCCAGTCAATTCAAGTTTTCTACTTATCATGAAAGTTCTACAATTTTATACATAACTCATGCTTTCAGATTTGTAAAATGAAATTCACCTATCACATGATCTCTATTCCATTTGCTCAAGAACTTTAGTCTTTTAAAGAGCTAAAACATGAAAGCTATCCACATGAACAATTTACACACATAAAGGGAACACAACTAGCATGGATTTCACATAGTTTTAAACACATACACGAACCTTTTCACATGCTTTAGATTGCTGATTTCATATGATTCAACGACTATAAATCTATACATGAGAGCTACAATAATGCATAAAACACATCATGTGAATCAAGTAATCAAGCTATCTTGCACTCATTTTCACTAATTATCCCTAACATGGATTCTAGGCATTTGTGCACACATAAGCATAATAATGGCAACATGAGTTTATTGATTTCACATGGTTTCCAATAACACATTCTCACATTCTCGGTTTCACATGATTTCATACTTACTCATTCACGTTGCTCACTTTTACACATTCGACACGCACACATGCTCACACTTATATAATTTACCCATTTCCACATCATTTTCTCTTTCACTTTCACTTATCACATATCATATCGATTGCACTTACCACGTGCCATATTCACATATTTCACATTTTACTCATTTTTCATTACTTAAACAATTTGCCATGACACATAGAGAACACTAACAAATATCTCATAGCTCGTGCTCATTCCTTAGCACAGCTCTCAACACAACTCATAACACAACACATGACACAACACTTACACAACTCATACACATACTCACCACCTAGGCAATACAGCGGTGAATCTTGGTAACTGCGCAGACCGGGAGAAGCCCTCTCCACCCTATCCAGTGGTACTTGTCCACCTCCGAGGTTTTCCCAATGCCTTTGGGACAAACTTATATCACATGGAGCCTTCTATAGGGACTTTTCTATATACGGCTCCCGATGCCTCTAGGGTAGCAGTGTCACATAGGCACAACTTTTACACTTTTACACATTACCGTTTTACACATGGTTTTACACATAACTCTTCTCATTTCATTCACTTTCTCACTCACATAAACATTCCTGTTCTTCCCTAACATGGTACTACAGGATTTCAAGAATTTAACACATAGTAAACACACTAATCATGTTGGTGTTAGACCATAACTAATCACATTGCGATCATATGCATGAATTATCACATTTCTCATGAAAATACATAACTTTATTTACTGTCAAATGACCTGATTTTAACCACATGCTGTTTTCGGGTTCAAGATGATACCCTCAATTTTTCAGATTTTTCTGAGCTAAATAGGATTTACAGAAAATCAAACACCTAATTAGCATATTATTCACAACTTAAACTAACATGGGTCTAACACATTTTGCAATTTATCCACTTACTGTTTTGCACAGAGACTACTAATATATGCATGATTTTAGAATACAAAATCACCCCAATTCATACATCTATACATCAATTACCACAAACCATTTTTGCATGTTTTTATTTTACCGAACCGAACTTATTTACAATTTCTCAAGCATGGATAAACTACTAAATTTTGCAAACACATATGCTGACCCACTATTCTTCATGATCAAACCGAAACCAAGGCATTCACACAAAACCCCAATCATAAATCATGAATTTTACAAGATTGTCTACAAGTCATGCTCACAATTTAAAAGATGCTAATAACCCACATTCACCATCACACTACATTTCTTCACACACCACACTGCACAATATACATAGCTTATAGGAATACCATATATCCTTATCACGGAAATCATAACGAAATTAACGTACAAGAGGGACAGAACAGCTCACTGTTCTATCCAGAAGAACTAGACGGCGGTCTCTGGCCGCTGACTCAGAGTCAGCGGCATGATCGATGGACGCCAAGGATGAACTGGGCGTCCAGGGACCTTGCCGTTTACTCAAGTCTGTGCAGAAACACAGACCCGAGCTCTAAATCTTGGGTGAATTGGAGGGTCTAGGACTCGAGGAAAATTCCATAAAAATGTCAAAACCACCTAGACTCATACAGGGACACCATAGATAGGTCACTTGCCTCTCTAAAATTCCTCCAAGGGATTTGTGGCTCGAAGAAGACCTCCTTGGGCAGTTCCAAGGAGTTGCAGAAGTGTCTCCAAGATCGCCTTCCTCCGGGTTCCTGGGTGATCTCCACGCCGAGGGGATGATGGGGAAGCCTTCTCCTTTGCTTCAGCCTCGTCCTTGTTGCAGTAGATCTCCAGATCCAGCTTCAAAGGGTCGGATTTGAGGGTTCTAGAATGGGGTTTTCTCACAGAATGCTCTAGGGTTTTTCTTTCTTCTCCTCTCCTCTTGCAAGGGTGAAAATGAGAAGTGGGGAGAGGCCAATTCGGGTTCAGGATGTAGGGGAGTCCCTCACCCACTCACCATGCCGATTAGACAGCCTTAGATCCGTTGGGGAACATCCCCCAATGGGTGGCCATGCCTTGTTTCAGAAGACAGCAGCTCTGCTGCGCATGCAGGTCAGAGAGGTTGACGTCCACATCGCTGGACGCCTGGGTCAGGATTGGCGTCCAGGTCTGGATGTTGACTCCACCTCGGCAGCCAGATGTTGACGCCAAGATGGCCTTTGGCCAGAACCTTAATTTATGCAGAAACTATGCATACCAAGCTTATATACAAGCAATATGTATATGGTATTATACTCATACTATCACCAGGCAATACATACCTTATTTATATTTAATATAAACACATGCACATTAATTATACTAATTAATATGTACATAAATATCTATATACATACACAAGCATACATAAGCATACTAAGATAAAATGTACGTAGACACCTACCTGTACGTACGTGATATTTTACACATGTACGACTCAACACACGGTAATTAAATGACGAGAATTATGAGGGCTTCGCAAATCATTAGGAGATGATATGATTTATGCTAGTTAGGAATAATCCATTCGATAAAATAGTCCTCGCATGCACACACTTGATTTGACATATATATAGTATACGCACACTGGTGTAGCCTATTTATGTACATTATGATTGAAACAGATGGGTACAATATGCGCACCGGTAATTTGATTAACTTACACAACTTTACCTAACATTTGCTTAAGTATTACATGTATAGGATTTCTTAATATACGCTATATGCATAATTCGTCCAATTGACTATTCTCACCTAATCATCATAAAGATATATGCATGTTATTCATGAGGAGTATAGAATCCCAATATGACCACTAATTACACCTACTATGCTTGAACTCTTTACGTACATGAAATGCACGAAGTACAATGTACACATTAACTAAACCATGCAATAACAACGTTTACAACCAAATATACATATGCATACGCAAATACACCAAGGTGTTATGCATGTAGAATTAAGTATACAATTGTCACACGCACAAGATAACATATATACGTACATACACATATGTACTTCATACACTCCCATACAAAATTCCATGAAATAGGTAGTATAGGATATTCTTCAATATTAAGATAGCACAAGCATAGTACTATTCAAGTATCCTAAGTCAGAGATTCTTGGTATTCATAATACACCTCTAATTGTCTAGTTGTTCAGTTCCACATTAATTATCGTATACCTGTATCTATACATATATATATATACAGATATACGCACATGCTCATGTTCAAGGGAAGGATAAAACTTATAGTATGCACAATGAACTACGCACGCTAAGCACACAAGAAGCGAATACTCAACACACCATTCATATACATACAGATATATAAAGAGAAAAAAAAAATCCGGGGTCTTACAAAATATATTTCAGATCTACTATCTAAATATGGTTTTGATAAGTGTAAGTCCTTAGGAACACCCATGAGCTCAGACATCAAGCTAGATAGTGATCCACTTGGCAAGAAGACAGATCAAAAGATCTATAGAGGTATGATTGGATCACTACTCTATATTACTGCCAGTAGACCAGACATAATGTTCAGTGTATGTTTGTGTGCAAGATTTCAAGCTGATCCTAAAGTATCGCATGTTAATGATGTTAAAAGAATCTTTAAATATCTTATAAATACAAGTAAATTGGGTTTATGGAAAGTAAATTGGGTTTATGGTATCCCAGATGTTCTGAATTTAAATTGCTTGGGTATAGTGATGCTGACTATGCTGGATGCAAAATAGATAGAAAAAGCATAAGTGGTACTTGTCAAATTCTTGCAGGATGTTTGATTTCTTAGTCCTCAGAAAGCAGAACTCAGTAGCCTTGTCCACAACAGAAGCAGAATATATTGCAGCTGGAAGCTGCTGCACACAACTACTGTGGATTAAGCATCAACTGGAAGACTATGGTCATACTCTTCACGGAATTTCAATGCTTTGTGACAATACAAGTGCAATCAACTTAACCAAAAATCCAATCCAGCACTCAAGAACCAAGCACATTGAGGTCAGACATCATTTCATCAAGGACCATGTAAGTAATGGAGATATTTTACTTGAATTTGTTTCTACAGATGATCAATTATCAGATATATTCACCAAACCTCTTCTTGAAGATTGATTTACATCTATCAGAAGAGAAATAGGTATGTGCAATCCTGATTAAAATTCTCTATACTCCATGCTTCCTTCATTGTAAAATTTTTCTAAGTTTTGAGACTTCGACTCTTTAGAAGTCGGAGTTATGGATACTGTGACTTTTGAGAAGTCGGAGTTCGTTATGCAACTCTTAAGAAGTCGGAGTTTGAGAAGTTGGAGTTTATATCTCAATTTAATTTTATTTAAAAAAATTATAATAATAATATTTAAAGAGCAATGAAGTGTAACCGTTCACTCATTAAATCCCAACCCTTCATCTCCTCATCTACGGCCCATTACACATTCCTCTTTCTTTATTAAGACCCTTTTTCCCTTCCTTTGAAAAATCACATGTTTGAAGTCTCTCTAACTCCTCTGTCGTCTTCCTCTTGGTTCCCACGTTCGCTCTTCACCTCGACGAAACCAAGCTCGAAGCTTCTGTAGATTTCCACCTCCTTTTTGAAGAAAGGTAGGATGTTTAACCTCTATAGACTATCTCTACATCTTCTCTGTTACCTATCTCAGACCTCCTCTCGTCGTTTATCTAGAAGGCTTCATCTAGGGTTCCTGAAGGTACCCTGTTCACCTCGGAGCAATTCCAATGACTGTCTTCGACCAAAGCCTCCATTTGCCCAGGAAAAATTGTGGACTTCAGTCAGCTGAAGGGTAGACTTAGTTGGGTAGAGGAAACCCTATCAGCCATGGGTTGGTCGAGGCTCTGTCAGATTTCTAAACTGATATTTGAGCGTGCTCTGAGAGCTTTCTATCTATCCCTCCAAGTCACAACAGAAGGTTTAGTTACAGGCTCAGTAACAGGTACCACAGTTACTATTTCAGAAGATCTTCTAGTAGGACTCCTGGATTGCCCAAACTCTGAACACAAGATCAGTGAAGTTGTGTCCATGGAGAAGCAGAAATTAGGAGTCATTGGAAATTTAGGCTCCATCACTAAGAAAGGGCTCCTAGTCAACGAGCTCTCTGCAGAGAAGATAATACTCTACTCTATCATCTCAAATATCATCACTCCTAGAGCAGGTACACATTCTTCCATTACTTTCAGAGATGGTAGGTTGTTATTTTGGGCTATTCAGAGGCACAAGGTTAACTTGCCTTCCATTACATTGGAAAGGATGGCATGTTCCAAGAACCTGCAAGAGTCTCTTCCCTATGGACCCTTGCTAACTCTTGTTTTCAAGAAATTTTCGGTGGACTTAAGAGATGAAGTGTCCACCTTTGTGAAAGAGAAGATAGGGCTCTCCACCCTGAGGAGAAGCCATTATGTCCTAGAAGATAGGTCTCAGAATGTTTGGGTTAAGGACTCTGTCCCCAAGTGCACTCACGAAATATTTCCAAATGAGGCACAGAGTTCCTCTTTTGTTCCAACCCAAGAAGAAGCTAGAGAAGAAGAAGCCCCTGTAGTAGAACAAGAAGAGATCCAGCCTACTGTCCCCTCTCAAATATGGGATGCTCCTGAAGACACAATCAATCAAGTTCTAAGGGACTTAAGAGGCAAAGGAGTGGCTCAGGAAGAAGATATCCCTAGCACCACTCCAATTGAGCCTTCCTATGAGGAGCACCACCACACATCTCCACCACATATTGAGACCCAGCCTAGGTCTTAGGGGGAGACTAACAAGAATCTGGATGTTGTGGTCCAGTTAATTGTGAAGCAGTAAGAAATGATGGCAGTTCTACAGATGCAGATTCAACAGATAGATGTGAGATTCGATGTTATGTCTGAAGAAGTCCATCAGATAAAAGACCTATTGCAATTGGTGTGCCTGCAAGGCACAACTAATTCTCAAGTTCCTCCTGCTCAACCTGAGCAGCAGCAACATCAGGAACCTAAGGTAGTAGGTGTACAACCAGAGAGCAGTTATGTTCAGCCTGAGAAAGATCAAGCAGTAGAATCAGAGCAGCAACAGCCAACACTTGAAGTTCAACCTTCTGAGCAGCAGTTGGACGAAGTGATCAGGAGTTAGACCCTCATGTCAAGATCTTTAAGAGAAGGGTTAGGAGGAAGCTTATGAAATCCGGTCAACCAGTCTTTCCTTCTCAACCCTTGACTATTCCCTCTCCTTCCACTGATCAAACTCCTCCTCTTGCTTCTGATCCTACACCTCCCCTAGTTACTGAACAACCTCCTCCACCTCCACCTCAACCTATTCTTTCTATCTCCACTTCACCTTCTCCTTCCACTTCTCAACCAGCAATAGACCCTCTTGTAAATACTTCCATTTCCTCATTTCGTCTAAAGTATCATTTTAAAACTCTTGAGGTAGATATTCCCGACCTTCACACTTTTTTGCCTCTCTTCCTTTACCAACTATTTCATCTACACTAGGACTATCATCTGGTGTAAGCTCTCAAAGTCATGGCTCCCTCCTTCCACATTTATGGTATGCTTTCACCCATCACTCTGAACATCACATGAATCTATTCAGAGAATTTCTCTCAATAAAAGTTTTTCTTAAAGTCCATGGGATGCCAGACTACAAATTTGAAGACTGGCGCCCTCTTCTAATCAGAACTTCTGAAGTTCTTGTGGCTAATGTAGATTTAATTACACAAAAATGCCACAGTCTTTCCCCATCATAATTTGTCAATATCTACCCCTCTGAGGTAGAAAAATTCATATCAGCCAAGTCCCGAAACCCTCTTTTAACTGTCCACCATCATCTTAATCTTAGGTTCTTTGACCTATTTGGTACTCTCCTGAGAGAACTCCAGACTGATTTTACTAGGATGAAGACTTTTAATGAAGAAAGGTTTAAGCATGGTCTACTAGATGTCAATAAAGGGCAATGGAGGATGTTACTTCAAGGTAACATACCTATTACTCCTTCCATGACAATCGGTTTGCCTTCTGGACTGCATCCCAGTCTAGTAGGTGCCATCTCCTCCAGGAAATAGTTTGCATAGTTAGTCCTCAACAGGCACATCAGGATAGCCACTAGATTTAAAGTCAAATACAATATCAAGCTATCCTTCCACAGATTTGCAGTCATGAGTGCTCCCAAAAGTTCTCAGTAGATGAAGGAATTTCAGCATTGCTTTGTAGAATCTGAAAGACTAAACGAAGATGAATGGGCAATAGCATATCCTGAACTAAGTGCAGAATGTCGAAAACTTAAGCTATCTCCTGCTATTTTTCTCCTCAAAGGATATGACAATATTAGGAAGTCTACTTTTGACAAATGGATTCAGAGGTACATCATCGACTATCAGGCTAAGGATGCAGCTCACTCCCATGGTCTTCACTGGAATGTCACTATTCATGACTTCCTTTCCTTAGCTGCTAAGAAATTTGTTCCCCTTAAGTTTACCTTGTCTGATGACAAATACCATAAGAGACTCAGTAGGTATCATCGCCGGCATGTCAAGTCTTATAGGAAACTCCCTTCCATAGGACCCTCCTACAGAATAAAACATTTTAAATTTGAAATTTTCTTCTCTGACAATGAGAAGAAACTATGGGATCTTCTTCAGCCTTTTCTGCTCGCATCCCTCCTTCTCTGTATCTCCCTACCTCCACCTTTTCCTCATAATGTAATCATTACAACAATCAATATAAGTTTGTTTCTACATTTGCTATCTATTTTCACCTTTCTGTTAATGTCACAAAGGGGGAGAAAGAAAACAATTGTTTTTGCAATTTTTGTATTGACCTGATTTTTTTTAAGAAAAAGAAAATAAGAAACAAATAAGACAGAAATCAACTATTATGCAAAATCAAATTTATTTTTACTGACCATGTAAAAGTTTTTGTCATTAACAAAAAGGGGGAGAATTGTTGAGCAACTATTCCTATCTTGTTTGCTAATTTATTGCTAAACATTTATCGTAATATTTTTTGCTATGAAAAAACCTTTTAATATCTTCGCAAACATACTTTACCATTTATGAAAATCAATAACCTCTTATTTATACAAACATACTTTCTGTCAAAGACTATGCCTACACAGAACCTAAGTATCATCACAACAAAATTTTTCTAAGTCCACAACGTGCATTGTATATCACACTAACTTCGACTCCTGGAAAGTCAAAGTCTGATTGTACTCCGACTCCTTGAAAGTCAAAGTCTAGCAGTACTCCGACTCATGAGAAGTCGAAGTCTAGTTGTACTTTGACTCCTTGAAAGTTGAAGTCTTTTTACCGATTGATTATCTATTGAACCTCACTCCGACTCCTTGTCAGTCGAAGTTGACAATACTCCGATTTCATTTAAGCCGAAGTCCGCTATCTATTAGTTGGCACTCTAACTTCCCAAGAAGTCGAAGCCATTGCTTTCTTACTCCGACTTCAATGAAGTTGAAGTCGCTATACTCCTCTTGAAGTCAAAGTTTATTATCTGTTACAGTTGTATTGCTATGTCTTACTTCGACTCCTTGAAAGTCGAAGTGTCTCTTATCAACTTCTGTATATCTGTACTTAGATGTTATTTCATGTCTCTATCAGTAAGTGCAAATTAATATACATCATTACATAAATTTTACATTGAAATATCTTTTACATTGAGACACCTTCCTTAAAATCAATTTTCCTCGGTTAAAATTCCATTATCTTTTTGGCGGGAAAAATATTTTATTCAAAATTATTTATCTGAGAAGTATCCTTTTTTGGGATCTGTAATATATGAGATATATTTGTTATCTCCTTCCCTGACAGGAAGATAAGCTGATCTATGGTTGACAGATAGTCAAGAATTAAATGCTTAATAAGTATAAGCTGTATGGGCTATCTGTCAGAACCTACCAACTACTATCAGAAATCCCATGACTTTCAGAAAGAAATCTTGTGCAACTTTCTATTCATTCTTTAAATGATCTGAACTTCTGTTTGAACTTTTTTTCATACTTTATATCCTTTATCTCACCCACCTCCGAAGGTATGTATGGAGGCATATGTTTTTGTCTTGTCCTTTCAGGTTTGTAGAACATTTAATGAAGCATGCCTAGCCTTCAGCCTTGAGTATGGAACCTGCAGAATAATCATGAAAGTGTCTCTCAAGCATGAAGATACAAAATATAGCCTAAAGACATTGGGACTCAGGGAGCTAAAGATTTTATGGACAAACCTAAGAAGATCAAAGCTTCCTCTCAACAGCCATCCTTCAATGGTTAGCTTCTAACGGCTAAAACTCAAACGGTCAAATTTGAAGTTCATATATATATGAAGCCGAAGCTTGAAGTCACATACACAGACACAAGAAAAGAGACATAGAGACACATACATAGAAGACTTAGAAGCTTACACTTCACTCCCATCCGAAAGCTAGAAGAGCCACTCAAAGAGAAAGAGAGTCTCTCCTCAGTCTTAAGTTTTATGCTCTCAATTGGCATTTGAAAGTCTTCTTCACTTGGTGGATTACTGCATTTCCGACCTTCTTCAGTCCACCTGTTTGATTGAGAAAGAGCTTGAGCTCCACTTTCTTTTGTTTCTCTTTCTGAACCTTTGTGTTTGCTCATTGTTGTTGAGCAGACACACAAGTCTTTCATTCATCTGTGTAAGGAAATCTACAGGAGGTTTATATATTGTTGTACCCCTCTTGTGAAGGGAAGATCTACAAGTGTAGATGGTCTTTATACCCCTTGGTTACGGGAAGACTTGCTGGGAAGCAAGTGGACTTGTAATACCTCTCGCGTCTGAGAGAAGGCCAAGTATTCCTTGGCAGTTAGTGAAATCCCAAGTGGTTTCTTGGGGACTGGACGTAGAACTTCCATGTGGGAAGGGCTGAACCAGGATAAAATTCTTGTGCTGTCTTGTGTGATTGATTCCACTAAGTTTTTCACTTGTTTCACACACACCTCACTAAGTACTAACAAAGTTATTTAGTGTTGTTTATCTTTTAGATAAATTTTTTTAAAGCGCAAGAAGTCCTATTTACCCCTCTCTAGGACAACTATTGTGCCATCTCGATCCAACACTTTCTTCACCAGTCGGGTAGCATAGCATATCTACAAGTACTACAACACGCTCTAGCTTCACAGGTTAAAATTTATTTTTTCAATAATACATTTTGTATGCATCACCTTCAAAGCACACACATAT
The DNA here is from genome assembly GCA_014218235.1 of Colocasia esculenta. NCBI lineage: Eukaryota > Viridiplantae > Streptophyta > Magnoliopsida > Alismatales > Araceae > Colocasia > Colocasia esculenta. The sequence continues at coordinate 106,375,056 of CM024755.1, read as the reverse complement.
CTTCTCTCCTTCTTATTTCCCCTAACAACCCCATTACTTATTGAGGGTTTCCCACTGCCACTCCAACATGTCAATGAGGTAAGTAGAAAAGAATAATACGACATATATTTCAGGTGGAACAGACAAAACTTCAACCCTACAAACAAGCATGTCAATGTATGCAAACATACACATTTCAATTGTTATGTGTGAAATGCTTCTACTTAGTTGTTTTACTGTTGTCCAAATTACACACAGTGTGTAGGACAATAAAAAACCCCCCAATCACGCCACACAAAGAGAAACAAACCCATTCCTGAAAAGGAAGAAGTAAAATAGGCCTTCATAATCCCAATGATGTTTGCCCACACTAGAGAGTTCCTGCTATATATTGTTGTCCATATGGAGCATAAATGTAACCTTCACTGTCTATATGTTGTAGATGATATCCACATGTCACCTTACCCATAAACGTACATGTCAAAAAATGATAGCCCACCCCATACATGCTAAAAACTAAACAATACAATGATTGGAAGCAGAGAACATTGGCGCAATTAGCAGCTACAAGTCCAACCAATCACAATTCATTTCCCCTTTAACAAGTGAGGGCAGAGAGGAATACTCCAAGCAAACCTAATGAATCTGAACATCACAAGCATAATTTACTAATGCATCTACAGGCCAATTGCCTTCTCTAACCACATGGCAGAAGTTGAGCTCCATGTTATTTTTCAGTGGAGAACAGTTGGTCAACCATGGTTATAAAACCCACGGAATGTTGTCCTCAGAGGTAGAAATGATGGTGATCAACGTAATACAATATGATTCTACAAGTATACAGTTATAACCCTGTTCTATGTGAATGTTGAAGGCTAACAATAATAGCCCTTAGCTCTAAAATAATGTTGTCTATGTGGCCAAAGAAATATACAAGTAGCTAGCATAAAGAAACCTTGATCACTTCTCCGAATGGTAGCACCTGTTGAGAGCCCAGGGTTAACCCTGCTACACCCATTACTATTTAACTTGACATATGTAAGCTACCAACTTCTTCCTTTATTCATGTTCTTCTCTATAATTAATCTTATGAATGTCATCAGTCAACTTTGCTTTCTTTCCTCTAATTTTTTTTTAGTTCCTTTGCTCATTCCCAGTGGAAAACACAACCTCATATAAATTATCTTTACTTTATAGGTGATTGGTCATATGATAGTTCTCACTCAGTGAAGGCACCACCTCTTCGATGTCCATGAGGATATAGGTGGTGCAATATACTAACAAGTCACACTACTAAAAATTCGAATCGTAAATACTATAAGTGCAAGGTATGATTTATGCTATGTACGTTATATCTGATATACTTCTTATTCCAATTCTCACAATAGGTGGTCTTACATTATTGACCTATCTGTAATCACAGGGATTGTGCTCCCCTCGACACACGAACGTGTACTAAGACTAGTAGTGTGGAAATATATGTGTGTGATCACCACCTAGCAAGTCGCCTAAGAATAGGAATAAGATAATGGCTGACTTAAACTAGGAAAGGTAAAGAGAACAGAAACGGACCTAGTGTCGCGGTCACCATGGCTGCCGCGATAGCTGGTATTGCGTCGGCTTACGTTGACGCGTTTAAGGTCGCGTCACCCTCGCCGTCGCGTTCTCTGAATGCAGGAGAATTTGGGTATGGACCTTCTTCTCGTCCTCCAGCCGGCCAGAGAACTAGAGCTTCTCGTAGATTTCACTTGCTTGCTCGCCTATCAAAGATAAACACAAAGAAAACACCCCATTAGAATATGTTAAGCACAGTATCTATTCTAAAGATGAAAGAAAGTGAGGGATCATGGCGGGAACGCACCTGGGGTGATTTTGAACCCCTATGGGTGTGGGAAAACGTGGGTGGATAATAAGTGTGCTCTATCTAGGAATAACATAAAAATGCATGTAGAAATAGGAAGAAGGGAGGAAGAAGATGAGCCCCATTGGGGCGACTCCCTGGCGTGGGTACAGCTCCAAAGATGTGCAAATGATCCAGAAGATTGTTGGGGTCGCCCTCTTCACGCTCCGCGCTCCATTGATGGTGAAAAGAGTAGCTTTGGGGAGTGGAATGTGAAGGGAAAATGGTGGGAATGGGTGGCTGCGAGACTAAGTATGGGTGAGAGGGAATTTCGGCAGCCCTTCGGTGTAGTAATGAGGCTCTCCCCGTCCTTGAGGAGGGGCCTTGTTTATATAGAGCTTGGAGTGAGAAAATGGTGATATTATCTCCTTTAAATGGCTTAGAAATTAAAATGGGAGATAAAGCCTTATTAAAAATGGATGGAGAGTCCTTAGGGATGCTAAGGAGAGTCCCTAGGGCAGGAATCTCGCCCCAAGGGGTGGAGATAATCCCTAGGGATTAAGCTAGATTCATAAGAGGATAAATAGGGGGTAGTTATGATGGCCAGAGGGTTCGGCCATTGTCGCGGCGTATCGTAGGACCGCGACTAAGATGCGACGGGACGGGTCGACGCGACAGCATTACCCACTTGCATGGATAATGCATGGGCTGTCACGACAGCCATAATCGTCGCGACATAGAGACGCATCGCCACGTTGCGTCGCGACAATAAATCCGAAATAAACGTGAATTATCAGCCAATCATATGATAAGAGAAGAGTTTTTAAGCCCCAAGGACTCTCTCAAAGTGATAATATGTGGGATTTCAAGGCATTTTAATGGTTTAATGGGCTCAAAACAAGGCTAATGATGGGCTCAAGGTGAGTGACCAATTAGGGGCCCACTAAGATAACAAGAAATATAGCTCAGCCAATTAGCCAGAACCGGGTGTCTACACTATCCTATTTATTTACGTTTGATTTGCAGAAAGAATCATGCAAGTTCTTCATGTGGTGTGATGATTTGATGGTGGTGGGGACTTCAGACAGTGTAAAGTGTTAATGCAACGGAGTTGAAATGATGCAGAAATTGGTCCGAAAGAATGAAATGTTAAGGAAGAGGCTACAACAACTTGAATTACAACTAGAGAGGAAGATTAGGATTGTTGTAGCCTTGGTTGAGTAATCTCCACCTTGACAACAGATGAAGTCGATAATTGAACTATGTTCAAGATTGAAATTATTATGGCACTCATTATTGTAAATAGGTTTTGCATGACACTCCTATTTTCCCATCTTTGAATGATTGTAACTTAAAGCACTTTAATGATGATGTGCAAGCACATATGTATTCGAAATTTTTGTGCAACATATTACATGTGTTTCCTATCCACATTTGCATGTCTGCATGCAAACTAGACAATCTACAAATTTTTTTCTGAGATACACTTCAATCTCTTTCACATTGCAAACAACTTTGCCATGTCCAAATCTTGAATTTGATTTCACCTATAAATTAACATATGGCAGCCACCTATTCACATATGAAAGCCACCCATTCTGAAACGATAAGAATTTAGTCAAAGAGCACTATAATAATAACTAATGTATTCCCAAACAAAAAGTCATAAAGTATACCACACATGACATTCCAAATGTTCCAACATCACCATACTGTTGACATGCAATGACCTTGACAAACTTTGGGGTGGGGGTGGGGATTAGGTTATTGAAGACCGTGCTGACTGTAAGACTAACATCCATAGTCAATCCTATCCATTGTGTACAACAAACTTTCATAGTTAGATCCTACAAAGAAGAACATAGTCTCTTCAGACCCACCTGCTGCATATACATGTTGCAAACTGACAATGCAACAGAATCCACAAAAATACTCACAATGCACACCTTTAACTACCAATATCTCGTCTCTAATACGGTCTCAGATGATGGCCATGCCACTAGAGTCTACCATGCTATTACCATTTATGTCTTGCTCGCACTATTGTTCCACCCATTTGTTCAAGCTCAAATTTACCATCATCCTCAATTTCCATGTATATTGAATGACTCATTTTCTACTCAATTAAGAAGTTATGGGTCGTCATAGATGCGACAACAATCTTCACTTGCTTGGGGTACGAATATGGTGGCATGTCATTCAGAATTGCCCACCTATGTTTCCGTAAGCCGAATGTCCGTTCTATCACATTCCTCAATGACAAGTGCAGTTGGTTAAAGTACTCATTTAGTGAACGTGCACCAACTCAATGAAATGCTGGAATATGATACCTGGTGTTCCGATATGGACCTAAGAAACCAGTCATGTTAAGATAACTAGCATCAACACTATAATACTTCCATGCAAATCACATACAGTTAATCAGGATAAAAAATGTTACAATATTAAATAACTTTAATGAACATGATGGGTATACTAACCGAAAGGAGGCACTGGAAAGTTGTTTCGAGCATCTGACATGGAAACACTTAGAACCTTTGAGTCATGCATAGTGCCTTCCCACCCAACATCAACAAATGTGTAGCAACCTGGATATTTTTAAATCCTAAATAAATAGGAATAATAATTATAATAATAAATTTATAGAGAGGTTTGATTAAAGGCACACCAAGCGATAGGGAAATGGATAAAACCGTCAGTAATCAATGTTTAAAGGAGTAATTGATGTTGGACAATAATCGAAGTTTAAAGAAGTAATCAATGTTGGACAATAATCGATGTTTAAAGGAGTAATCGATGTTGGACAGTAATCGATGTTTAAAGGAGTAATCGATGTTCGACAGTAATCGTTGTTTAAAGAAGTAATCTATGTTAGTTAGCAATCAATGTTAAGAGCAATTGATGTTAAGAGCAATCGATGTTTAAGGACAATCGATGTTTGTCTACAATCGATATTTAATGACAATCGATGTTGGTCGGCAATCGATGTGCAAGGCAATCGATATATCTATTCGACTGCCAACTATTCGACTGCCAACTTCGACCGATCACGACCAAAATGAAGTGGACTTCGTATATGACGAAGTGGACTTCGGATATGACGAAGTTAGACATCATATATGAAGAAGTGAGCTTTGACCGATCACGACCAAAAACAAGTGGACTTCATATATGACGAAGTTGGACTTCGGATATGACAAAGTTAGACTTCGGATATGATGAAGTTAGCTTCGACTGTTTATGACCAAACTATACATAACTTCGTATATGACGAAGTTGGACTTCAGATATGATGAAGTTAGAGTTTGGATATGACAAAGTTAGGTTCGACTGTTTATGACCAAACTGTGTATAACTTCATATAGGACGAAGTTGGACTTCGGATATGACGAAGTTGGATTTCGGATTTGACGAACTTAGCTTCGACCGATCACGACCAAACTATATATAACTTTGTATATGACGAAGTAAACTTCAGCTGACTACGACCAAATCATATATGACTTCGTATATGACGAAGTTATTGGTCATTGCTAAACTATAAAATTCATGGTAATTATATACCCGATGATAAAAAGGGGATAGTTAAGATAAATATGGAAAGTATGGACTATAAGACGTGTCCGAATCTAACTGAGGATTTCAAATCTACTCCCAAGAACTAAACTAAATAGAAACAGACCTGTTACAGAAACGATTTCTATGGAAGTTCTGGAACATAATAGGACTCTTACCAAGATTTTAGGAAACTTCAAACATGGAATTTTGCACCGTCATGGCACTATAAAACCATCGTAAGACCCTCATAGCCAACCCTAGACTTCTCCTCATTGCTGAACGTGGGAGGAATTTCTAGGAGCAAGGAGGAAGAGCTAGTAGCAAGGTTCCGAGGATCCTTCATCCTTAGTGTCTTCTACGATTTCTAAGAGCCCTGAGTTAGAAGCAACCAAAGGTAGGTAATCTCAGGCACCAACTTAAAATAGTGTATATCTTCTGAAAGTTCTTCAAGTCTAGTTTCATGTGTCCCTATCCTCTTGATTTTATTATTCCACTAAGAAGTATCAGGTTGTTTCTGAACCTTTATTTTCTTGCATTCCATGTGGGTGGATCAAACCAAAGCCATAGATCTGTGTACTTTCTGCCTTCCGCAACCCTTTTGCTTATAGTATCATCCTAGATACCCTAGATTTGGAGTTATGGATCAAACTAGGAAGACTACATTGTTTTTCTTAGTCTTGTTGGTACAATGATTGGTCTAGACTTGTACTTAAAAGTTATCAACCACATGGCAAAGCTTTAACTACATGAATAACATTCTATATGGAAGTGATAGATCATACTCTTCACTAATTCATCCTTATATTCTAACCCAATGCTATAGAGAAAATAAAAGGAAACAACATCTTGCCATAATATGTACCATAACCTGTTAGGTCCATGTGGGTCTTTATTATTAAGCTTCTAAACGATCTCATGATTGTTCCGTTATGAACTTTCCATATCTATTATGCTTTTTGATTACCACTTGGATCACCCTCTTCGCATATGTCTTGATCAAAATATTTAAAGTCTATGGAACCTAAAGGGCAGTCTATATGCTATACGAAATGATCTCTTGATCTATTGTCATATTTTTGAACTCCATGCAAGATCCTTGTCCATATTACTGTGTGCTTACCTTGGAAATCTGTGGCCATAATATGTGTATGTTTGATCTGAACAACGTCGAACTTCGGTCCAATAACCAATGCCCGTGCAAGTTAGGGCCTTGTCTAGTCTGGGGAGAAGTGCCCCAACATACTTATTAACTATGGAAGTATGGACTTGTGACGCATGGCATAGCACCGGCATGTGTGCAAGATTCATGAATGTGCTTTTGTTTGATATGATATGTCTGATTATATGAATATGTGTTATTTGTGAATATGGCCAGTTCTTGTTTATGTGTTACGATCTCATTCTTGACTCTCTACAAACTGCTCATGAAAGTTGTTACATGATTTGCAATTTCGTCTACACTGTCATCCTTGAACTTGTAAGTAGTACCATGCATGTCTTATCATCTTGTTCATTGTAGAAATTCTGCTAGTTAAAGTGCTAATCACGTATACCATTGCCCGCACATTGAGATATAAATCCTATTGGGCGTTAGCGTGCTCAGACTTGTTTTTCCTAAACACTTTTAGGTAGTGATGATGAGTCAATAGAAACTGATTGGGAAGGGCAAGAGTGAAGAGCACCCAGACATTGTGTAGCAGTAGCTTAATACCTTAGAATTTGAAATAGAGAGTCTGTAGTAGTTTATTTTATCTGAGCCTGTTATGTATTTGAACAATGGGCCCTATTGTTGGCTCTGAAGTTTTATAGATGTAGTAAGAAGTTGTTATTCAAATTTTATAATGATATATAGTGTGGTTGTCATATTCATTTTTATTGCTCTATTTATGATCCAAATACAACTACGCGTCTTGAAATTCTGCATCAGGGCGTGATAGTTTTATTGGTATCAGAGCCTCAATTCTTCAAGGCCCTAGGAGAATAGGAAAGTAGAATGTAACTGGTCAAGACCACATGAGTCAAAATTTCCATACCTAATGTGAGCTCGGATAGAGCCATGGGAAATGAGTCATGTGTGTTATAGTTAGATTACTAACTAGTATTAGCATGTAACATCGTGGTCGTTCAGATCTGTGTTTAATGTTTTTGGCGCAGTGCTCATGGCCAATGTGTGGTCATGGAGCCTTGGTTGTGGCCTTTGTGTCTTGTGTGGGTGTTGTGGGTCGAAAATCCGGGCCCATGTGACTTGCAGGTTTTCTGGTGAAAAAGGCAACAAGATATGTTGTAGCGGTCTTCGCCGTTCAAACCCGTTAACCTAATAACGAGCTTGATCCGACTCCACCTCCCACAAACGAGTTGTAGCCTCGCAAGGGATATCATTCACATGTCCGTAGAAATATAAAGGAAACAACTCATGTAAAGCCGCCGAATTTTGTTCATTTTATATTATGCATGTGGTAGTTGCTTGTTATGTATATAGTGTGTGTATTAAATTTATGTATATTCAAATTATTAAATTGTTCATGTGCATGTATATATATGTTATTTTTCGTAAATATAGATAATTAACTAATTTTGTACATGTTGTACTTAATTAAAAAACCATGTATTTTATATTTAAGTAATGTTGTGCATACAATATGTGAATATTGCTATACATCTTGAAGGTATATATGAGTTAATTTTCTATGCATGTAATGTGTATAAATGTGTATGTTGAATCTAATTATTGATGTACATACTATATTTATCTATTTCATGCATAATGTATGTAACTATGTTGTGTACATGTGTGTGTGTGTATATATATATATGTCAATTTAAGTGTGCGTATGCAAATTAATTATTGTTGTATAGATTGTTCTTATTTAACTTTATGCATATTGCATCCAAATAATAATGTGCATATACTGCCTAACTATTGATGTACATATTATACTATTTATTCCATGGATATTGTATGTAATTATGCTTTGTACATATGTATATATGTACGTTTATCTTGTGCATGTGATATCTATCTAATTCTGTACTCATCAAATTGTTTATAGTGTATATTGTACCTAAATAATATTGTGCATGTTGTATTTAAGTAAGGTCGAGCATATGATAGGTACTGATATATATCCTGTAAGTACACGTAAGGTTATTTGTGCATGTAATAAATTTAAATGTGCGTGTATTATCTAACTATCGATGAGCATGTTATATTAATTTAAACCCATGCATGTTGTATGTAATTACGTTGTGTACATACATACATGTATGTTGTTTTGTGCATATTATCCTTAATTAAGATTAGTATAAATTATGTTTAAATAAATAGTATGAAATGCATGTAGTTTATATGGTGAATGTATGTTTAATTATTTCTGTATACATTAAATTGTTGTGATGTAATTGTACATTTATTTTGATGTATGACTCTATTCTGGCCAAGATGCCGAGTTGGCGGCAACATGCTGGCCGCTAACTGCCTAGGCCAGAGGAGTTGGCATCCAAATCGATGGATGCCAACCCCCCTGTTGGCGGCACCAGAGGTGGACGCCAAGTTCCCAGTGTCGTGACGATTTCAGATTTCGTAACGCCTGCGTTTTGTTCGGTTCCAGTTTACGAAACCCATCTATAATCGTAGGAGACCTACACTAATGCGTACCCAACCTACCCAACTCTATAAAAACACCTTGGTTCGGACGGATCATGTCTTTTGATCTTTGTGAAACCCTAGAACCTTTGTGGAGAAAAGTTGTTCTTTGAGGAGCTGGATCCGGCGACTGGAAGGGTTCTCTGGAGATCTACACCAACTAGAGAATAGCCCATACATAGAGGAATCATTCTCAACTCCGAGGATCAATCTACATCAACAGAAGAACCAGATCTGAAGAGGTTTTAAGCACCTTCTTGGCTAGGCCGAGAAGGGCTTCTTCAAGTTAATTTGATCTCAGTGAATTTATTTGGAGGCAAGTAACCTATAGATGTCAACCTTTCTCATGTCCCCTTAGGTCCTAGCATTTTTTCGGAATTTTCCTCGTGCCCTGGAACCTCTAAATTTCCCTTGAATTTATGTGCTGTCTGCATGGTCTACAGATAGGAAGTTAGCGGCCACATACTGTGCCACCAAGTTCCTATGTTGGCGGCACCAGACTGTGCCGTTTACATAGTTGGCGACACACACTGTGCCGCCAAGTTCCTCAGAGTTTTAAAGAACTACTGTTTGATCTCTTTAAGGTGTTTATTTGACTTCCGGGTACGTGTGCATGATGTAAATATTTGATGTGATTAGGAATAGTCATTAGGTCATATCATGAGGTCGTACTGAATTTTTATGATTTGTGTTAAATATTAAAATTTCGGTAATTGAATTGTGAGCATAATATGACCCTGTTTAATCTGTGTAAATAGATCTGTTGTGAGTTAGGGCTTCATAATATTTTTTGTAATCATGTAATGACTGTCTTTAAGGATTGGCACTGTTAGGTTTGACTATTATAGTGTAATTTCTACTTAAGGGAAATTAGTGATGAATGTACCTGTAATCTGTTTTAATTGTTATAATTACTTTACAAACCCAAAAAATATGAAAAGTTGAACATGCAATATGTTTCCTATTTATATCCTGTGATAAAAATTTGGATCCATTTTGATGACAGCAAGTGTAATTATTAGTTAAACCATGGAAAATGGTGATATTGAGCATGTTAAATTTAATCTTGTGTGATTCAGTAATTAACAACATGTCTAGGATTGTGATATGAGTTATTTTATTACTGTGAACAGTAGTATCATGTTAGGTCAATTGAAGCATGTGCAATTGTTAAATAATGCATGTAAAATGATTAAATAGTACATGTGAAATATGTAAATAATGTGATAATATATGATAAAATGAACGTGTAAAATTGGGTCAAGATTGACAATGCTACCATAGAGGTCTGAGAGCTGTACCATAGAAAAGTCCCTATGGAAGGCTTAACGTTTGTGAAATATATCCTAAGGGCATTAGGATGAAACCCTAGAGGAGGACAAGCACCACTGGATACGGTGGAGAGGGCTTCTCTCGGTCTGCGTAGTTACCAAGATTCGCCACTAGTTTGCCCAGGTGGTGTGTATGTGTCAAGTGATGTGATGTGCTATGTGATATGTGCTATGTGATATGGGTGTGTGCGTCCTCTAGATGGTAGTTAGGACTATGTGTCATGACAACTTAAGTGATAAGATGTGAATAAAGTGTAAAGTGACATGTGAATGCGGCACGTGGTAAGTGCAAGTGATGTGATATGTGATAAGTAAGAGTGCAAGAGTAAACGATGTGAAGAATGTGTGAAATGATGTGTAAGGGAGAGTAAATGTTAATGAGAGCATGATTGCATGTGAAAACCAAGATAATAAGGCATATACCCATATCATTCATATGTTAATATGTTAGATGTAATATTATGTTTAATATCACGTTATATAGTTCAATAACATCCATGTAGTAGTGTATGTGAATATGTGTATGTAAACATGTGAATTGGGGCAATGTGAAAGATGACCATGTGAAATTGTTAAATGAATAAGATAGCATGTGAACAAATGTAAAACCTTGTAATTGTATTTAATTTCATGTTTAATTAAAATGTGTGATATCATGTGTAATTGTGAATTATTTATATTAAAATAGCAAACAAAATGTGTAATTAAATATGAAAAATGCATGTGAAATATGAATAGATATCATGCTAGGTTGCTCCTTACTTTGTGCTTAACTCCATGCTCTAGTTGGTAGAGTTGTACCATAACATGGATAATGTTTGGATTGTTAAAAACATGTTAAATGTTAGGTGAAGAAAGCATGTATATGTGTATGTTTGTTATCCATGATTTAATATGAGCATGTGTTAGTTAGGAACGTGTTTGGATGATTCATGTGTAGTTAATTATGTAAAGCATGTGCCATGTAAATCATTATGGTTTAAAATGATAGCATGTGTTTCTTTATTGTTCGGTAGTTTAACATGTGTGTGATATGTGTAAGGTTGAATCTTTAGATTGCTTGCTGGGTCTTTTAGACTCATACTTGCTTCGGTGTACAGGTGAGACAAGTGTTCCCATATTGGAGGAGGGCTTAGCGAAGAGCTTCATCGAGCGCGAGGAGTAGCATTTTGTGGAGTTCACTATATAGTTGTACTTTCTCTTTCATAGTTCGAATAATATTATTCATATGGACAATGTTATGGACAATGTAGTTCTTTTGAAATTGTAATAATTGGACATTGTCATTTCTTTCATTGCTATATAGACTGTGGAATGTGTGATGATGATGGAATGAAGATAAGCCTTTCCTTTTATTCCCGTTGTACTCATTGTTATTCATGTACATATCAACCTATCATTTAGTGTTGGGTTATTATCCCACTGTAATGACGCCCTTTGTACCGATGAGGATTGGTATAATCGTATCGGTATAAAGAGGGTCGTTACAGAGATGGTATCAGAGCACCAAGGTTGAGATTATACATGGATAAACCATCATCTTCACAATATTGCAAAGTCTTCATAGAAATTTGTCCATATATGTAGAAATTACTAATAATGAATGAAAGATAGTTAAGAAAAATAGTTAGGATTAAGTATTCTAACTAGATAATTGTTTTGCAGGCTATGGCTGGACGTGGTAGACGTAGTGCTCAGGCTAGGAGGTATGAGCATAGTCGCAAGGTAAAGAAGTTCATGAAGGGGCTCAAACCATCATTGAGAGCTAGACTTTTAGAGTTTGATCCTCGCACTTTGGAAGAGTCTCTCAACGTAGCAAGTAGACAAGAGAGTAGGGTGGAATCATACCAGGAAGAGAAGGAAGCTCAGAAGAAGAGGTTATCTGAACCATTCCAGCAGCAAAATAGGAAGATGAAGAAACTCATGGAAGGTCAACAATCGGCTATGGTACAAGGCAGCGAGAAGCCCGAGTGTGTACATTACGGCAAGCGTCATGGTGGAGATGTGTGTTAGTTAAAGGAAGGAAGGTGTCTCAAGTGTGGCAGTAAGGACCATCGGATCAGAGAATGTCCAAGACTAAAGAAGCTCGTTCGGCGAGGTGTACCAACAAGTGCAACAACGAAGCTAGCAACACCAACCAAGGAGAATATGTTAATCAGAGATGACATCGACGACGTCACCAGAGGTACTCGATCCGATCTTCGAGGACGAAGATCTATTTCAAGGGTGGGAGAGTGTAAGGCCCCCAAATTTTTTTTCATTTTATATTATGCATGTGGTAGTTACTTGTTATGTATATAGTGTGTGTATTAAATTTATGTATATTCAAATTATTAAATTATTCATGTGCATATGCATGTATATATATGTTATTTTCCATAAATATAGATAATTAACTAATTTTGTACATGTTGTACTTAATTAAAAAACCATGCATTTTATATTTAAGTAATGTTGTGCATACAATATGTGAATATTGCTATACATCTTGTAGGTATATATGAGTTAATTTTCTATGCATGTAATGTGTATAAATGTGCATGTTGTCTAATTATTGATGTACCTACTGTATTTATCTATTTCATGCATAATGTATGCAACTATGTTGTGTGTATATATATATATATATGTCAATTTAAGTATGCTTATGCAAATTAATTATTGTTGTATAGATTGTTCTTATCTAACTTTATGCATATTGCATCCTAATAATAATGTGCATATACTATCTAACTATTGATGTGCATATTATACTATTTATTCCATGGATATTGTATGTAATTATGCTTTGTACATATGTATATATGTACGTTTATCTTGTGCATGTGATATCTATCTAATTCTGTACTCATCAAATTGTTTATAGTGTATATTGTACTTAAATAATATTGTGTATGTTGTATTTAAGTAAGGTCGAGCATATGATAGGTAAGTACTGATATATATCTTGTAAGTACACGTAAGGTTATTTGTGCATGTAATAAATTTAAATGTGTGTGTATTATCTAACTATCGATGTACATGTTATATTTATTTAAACCCATGCATGTTGTATGTAATTACATTATGTACATACATATATATATGTTGTTTTGTGCATATTATCCTTAATTAAGATTAGTACAAATTATGTTTAAATAAATAGTATGAAATACATGTAGTTTATATGGTGAATGTATGTTTAATTATTTATGTATACATTAAATTGTTGTGATGTAATTATACATTTATTTTGATGTATGACTCTGTTCTGGCCAAGATGCCCAGTTGGCGGTAACATGCCTGGCCGCTGATTGCATGGGCCAGAGGAGTTGGCGTTCAGATCGATGGACACCAACCCCTCCCTGTTGGAGGCACCAGAGGTGGACGCCAAGTTCCCAGTGTTGTGACAGTTTCAGATTTGGTAACGCCTGCATTTCGTTCGGTTCCAATTTAGGAAACCCATCTATAATCGTAGGAGACCTACGCTAATGCGTACCCAACCTACCCAGCTCTATAAAAACACCTTGGTTGGGCCTGATCATGTCCTTTGGTCTTTGTGAAACCCTAGAACCTTTGTGGAGAAAAGCTGTTCTTTGAGGAGCTGGATCCAGCGACTGGAAGGGTTCTCTGGAGATCTACACCGACTGGAGAATAGCCCACACATAGAGGAAGCATTCCCAACTCCGAGGATCAATCTACATCAACAGAAGAATCGGATCTGAAGAGGTCTTGAGAACCTTCTTGGCTAGGCCGAGGAGGGCTTCTTCGAGTTAATTTGATCTCTGTGGATTTATTAGGAGGCAAGTAACCTATGGATGTCAACCTTACTCATGTCGCCTTAGGTCCTAGCATTTTTCCAGAATTTTCCTCATGTCCTAGAACCTCCAAATTTTCCTTGCATTTGTGTGCTGTCTGCATGGTTTGTAGATAGAAAGTTGGTGGCCACATACTGTGCCGCCATGTTCCTGTGTTGGTGGCACCAGTCTGTGCCATTTACACAGTTGGCGACACACACTATGCCGCCAAGTTCCTCAGAGTTTTAAAGAACTGTTGTTTGATCTCTTTAAGGTGTTTATTTAACTTCCGGGTATGTGTGCATGCTGTAAATATTTGATGTGATTAGGAACAGTCATTAGGTCATATCATGAGGTCGTGCTGAATTTTTATGATTTGTGTTAAATATTAAAATTTTGGTAATTGAACTGTGAGCATAATATGACCCTGTTTAATCTGTGTAAATAGATATGTTGTGAGTTAGGGTTTCATAATATTTTCTGAAATCATGTAATGACTGTCTTTAAGCATTGGCACTGTTAGGTTTGACTGTTATACTTTAATTTCTACTTAAGGGAAATTAGTGATGAATGTACCTACAATCTACTTTAATTGTTATAATTATTTTACAAAGCCAAAAAATCTGAAAAATTCAACATGCGATATGTTTCCTATGTATATCCTGTGATAAAAATTTGGATCCATTTTGATGACAACAAGTGTAATTATTAGTTAAGCCATGGAAAATAGTCATATTAAGCATGTTAAATTTAATCTTGTGTGATTCAGTAATTAACAGCATGTCTAGGACTGTGATATGAGGTTTTTTATTACTGTGAACAGTAGTATCATGTTAGGTTAATTGAAGCATGTGCAATTGTTAAATAATGCATGCAAAATGATTAAATAGTACATGTGAAATATGTAAACAATGTGATAAAATGTGATAAAGTGAACGTATAAAATTGGGCCGAGATTGACACTGCTACCATAGAGGTCTGAAAGTTGTACCATAGAAAAGTCCCTATGGAAGGCTCAATGTTTGTGAAATATATCCTAAGGGCATTAGGATGAAACCCTAGAGGTGAAAAAGTATTACTGGATAAGGTGGAGAGGGCTTCTCTCGGTCTGCGCACTTACCAAGATTCGCCACTAGTTTGCCCAAGTGGCGGGTATGTGTCAAGTGATGTGATGTCCTATGTGATATGTGCTATGTGATATGGGTGTGTGCATCCTCTAGATGGTAGTTAGGACTATGTGTCACGACAACTTAAGTGATAAGATGTGAATAAAGTGTAAAGTGACATGTGAATGTGGCACGTGGTAAGTGCAAGTGATGTGATATGTGTTAAGTAAGAGTGCAAGAGTAAATGATGTGAAGAATGTGTGAAATGATGTGTAAGGGAGAGTAAATGTTAATGAGAGCATGATTGCATGTGAAAACCAAGATAATAAGGCATATACCCATATCATTCATATGTTAATATGTTAGATGTAATATTATGTTTAATATCATGTTATATAGTTCAATAACATCCATGTAGTAGTGTATGTGAATATGTGTATGTAAACATATGAATTGGGGCAATGTGAAAGATGAGCATGTGAAATTGTTAAATGAATAAGATAGCATGTGAACAAATGTAAAACCTTGTAATTGTATTTAATTCATGTCAAAACAACAAGGAAAGTGTGATTATGATTGTGATAAATACATGAAAAAATGTCTAAGTTCTATGATAGACATGCTATTCACCTAGTACATAGTTCCATGCTTAAATTGTATATGGTTGCCAACCGATTTGAATATGTTTTAAACCTTCAATTCATGTTTAATGAAATGTGATATCATGTGTAATTGTGAATTATTTATATTAAAATAGCAAACAAAATGTGTAATTAAATAAGAAAAGTGCACGTGAAATATGAATAGATATCATGCTAGGTTGCTCCTTACTTTGTGCTTAACTCCATGCTCTAGTTGGTAGAGTTGTACCATAACATGGATAATGTTTGGATTGTTAAAAACAAGTTAAATGTTTGGTGAAGAAAGCATGTATAGGTGTATGTTTGTTATCCATGATTTAATATGAGCATGTGTTAGTTAAGAATGTGTTTGGATGATTCATGTGTAGTTAATTATGTAAAGCATGTGCCATGTAAATCATTATGGTTTAAAATGATAGCATGTGTTTCTTTATTGTTCGGTAGTTTAACATGTGTGTGATATGCATGAGGTTGAATCTTTAGATTGCTTGCTGAATCTTTTAGACTCATACTTGCTTCGGCGTACAGGTGAGACAAGTGTTCCCATATTGGAAGAGGGCTTAGCAAAGAGCTTCATCGAGCGCAAGGAGTAGCATTTTGTGGAGTTCACTATATAGTTGTACTTTCTCTTTCATAGTTCGAATAATGTTATTCATATGGACAATGTTATGGACAATGTAGTTCTTTTGAAATTGTAATAATTGGACATTGTCATTTCTTTCATTGCTATATAGACTATGGAATGTGTGATGATGATGGAATGAAGATAAGTCTTTCCTTTTATTTCCACTATACTCATTGTTATTCATGTATATATCAACCTATCGTTTAGTGTTGGGTTATTATCCCACTGTAATGATGCCCTTTGTACTGATGAGGATTGGTATAATCATACCAATATAAAGAGGGTCGTTACAACTCAAATATATATAAGATTCCACATCTCACAAATATTTACATGAAATATACATAGCAAGTTCTCAACTAGAGTCAAGTACAAAATACAGCAACCTGGGGCATACCCCGAGGTAAACAGAAAGTAAAGATTACACTGTTGGTGGTGCAGACCCAACTCCGCTGTGGTGCGGCTCCGAACTAGACGAAGGGAGGGAAGCCTCCTGCTCTCCCTCACCTGAAAGGGGTAGGGGTGAGCCTTGCAAGTCATTAGCTCGGCAGGGAAACTCCCCCAAAAGCCGTATAAAACCAAACTCACAAAGTGCAGAAGTAGGAAGCTACACTACGCAATGTATAGAACTATCTACGCATGATATTAAAGCTATAAATAACACTTATCACAAGTTATTAACAGAAATTAGCCTTTAATAAATAAACGGCAAATCTTGTCCAAGTGTACAAGCTAAAGTAGAAAATTCCACACTCGGGTCATCAAGACGGGCTCGCGACACCAGCAACTAACTCCGACAAACCACATAGGTCTACCTCTCAGCCTCGCAGCCACAGACGAAAGGTCCAGCTGCTGCTCCACCACAACAAGCCAAGAAACTGTGGAGACCAACCAATACCACACCTGTGGACCACACTACCGTAGGCCCATGCCTGGCACCTTTAGGAACTCCGGCCTGAGCTCCCTAAAGTGAGGCACTGGAAAATAGGACTAGCTGGGGCCCAGTACGTCTACTGGTGTCTGTAACCCCCAACCACGAGTGTGCTACAAGCGACAAACACAAACTCACACAAGTCGCTGTCCCTCTGCCGTCTTTCCCTCAGCCAGACGAACAACTCTACATAGGAGTGAGGGTGTCTAGGAAGATGACGCAGACCTCAATAGTACACAAGTACTGGGACAAACCCTGAGCACTGAAGTGCCTGGCTCATACAAAACCTGGGGTACCCGACTAGAGAGGTAACCATGGTAGGCGTCGTACTACTCGCCACGTACACACAAACCACATGAACACCGCTTTCCACGATCTCAACGGGTACTAATGCACCACTTATCAACTTTATAAAGAAGAAACAAAGCTCATCTATAGTTCACATCACCATGCACAACTTTTACCTCTCGGAAGCCAGAATGAGACGGAGTACTCTGCCGCCTTCAGAAGAAGAACACGATGGGTCGGGCTATCACGTTCTGAACCCGACACCCAGGTCCGTCACCTTCACAAACAAAGCCCCAGAACCGGGGTTCCACCTCCGGAATCCCCATGAAAACCATGCAAATCTCCATAAAAAGCATTTATAAACACTCTAACCATTACACTAGCATGCCATCTACCATCTACAACTCATTTCATGGATCAAACATGCTAAACACATCATCTACCATGAGAAACAAGGTGGAATCTCCCTACCTATGCGAGATACATGAAGAACGACAATGACCTGACGTTTCCTCCGCTCCGTAGCACATCCTCACGATGAGACCACGCCGAATCCAACATCAGAACCTCAAATCGCCCAAGAATAGGCTGCAAAACCCTCTCCTGTCGAGCAGAGCTTTCCGAGCTCTGTTTGGCCAACCTAGGTTAAGAACCCTTCGGAGTTGAGAATGTGACACACCCTGCTGTCGTGACCAGAACGTGATGGTGTAGGCCATCGCCTTCTCATCGCTGACGCCAGCCGGATGCCCAGCGTGCGCCACGCAGCGGGCATGCAGCCGAACACCCCAAACAGCGGTAACAAGAACGTGACGCCCTAGACCGTCGAGTTCAGAACGCGATGCCCAACTCTATCGTGTTCACAGATAGAGAGTTAGTGGGCGCCCTGGGCCCAAATCGGCCCACGAAGCCCCACAACCTGCAGAAACACCTCAAACACAAACCACATGCCACACACTGGCCACCACAACCACTAAACCATAGTCTAAACAGTCACTACGCTACCTATGTCGTCACATTTTTAACACGACGGCTTCAGTGGTCGCATTCTTCATATCGGCTATTGATACTCCGATTGTAGTTTAGTTGTGGTACCTAGTGTTTTCATGTACTTGTACCCTGTGTGGGTAGTCGGTTGTTGTGGCATGCTTTGTTCTACCCTTTTCAGGTGTTGAGGTGGACGGGTGTTCCATGGAGGTCATGTCGTATGACCTTCCATTTGTTGTGTTTTTACCCTTTCGTGGGTAGGCCTCCGATTTTCTAGTTACCGTGGGTTGTGTAGTGGACTAACCTCTTGTTGTCAGCCTTGTTACCCTTCGTTGGTGGTTGGCATGTATGGCCCATGGTTTATCCACTTCGGTGACTGTGATGGACTGACCTTCAGCTAGCAGTCATGTTACTTCTTGTTAGTGGTTTACTTACATGGCTCGAGGTTAGCCAGTTTCAACTGTGGTTGTGGACCGGTGATTCTACACTAGTCCTGTTGTTTACTTTATTTTCGTGAGTTATGTTAGCTGGTGTGTTTATAGTTTAATACAGATTATTTATGTTGAATGCAAGCTTGTTGTAGTTTGTTAACAGTGTTACCAATGAGACCCTTGGGGGTTGAGGTTCTTTCTTTCAGTTCTTGGTTTGTGGTGTTGTTTTTGGGAGGTCCCTGCTAAGCTTGTAACTTGTTGAGCTTCACTCCCTTACAGTTCCTTTCAGGTGTTAGCCATGTGTTTGGCTTGCAGTGGTGTCGTAACAGACTTATACCACCAGCAGTTGAGTTGTAGTTGTGTTTAGTGTGAGCTTTGCTCCCTCAGGGTGTGCCCTAGGTAGTTGTAATTTTCTCTTGGACATGTAATAATGTATTGGGACAATGTAATTTAATGTGATTGAGTATAAGGACATGTACTTTCTTGTGTCTTATACTTCTGTGGTTGTCATCATATTCCTACTAGACACTTATGTGAGATATTTCTTACAAGACTTCGGTCCGTTCACGGGAGACGGTTTGGATATGGAGCCTTATTGGACATAAGTATCTAGGGTCGCTACATAGCATCTTAATGGTACTTAATAATCAATGGTTGTCGAGCATGCACAAGCAAGAAACATGCAGCAGACACTCCAGAACCTGACCCAGGCGATACTGCAAGCCACTCAGGGTGGTGGAAATCGTGGAGTGGGTGAATTCCACAGAAACTTCCGTAGTATGAACCTGCTAGGGTTCGAGGGTAGTACTATCTAGATACTACTGAACACTGGATCAAGGAGATCGAGAGGGTATTCAGGGTTATGCAGTACAACAACCAAGATAAGGTATTGTTGGCAACTTTCCAACTAGAAAAGGATGCCAGGACATGGTAGGAATTTGTAGAGGCCACGTTACAAGGTCAGCAAGTGACCTGGGAGCAGTTTGTTGAGCACTTAAATAACAAATATTTTTCTGAAAGAGTGCAAGAGAGAAAGGCAGCTAAATTTGTAGCCTTAAAACAACGTGGGCTCACTGTGACTGAATACGAGGCTCAATTCTCTCGCTTGGCCCGATATGCTACTCATTTGGTCGGGACTGAGAAAATGAAGGCAAAACGATTTTTGAATGGCCAGAGGCCCCAATATATCAGTCAATTGGCGCCAATGGACATCCAGACCTATGCGGACATGGTAAAGAAGGCCTAATTACTGGAAGACGCTATGGAGACTATAGACAGAATTAAAGGAAAGACTGTGAAAAGGGAACAAATATTGACTACAAGAAGATACCAACGTACCATCGGGAAAAAAAGGCCCAGTGGTGGTTTCATTGAACTAAAAGACAAGAAGCCGAGGGAGACAGACAAGCAATTGGCAGTGGTTCCATTGGAAAAATGTAAGCACTGTGACAAGGCTGGCCATCAGTCTAAACAATGCTGGAGAGCTCAAGGCAAATGTTTACGCTGTGGAAGTGAAGACCACAGGATCTCCGACTGCCCTATGATCAAGGAGCAGACCCCACAGAATAAACATCAGAATGGACAAAGGAGGCAAGGCCTCCTTCAAGACATACTGGAACCAGAAGGGGTTGAGTAGGAGGAGTGGTAGAAGGTACCCTTCAAATACTTTCAAGACCTGCCTTTGTTTTATTTAATACTGGTGCCATGCACTCATTCATATCACAAGAATTCACTGACACCCTATCTATGAAATTGGTATCAATAGGTTGTGAATTTCCTGTCACAACACCTCTTGGGCAAGGGACCAAACTCAACCAATATTTTCCCTCTGCTGATGTTGACAACGGCAGAAAGAACCTACCAGCCGACCTGGTATGCATGGCCATGGATCACTATGATGAGATTCTAAGAGTTGATTGGCTGACTCAACATGGTGCCAGTGTAAATTGTAGGAATAGTAGAGTAACCTTTAGCACATATCCAGGGTTGGTTTACTTAGGAGCTAAAAACTATAAACGCCTATCTCTTATCTCTACCCTTAGAGCCCATAGTATGATAATTAGGAAGGGGTGTGTAGCATTTCTTACTTCAGTGGTAGTGGAGAAGAAAGATGTGAAAATTGAAGATATCACCATGGTTAGCGAATTTTCAGATGTGTTCCCAGAGGAGCTACCGGGTATTCCCCCTAAGAGAGAAGTAAACTTCTCTATTTCTTCAATACCAAGAGCTGCCCCAGTCTCTAGGGCCTCCTATAGAATGTCAGTTGCAGAGTTAAAGGAGTTGAAAGAGCAATTAATGGAGTTGTTAAACAAAGGATATATTAGACCAAGCACCTCACCTTGGGGAGCCCCAGTACTATTTGTTAAGAAGAAGGACGGGTCAATGAGATTGTGCATTAATTATAGACAGCTGAATAAACTTACAATCAAGAACAAGTATCCTCTACCAAGGATTGATGAATTATTTGATCAGATTTTCGGAGCTAAATATTGTTGGGTTGAATGCAAATTCATATCATTTCCCTCCTATTTTGATGCTGACAAGAAGTGTTCTTAAAGCAATTTAATTGAAACATGTCAAAAACATCATACCTGAGGTTCCTATTCAAAAAGTATTTTTCAAATCACATTTATCATTTATAGTCATGATAAATCATTTAACTAATGATATATGTGTTTATTTTTCAGGTACAAACATTTTTATGCAGAAGATGTGTCGACACACTCATCAATGGTGTCGACACAACAACACAGATTTAAAGACAAAATGTATAAGAATGTTGAGACTGTGTCGACACATGTCAATAGTGTGTCGACACGAGTGGCAGTTTTTCTGAAATCAAGCCTACCCAGGTCGACACACTCATAGAGCAGGTCGACACTAGACCCAGTTCCCAGAACAGCCAGTTTGAGGAATCAGGAAAGCAGGTCGACACACTCTAGAGCAGGTCGACACGGGACCTTCCTCCCAGAACAGCCAGTTTGAGGAATCAGGAAAGCAGGTCGACACACTCCAGAGCAGGTCGACACGGGACCTTCCTCCCAGAACAGCCTTCTACATATTCTGGACAGTGTGTCGACACTACCACCAGGGCAGGTCGACACACTACGGAAACTTTTCATCCTAAAAGTTGATGGCTGCCACGTGTCCTCCTAGGGCGATCAGAATCTATCTAGGAAAGCGTGCCCTTGTACCCCAAAAGGGTATCTTTGGAATCCTAAGGGTATAAAAGGTTCTTTTTGGCCTGCCTTCAAAAAGAAGAAAATGGACCAAACTCTCTTAGAGCCTCCAAGAAGTCCCTGGCGGCCAGAAGAGCTCGTGTCTCCTTCCTCTGCACTCCAATTGCTTCTACAAGACCAATTCCCACCAATTCAAGGTGTGGGAATTGGAATTTGAGCCCTGAAGATTCCTCTGAAGCATTCCAAGGAGGCAGATCCTGTAGAAGACTTCGTTGGTGAAGAATTCGAGGAAGATCCAACTTCTCAAATTGCAGAGCATCGTTTTGGACTTCAAGCTTCACATGCTTCTTCCCAATTCAAGCCTCTACAAGGGAGTACACTGAAGAACGAAGACTTTCAATTCAACTTAATTTCTCTTCTGTTCTTCTGAGATATCTTTTGGGATTATGCAAGTACTTCTGCATAACTCTCTTTAGAGTTCTCAAACTTTGACTAGATCTATTGCTAGAGGATCTTAGTCTTAAGTTGGTGTCTAGCAGTCTTAGTGTGAGCATTGTGCTCAGGGTGTTGTGAGCCGTCGAGCTCAGTCTGAGTTGTAAGCTCAGGGTTGGTTTGAGCAGTCTTGCTCTGTGTTTCTAGAGTAGTCTTTCTCTAGAGGTTGTGCGAGTTGTATGCTCTGAAGTATTGGAGTTGTCATACTCCTTTGGGTGTGTAGCCCAGTTGTGTTAGTGAAGCCTCACGGGTTGTGAGGGGTGGATGTAGGAATCACATGGGTGATTTCCGAACCACCTAAAAATCCTTGTGCATTTGTCTTCTGTGGTTTGATTGATTCATTCGCTAGATGCTTGCATAGGATCCGTATTTAATTCACTCAATCAACTTGCTTCACATCTAAATTTCTCAACTCACTCAAATCTAATCATATCTGTAGTTTTTCACTGATAACATTGCCTCTGATTCTAAATAGTTTTCAAATTGCTTAAGCTTCCGCAAAAGTGGCTAAGATCTATTCATCCCCCCCTTCTAGATCTTTTCCACACATTTACTTCGATCCTTCAAATATTTTTCCAGATTGATCTCTGATCAGGCTACCACCAGTTGAGGATTTCAGAGGAGGATATTCACAAAACGGCCTTCAAGAGTAGGTATGGGCATTACGAATTTGTTGTCATGCCTTTTGGACTGACAAATGCCTCTGCAGCTTTCATGCAACTAATGAATGATGTGTACCGACCATACCTTGGTAAATTTGTGGTGGTTTTCATTGATGACATCCTAATCTATCCAAAGACTAAGGAAGAACATGAGGAACACTTGAAAATAGCCTTACAATTGTACGAGATAATCAACTATATGCCAAGTTGAGAAAATGCAAGTTTTGGTTGGATGAAGTATCTTTCTTAGGGCACATGATTACAAAGGATGGCATTGCAGTTGATCCATCCAAGGTTGAAGCTGTAATGAATTCGGAAAGACCCACTAATGTGTCTGAGATAAGAAGTTTTCTGGGATTGACAGGTTACTACAAAATATTTATTAAGGACTTCTCCAAAATTGATGTGCCTCTAACGAGATGGAGCAAGAAGGAGAATCCATATGTGTGGGTTGAAGATTGTGAGAAGAGTTTTTGCACCTTGACCCGAGCAGAGGCAGAGGCAGCTCAGCTTGTGGAAGGTACTATGACTATTTTTGGCTTTGCAGTCAGAGTTTTGTTTGATTCTGGTGCCTCGCACTCTTTTGTTTTTGAGGAGTTCTTAGACTCCCTTGGGGAGCTGGACATGGGAGTGTGCAGTGAGCTTGTTGTAGAGCTATCGATAGGAGATTTTACCCTTACCTTGTACTGTGTTGAGAGGTACCAGTGCAGATCCAGGGATAGAGTTTGCCAACTCAGTTGTTTGCTATGCAGTTACAGGATTTTGATGTGATTCTCGGTATAGACTGGCTCAAGTAGTACAGTGCAGTAGTGGTTTGCATGAAGAAGAGGGTGTACCTTCAGATACCCGGAGGGGGTGTCTTCTACTTTCAGGGTATCATACCTCTTACTTCCGATTTTCTGATATCTGCCTTGAGAGCACAGAGGTTGTTGGTTTCTGGGTGCCAAGGTTTCCTTGCCACTGTTGTACTTGTTGACCAGGTGCCTTGTGGTGTGGAGGACGTTCTAGTGGTTTGTGAGTTCCTGGATGTCTTTCCAGATGAGCTCTATGGTCTACCACAAGATAGAGAGATTGAGTTTACTATTGAGCTTGTTCCTAGCACTGCACCTTTTGCACAGGCACCGTACCATATGACACCTGCAAAGTTGCGAGAGTTGAAGAGGTAGTTAGAGGAGCTGTTGGAGAAAGGCTACATTCGCCCTAGCTTTTCTCCTTGGGGGTCCCCAGTATTGTTTGTAAAGAAGAAGGATGGTAGCATGCGGTTGTGTATTGATTACAGGAAGCTGAATCAAGTGACCATCAGGAATAAGTATCCTCATCCTAAGATTGATGATCTCTTCGACCAACTTCAATCAGTATGAGTTTTCTCCAAGATTGACCTGAGGTCAGGCTACTGTTGGGTTGAGTGTGAATATAATCCTTATTCCCTCATATTTTGATGATGACAAGTTGTGATTTTAATGCACAATAATTGGAACATGTTAAATGCATCACACATGTAATGACCATATTCAAAAAGCATGTTTTCAAACACATTTATCATTTATTTTCATGATAATACATTAAATTAATGAAATATGTGTTTATTTCTCAGGGATACACAATTCTTGCAAGGGTAGTGTCGACACACCCCATACTGGTGTCGACACAATGCTCAAAGCCCTAAGGCAAAAGATGAAGAAATGGTCAAGTGGTGTCGACACAAGATCAAGTAGTGTCGACACTAGACCCAGCTCCCAGAGAACCCTGTCAGCAGGTCTTGATAGTGTGTCGACACTAGACCAAATGGTGTCGACACTAGATGCCTCTCCCAGAAGGCCTATTTTGTAGTTTTCTACAGGGTGTCGACACTAGATGAAGTGGTGTCGACACTAGAGACTCATCCCAGAGAAGCTGCTTTGCCAGTCTGTGATAGTGTGTCGACACACCCCATGGGCAGGTCGACACACTCCAGAAACTTTTTGACGTAAAGTCACATCTGGACACGTGGCACTCTAGGGATTTGGTGGATCGGCCTTGGATCATGTGCCTACGACCCCCAAGGGTACTTTTGGACACTTTGGGCTATAAATACTCTCCTAATTGGTCATCCAACTATAAGAGAGCCTCCAAGAGCCTTCCAGAAATCTTTTTAGCGGCAGAGAGAGCTCTCCTCCCTGTTCTTGCTCCCCTTGTGCTTCTTCAACCCAATTTCCACATCTCCAAGTACAAGAAGTGAAGATTGATCCAAGATGAAGCAGTATGATCAACTTCCAAGGGTGCAGATCAAGTAGAAGCAGACAATTGTGAAGATTTCGAGGAAGATCCCAAAGCACAAAGTGCAGAGCATCGGCCAGGGACATCAGGGAATCAAGACTCTTCACAATTCGGCATCTACAAGGGAGTATACTTGAAGAACAAGGATCTTTCAGAATATTCCTCAATTCCCTTGTGTCTTCTGAGTCATTCTGAGATTGTGCATGAGTTGTTGCACCAGTCTCTTGAATGAACTCTTGATAGATCAGATCATTGCTAGAGGATCTGAATCTTGTGTTTTTGTTCTAGCAAGTTGTTTGTGAGCCTGTGTGCTCAGTGGTTGAGTCGTTGTACTCAGTGTTTGAGTCATTGCACTCAGTTGTTGGTTGAGCAATTGTGCTCAGGTTCTAGAGTAGTATTGCTCTAGAGGTTGTGTGAGTTGTAGAACTCAGTGTTTGGAGTTGTCAGGCTCCAGTGTGTGGTGTACCCAGGTTGTTTAGTGGATCCTCACAGTGTGAGGGGTGGATGTAGGAATCACATGGTGTGATTTTCGAACCACCTAAAAAATCTCTGTGCAGTGGTTTGTGTGTGACTTAAATTCACATTGCGCTAGATGTATGCATAGGGTTTTTCAAATTCACCTTTAATCAACTTGATTCCACACTTCAATCATCTAATTCACACAATCACTCATCAGATCTAAATTGCTCTTTCAAATTGCCTCTGATTCTATGCATTGTTTTAAAATTGGCTAAGCTTCCGCAATAGTTGGCCTAAATCTATTCAACCCCCCCTTCTAGATCTTGTCCATCACATCTTAGATCCTTCAATTGGTATCAGAGCAGGTTTATATCTGATCTGATCTGAGTTCTTTCTATTTGTTCTGTGTGTTTTGCTTGCTTGCTTGCTTGTTGAGTGTTTCCTTCATTGCACCATCTATTTAATTCAATGGATTCCAGAGGGTTCATAGCTGAGGGTCATTCCATTAATAGGCCACCGTTCTTTAATGGGACAGACTATTCTTATTGGAAGAATAGAATGCAAGTTTTTCTTAGAGCCCAAAATTATGAAATCCGGAAAGTAGTTGAGGTAGGCCCCTATGAGAACTAGGGAGAGGAAGAAACCTGGACTAGGGAACAGATTAGACGGGATACCTTGAATTATAGTGCCATGAATATGATCCAGTGTGTAGTCCACCCTAAGGAGTACTCAAGAATCTCCATGTGCAAATCTGCCAAGGAGATGTGGGACAAACTTGAGCTACTCTATGAGGGAACATCCCAAGTGAAAGAAACCAAAGCTAACATTCTTGTCTCTGAGTATGAATTGTTTATGATGAAATCTGATGAGACAATTTCTAAAATGTTTGCCAGGTTTATGATCATTGTGAATGGACTGAAGGCCTTAGGTAAGGATTATACAGATGCTGACTTGGTAAGGAAAATTTTGCGTTCTCTCTATTCAATTTAGCACACTAAGGCCACAGTCATTGAAGATTCTAAAGATTTGTCCAAAATCTCTTTGGATGAATTGATAGGATCCTTAATGACTTATGAAATCAATCTAAGAAGAAATGAAGAACACATAATTAAAACCAAGCCAGTAGCACTAAAGGCCTCTTCAAGTAACAAAGACAAGAATCAGGAGAAAACAAGTTCTGATGAGTCTGAGTCCAATGAGGATGAGATTGCCCTCATGACCAGGTAATTTAGAAAATTCTTAAAATACAGGAAAGGAAAATTCTCTGGGAAAAAGAAATTCCCATCAGGAAAAAGAAACACTTCCTTTTCTAATGCCAATTCTAATAGGAATCAGAAATCTGATGAAACTGTCATTTGTTACAGGTGCAACAAGCCAGGACATATGAAGGGAGAATGTCCTGAGAACAAGAAGGATAAATACAAGAAGATTCACAAGTTCAAGAAGCCAAAGGCCATGGTAGCCACTTGGTCTGATGAAGACTCAAGTGAGAAGGAAGAAGAAAAATCCTCAAGCTCTGAAAGTGAGGAAATTTGCTTCATGGCAAATAGCTCAGATGGAAAGGTAAGTACTTCTTTCGAAGACTATTCAATTGATGATTGGCAAGATGCTTATGCTGAGCTTGTTGAAAACTACTCTGAAATAAGGAAAGAAAACAATCATCTCAAGAAGAAAATTGAAAACATTTTGCATAACCAATCCATCAATAAAAGAATTTGTGAACTAGAAAATGAAGTAGCCGAACTCAATGAAGAAAAGGAAAATCTCCTGAACACAATTGATGAGCTTAAGCTTGCATCCCAAAAGGCCACCCATCAATTTAAAGAATTGTCTGAAAAGCTGGAGATGGAACACAAAGAAAAACAACAAAAGGTTGATGAAATCAAAACCTTAGAAAACCAGCTAAAAGAAAAGGATGAAGTCATTGAAACCTTCACAAAAGGTAAAGACAATTTGGAGGCCTTGCTGGGAGCTAGAATGAAATCAATTTCACATGGACTAGGATTCAACAAACAAAAACCCAAGAAAGACAAATCTGGTGAAATAAGAGAAAAAGCACCCTTGATCAATTTTGTCAAAGGTTCTAGTCTTGAAAACACAAAAAATAAGCAAGTGTCAAACAACACAGTAAAAATTTCAAAAACACAGAACAAAGAGAAACCAACCAGGTCGACACAATCATCTAACAAGTCGACACAAGTCCACAAAAAGGTGGAATCTGTGACTGCTGTGTCGACACCAGTCATGGACAGGTCGACCTGCTCAACCTCAAAAACCACAAATCAATCAACCAAAAATTCAAATAAAAATCTAAAAAATAAGAAAAACTTAAAAGAAGTAATTCATGAAAAACCTTGGACTTCCAAAACAGCACATCAAGCTAATTGAACTAATTCTTGGAACCAATGGTATCTCAATCCTTTTTGGTACCATCCTCAATTCTTCCATCCAAATTTTTCAGTGTACCATCAAAATCCTTGGTTTGGACCTCCACAATTGAACACTCATGTCCAAATGCAAAATCCCCTTCTTAATAAGAAAAAGAACACTGGTGTCTTGATTCCAAAAGGAAAGGACAAACTGAAAAAGGCAGAAAACACCACTGAAATCAAACAGAAGCAAAAACCAAGTCAGATCTGGATTAGGAAAGATTTGATATCAATGTTCAAACATTCTGATGGTCCCAACAATGTTTGGGTACCAAAATCTTCTCTCCACTGATTGTTTTTGCAGGAAGGTCGTGCACCCAACTCAAATGTGTGGTTCCTTGACAGTGGGTGTTCACGACACATGACTGGAGACAAAGCTAAATTTTCATTCCTGATTGAGAAGGAGGGAGGTTCTGTTACTTTTGGAGGTAAAAATAAAGGAAAAATTATTGGATCTGGAAAGGTTGGTCAATCTTCCTCAAACTCAGTTGATAATGTTTTGTTAGTTGATGGTTTAAATTACAATTTGCTGAGCATTAGCCAATTATGTGACAAAGGTCACAAAGTTGTGTTTGAATCTGATTTTTACAAGATAATTGACTCATCAACTGATAAAATAAAATTCTTTGGAAAGAGGGAAAACAATGTCTACATGATCAACCTCAATAAAAACTTTTCTGAAAACATTTATTTTGTTGCCAATAAAAATGAGATTGCATGGACTTGGCACAAAAGACTTGGCCATGCAAGTTTCAGAACAATAAATAAACTGTTAATGCTGAATTTGGTTAAAGGTCTTCCTGAATCCTTTTCTAATGTAGAAAATCAAGTTTGTGGGATTTGTGCCCAAGGAAAACAAACTAGAAAATATTTTAAAACCTTCAATATGGTACTCACATCTAAGCCACTAGAATTACTTCACATGGACCTCTTTGGCCCAACAAGAATTCTAAGTCTTAGTGGCAAAAGATATGGGTTTGTGATCATTGATGATTTTACTAGATTTACATGGGTTATCTTTTTGTCCCACAAAAGTGATGCTTGCCTTGAGTTCAGGAATTTCTGTACCACTACCTTAACAAGTTTTCCATATAAAATCAAAAACATTTTGACTGATCATGGGGGTGAGTTTGAAAACAAGTCATTTTCTGATTTATGTGCTGAATTCCACATATTTCACAAGTTTTCTTCACCAAAAACTCCATAACAAAATGGAGTTGTGGAAAGAAAGAATAGAACTCTTGTGGAAATGGCTAGATCCATGCTCTTAGAAAGCAATTTGCCTAAATCCTTCTAGGCTGAAGCTGTAAACACAGCAAACCACATTCTTAATAAAGCATTGATCAGACCAAAAATCAGAAAATCCCCCTATGAATTATTGAAAAATAAAAAGCCAACAGTGTCTTATTTCAAAGTCTTTCGGTGTAGATGTTTTGTGCACAACAATAATAAAGAAAATCTTGACAAGTTTGATGCTAAAAGTCAGGAAGCCATCTTTCTTGGCTATTCTGAAGTGTCAAGAGCTTTCAGAGTGTACTTTCTCAAGAACAAAACTGTTGAAGAATCTCCACATGTTATTTTTGATGAAAATTCATTTTCAACTCACAGTTCTAAATCTTGTAGAGACAGTCAAGACAATGAAGAGGATGATTTCATTGTAGATTCTTCACCAACTGTTGAAGAACATGAAGACATTGATGAGAACTTGGACATCCATTCACCTACTCCAAGTGGATCAGGTAATGTTGTTCCAGACTTAAGTGCACCTCAACAGGTAATTTTTGAACATAGATTTTTGGAGAACACCCATTAGAAAATGTTGTTGACAATGTGCATGATAGAGTAAGGACTAGATCATCATTCCTGAATGTTATTGATGAAGACCCACTAGCTCTAATTTCCCAAGTTGAACCAAAGTCAATTGATGAAGCTTTATTGAGTTCTGATTGGATCAATGCAATGCATGATGAACTTCATCAATTTGAAATAAATCAAGTATGGGAATTAGTACCTAGACCTAGTGACCAAACAGTCATTGGCACTAGATGGGTATTCAGAAATAAATTGAATGAAAATGGTCAAGTCATTAGAAATAAAGCTAGGCTAGTTGTAAAGGGGTACAATCAAGAATTTGGAATTGATTTTGAAGAATCATATGCCCCTATAGCTAGACTAGAAGCTGTAAGAATTTTCCTTGCTTTTGCATCTTCCATGAAATTTAAAGTTTATCAAATGGATGTAAAAAGTGCCTTTTTGAATGGTTATATAAAAGAAAATATTTTTGTTTAACAACCTCTGAGCTTTGAAAATGAAAAACATCCTAATCATGTCTTTAAGCTTCATAAGGCTCTCTATGGTCTCAAACAAGCTCCAAGAGCTTGCTATGACTGTTTGAGTTCTTTTTTGCTTGAGAAAGGATACTCTAGAGATAATGTTGATCAAACCCTGTTCACAAAACTGTCAAAAATCAAATAATTGCAGTCCAAATTTATGTTGATGACATAATATTTGGATCAACCAATAAGAGCCTGTGCAATGAGTTTGCAAATCAAATGAAAAATGAATTTGAAATGAGCTTGATGAGAGATTTACAATTTTTCTTGGGATTGCAGGTTAACCAAACAAGCAAGGGGATCTTCATAAGTCAAACCAAATATGTCAAGGAACTTCTGAAAAGGTTTGACTTCCAGAACCTCAAGCATTCAAGCACACTCATTGCAATTAATGCTAAACTAGAAGAAGACTCACTTGGTAAGTCAGTAGACCCAAAGACATACAGAGGTATGATTGGTTCTCTACTCTACCTAACCACTTCTAGACCTGATATTCAGTTCAGTGTGTGTTTATGTGCTAGATTTCAATCTAATCCCAAAGAAAGTCACATGTTAGCTGTTAAAAGAATTTTCAAATATCTTGTTGGAACATGTGATCTTGAAATTTGGTATCCTGCTGGTTGCAGGTTAGACTTGATTGCCTATTGTGATGCTGATTATACTGGGTGTAAATTAGATAGAAAAAGCACAAGTGGCCTGTGTTTGTACTTAGGTGGGTGCCTAATCGCTTGGGCTTCTAAAAAGCAACATTCAGTTGCTCTGTCAACTGCAGAGGCTGAGTATGTTGCAGCTGGTAGATGTGGCACTCAAATTTCTTGGGTGAAACATCAACTTCTTGATTATAACCAAGAGTTAGGTTGTGTTCCCATTCTTTGTGATAACACAAGTGCCATAAATCTGTCCAAAAACCCAATTCAGCATTCCAGAACAAAACATATTGAAATTAGGCATCATTTCTTGAGGGATGAGGTAGCAAAGAAATCCTTTGAACTCCACTTCATTGAAACTGAAAAACAAATTGCCGACATCTTCACCAAACCTCTTTCTGACAGTAGATTTTCATCCTTGAGAAGAGAACTTGGTTTTTGCAAATGTCCATCTTCTTGATCTCTCTCATTTGGGTTGAGCGTTTAGGTATATTCTGAGGGGGAGTCATTGTTTCATCATTCTTCTTTGCTTCCTTGATTCATATTGTTCACATCTCTCACTATTCAAATTCTATTTCTTTTTGACAATGAATTCTTCAACTCACATTGTGTTGAACTTCTTGGTATATCAAATGGTGATTTGAAGAAGGACAAGTTCTACTTGTCTGGACACTTTCACTATGCGAGAGTATATGTCTCCGCCAAGTACCAAGAAATGAATATGCAATCGTTGAGGGGGAGCTTTTGCTGTTCAAAGAGAATCATTTCTGGTTTCAAAATACTTGCATATCTTTATGTTGATGAAAAGTGGTTGGAATCATCATCTCAGGGGGAGCTAGAGAATTCACAACTCATTTCCTTTGCAAAATTCAAAACTCTTCTTGAATTACAACAACTTCCTTGCATGATGTCCTCATTGAATTGTCTAGAACCTCAAAATGATCTTTTGAGTGATCTACTACATTTTTTCACAATCAACTCTCAACTATACTCTTTAAGACTACAGAAATTCAAATCTCTTTCACAGACTGAAGGATAATGTGTGCATTGAAGTTAAACATTTTTTTTTTTGCAACTGATGTGAGATAAATGGTTTCAAGTTTATAAAATTCTCCTTACACTTGATATTCAACAGAGCAATGACACAAATATTGAGAAACTACAAACCTTCACAATGAATGAAGTGCCATGTATGTCATGAGGTATTTTTGCTATCTCTGTTCAAAGGGGTTCAAAATAAAGAATAAAAAAAATGCTCTATATTTTTTATGGTGATTGAGTAATTGGAAATATTGGCGTCTAATAAACGTATATTTCCATGTAAAAGGTTGTCATTTGCCCCTTGAAACTAGATAATGAGTAAATCTCTAGTATCCAGGAACTATGGTGTGTAAAAAGCATTAGTTCTTGAGTGAACAAGATTTACTACATTTGATAGTTTGATTAAAAACAAAATTATCCAAGGAGAATTGCTTAAAATAACCATCTTTGTCTATCATCAATTTGTTTTAAAAGTGTTTATCTTCATCACACTTGATTTCAATCTAAAAGGATATTTTCATTTCTTTGGATTTGGAAAGTATGGTCGTTTGTATTGATTGTTGGATGTCATATATCCCTCAAACTATCATTTTACTGGTTCAAGTCATTTAATGACTATATCCTGCTAGTTGTTGAATAAATCTTGAAG
Organism: Colocasia esculenta; assembly: GCA_014218235.1. Taxonomy (NCBI): domain Eukaryota; kingdom Viridiplantae; phylum Streptophyta; class Magnoliopsida; order Alismatales; family Araceae; genus Colocasia; species Colocasia esculenta. Next base: position 106,341,776 of record CM024755.1, on the reverse strand, counting down.
TTTGTTGCATTTTTGCAAGAATTATGACAACTGAATTCTTTGGACTCTTAAAAATCCTTGAAAAGCTAATTCCATCCATCTTTAATCATATTAAAGATATCCCAAAACTAACAAAAAAATTTTCCATGCTCAAATACTCAAAGTTTCTTCAGGCTAGGTTGACACTACTTCCATCTAGTGTCGACACAGTCCAGCCCAGGTCGACACTAACCTCTTCTAGTGTCGACACATAACCCTGTCTAGGCGATTCAGGTATAGGGCGCCGGTTTAGGATGGATGTTCCTGCAGGCCACGATATCCCCAGAAACCCTTCAAAACCCCATGGCCCCCTTTTTCCTTTGAAAACGACAGGACCTCCATCGTCTTCCCTCCTCCATTCCATCTCTGTCTCCTTCCTCCTCCCACCATCTACATCGACACCCTGCTCTCCATCATCTCTGCATCCATGGCCCCCAAGCAGCAGCCCCGCCATGGAGCAAGGTCTAGGGCCAATGCTCGGCCCATTCCGGTGGAAGAGCACCCTCCTATTGAAAGAAGGAGCAAGCGTCGCCATGACCCGGTTGAGCGGCCAGGATCTTCATCTGCTTCTCCCACTCCTTCCAAGAGAGGTAAGGCATCCTCTTCAAGTAGAGGTCCTTCCCAAAGGGGTCCTAGACACCCTAGGAGGAAGATTTTGGCATCTTCCCCTGAAATTTCTGAAGAATCATCTTCTCCTTCATCTGGATCTTCTCAGCCCTTAGAGGAAACCCCTTCAAAGTTGACCAGTGAAGGAAAGTCCATTCTAAAGCCTAGGGCTGTAGATTTGCAAGACAATGAGCTCGCTGCTGCATTTCCAGAAATTCTCCAATTCTTCAACTTTCAGTCATGGTTGCCATTCATTTTTGACTTTAGAACTATTTACCCCAGACTTGTACAATAATTCTATTTGAATTTGGAATGTACTGATGAAGGGTACAAGTCTGAGGTCAAGGGCGTGTTGATAGATTTGCCCACAGAGCTAGCTGTCACCTTGTTTCGAATTCCTGATGAAGGGACTGATTATCATAATTTTGAGCTTAATCTTCATGAAGCTTACTCCTTGTTGACTGGACTTCCATCTAATGTCAATGATCCCCGACAAACTCATGTCACAAAATTCAACACAAACACATTTCCTCTTGTGTTGAGACTTCTCCACCACATCCTCACCACAATTATCACACCTCAAGGTGGTGGAAGGGACAAACTCACCGATATACAGAGATTCATAATTTATTGCATGAAGAAGGAATTAAAGGTCAACCTCCATGTGATTATGTACCAAATTATGTCTGAGACTACGAGGAAAGATCTCCATAGGTCTCTTCCTTATGCAATTCATCTTACACCAGTCTTTGAACACTTTTGGAGTCTCTCTTGAGAATGAGAAATCTCAAACCATCCCCAAGTCAAACATCTATCAGTTCAAACATTTGCAGAAATTCATGGGATTCATACTTGAGGGAGATCAGGTTAGAAGGGGACCAGCTATTGCAGAGGTTCCAGTGGTTCCTAAGGTTGTACCACCTCCTGAGATACCCCACTCTCCTGCACATGAGGACCAGCCTCCGGTTGAGGATGAAGCACCAATGCCCCAAGATGTACCTTATACACCTCCCTTTCAAACCTCTTCACCACATCTTCCTGAAGTGGAAATACCTTCATTCACTCCCCAAGCCCAAGCCTCCACTTCCTTTGGTGGACCTTCTGTTCCACCAGAGTTGTACTCATTTCTCAATGACAATTTTGATACTATCACTTCTTCAATACAACAGATGTCAGAGGTTTTTGAGCTCACGGTACAAAGGTTGGAAAATTCAATGTCTGCTCAGTTCATCAAACAAAAAGAAGCATCAGATTATGTAGCCCAAAGATTCAATAGGCTTATTGGAACATTGGCTGATGCCTCCCTTGAACTAAAGGAGCATCAAGACAAGTTAGAAAAGGTTCTTGAAGGTATTTTGGCAAATTCCCAACAGAATCTATTCAACAGCTAGGAAGCAGTCAATCAGATATCCAAGACAAGACTGTCTTTTGCACACATGGTAGATGATTTGGAGGGCATGAAGAATTTATCTGCTCACATTGATGATGAAATGTCTGCTCTAAAGAAGGAATTCAAAACTTTGCACAGACATGGTGGCACAGTCGGTTCCTCTTCATCATCACAGCCTACTTCAGCTGATTTCAGTGTGCTTCAAGCAACCATGTCTGAGAATTTGAAAGAATGGAAAATCTCCTGCATACAAGACTCTCAACAATCCAAGCTCAGATGAAGTTCGGCTTGACTTCTATGGAGAAAAGATTGACGGATATTGAGACTATCTTGTTGCCCATTCTTCCTCCTCCTCCTCCTCCATCCTCCTAATGGACTTCATATTTTGATGATGTCAAAGGGGGAGAAGGACATCTATTTTGAATGAGAACTTTTTGTAATGAATGTGAATGAACAAATGTCCGTAGATATCAAACTGTGTTGGTTTTTGGCCATTAATGGAAAGCTATGGTTATTAGTAACATTGTGCCTCTTGATTATGAAAAATGTCAATTGTTACTAAATTGTGCTAAATGGCTTTTGATGAATGTGAATGAAAATTGAATGAATGTGAATGGACACTTGAAAATCACAATCCTTTAAAAATTCAAACTTTCATGTTGACTCAATATTGCCATCATCAAAAAGGGGGAGATTGTTGGGTTGAGTGTGAATATAATTCTTTTTCCCTCATATTTTGATGATGACAAGTTGTGATTTTAATGCACAATAATTGGAACATGTTAAATGCACCAAACATGTAATGATATTCAAAAAGCATGTTTTCAAACATATTTATCATTTATTTTCATGATAATACATTAGACTAATGAAATATGTGTTTATTTCTCAGAGATACACAATTCTTGCAAGGGTAGTGTCGACACACCCCATACTGGTGTCGACACAATGCTCCAAGTCCTAAGGCAAAAGATGAAGAAATGGTCAAGTGGTGTCGACACAAGATCAAGTAGTGTCGACACTAGACCCAGCTCCCAGAGAACCCTGTCAACAGGTCTTGATAGTGTGTCGACACTAGACCAAATGGTGACGACACTAGATGCCTCTCCCAGAAGGCCTGTTTTGCAGTTTTCTACAGGATGTCTGTAGCGACCCTCATTATACCGGTACGGTTATACCAACCCACGTCGGTATAGTGAGCGTTGCCACAGTGGGACATTTACCCAACAATAACATTCAGCTGAGATACACGTGAATATAAGAACAGAGTAGCGGAAGTAAAAAACTACTGTCTTCATTTCATTCATCATCCACATTTAAACATACATGATTTGATAACGTTTAAAGAACTAAAAGTCCACATAATTAAATTGCTAAAAATTTAAAACATAAATGTCCACACTTATACATTCCCTTCCATAGTAATTCTAATGCAATGTTGCAATTACATACTATGAAAATCTCAAATGTCACAAGCACTCCAACTGTCTAATCCCCACTCTCGGAGTCGGTCTCCAACGCCTCCTCTGCAAGCGTGTCGTCACCAACTACACCTGTACGCCGAAGCAAGTAATGAGTCTAAAAGACTCAGCAAGTATTCTACACATACCGCACATGCACATATCATGGTAGCTTTTGCATACACATTCATGAGACACAACATGTAGCATGCTTGACATTTAATTTCTCAACCTATCATGGTGAATCTAAAATTAAACACATGGATTATGCTTTCAGATTTGCAGAAATAGAATCACCTATCATATGCTTTCTATTCATTCCTCACATAGAAATTCTACCTTTAACTAACTAAGACATGAAAACCATTAACATAAATTTCCGAACATGCATGAAAGGAAACACACCTAACATGAAATCTACACATTACTACGCACACATGACCATTTTTCATACTTTAAGCTTGCTGATTTTACATGCTTAAGTAACTATAATCTAACACATGAGAGCTACAACAACGATTAAATCACAACATGTGAACAATCGATTATGGAAGTGGTTTGTACATGCTTAACAATTATCCCTAGCATGGATTCTAGTCATTTTGTATACATAAACATGATCATAACATAGTAAAGCTACTGTTTAAGCATGATTTCAGATTTGTCATAACATGGATTCCACACTCATATCCTCACATTTTGGTTTCACATTTTACACAATTTCAAATTCGCATATTTTACACTTTACACATACACTTTTACACATTATTCACATTCACATTTTTCACATGAACACATACACATTTACACATTCACATTTACACATTCACATTTAGTGCCGTGACACATTGTCCAAACCATCAAAGAAGGACACAACACATCACATCACATCACATAGACGCCATCTAGGCAATACAATGGCGACTCTTGGACTGCATAGACCGGGAGAACAAGTCTCCACCCTAACCAGTGGTACTTGTCCACCTCCAAGATTTCCCCCTAATGCCCTTAGGGTCACTTACACATTGAACCTTCTCAGGGAGACTTTTCCCTGATACGGTTCCATTGCCCTCTGTGGAAGCAATGTCACACTTGGCACAATTTACACATTACACGTTTTTACCGTTTTTAACACATAAGTTTACACATGTCACTCTCAATTCATTCAGTTTCTCACTCACATGCACACCTCTCTATTTTTCCTAACATGGCACTATAATTACATAAGTTTAGCACTCAGGAAAATTTACTAATCAAGTTGCTACATGCAAAATCGAATCATTTTACGAAGGCATGCATTAGTTTCACAATTTCACATGGGAAAATTCATATTGCATCATATACTGGTCCAAATGACCTGAAATTTTAACTACAGGCTAATTTCGGGTTTAGGATCCCGCATGCAAGATTTCAAATTTTTCTAAGCTAAAAAAAAATTCAGAAAATCTAACATTAATTTCACATGCTATCCGCAATTCGATTTGTCATGGAGATAAACACAAACACAGTTTTAACTGCTCGCGGTCTAAACCCTAATAGACATGGAGCCACAGAATTTATTCCTGAAATTTTTGGGCAATACATGATTTACCGAAGATTTATCATGATCTACGCAAAATTTCTATTTCCAAAGCAATATTTCCACTAATTCACACAAGCATGGGAAAAATCTCAAAATTTCAGAACAGAGCCTGACCAATACATGCATGACCCATAAAATGTAGTACATTCAGATTCGTCCTAAATCATACAAACAAAGGATTGACAAGGTTGATAACACATCATACATGTATTTCCATAAATATAAATAACTCTATCATTTACCACCTTACACAAAATCCATCCACACACCACATTCACTAGTATACATAGTACATAAGAGATTACATTATATCCTCATCATGAAACATATCGAAAATAGTCGTATAGAAGGGCAGAACAGCTTGCTGTTCTGCTCAGATGAACTTGGCGGCAAACTATGGCCGCTAATTTCATGTTAGCGGCATCATCGATGGACGCTAAGCATGATCTTAGCGGTAATGGGTATTGCCGTTAATGTCAGGTCTGTGCAGAACACAGACCCAAGCTCCAAAGATGGGGTGAATTTGGGGTTCTAGGACACGAGGGAAAATACATAAAATTTGTAAAACCAACCTTGACACATACATGGACGTTATGGGTAGGGTACTTGCCTCTAGAAAATTCACCAGATGGATCTAGGGCTCGGTGAAGCTCTCCTTGGGCTGTCCCAAGAAGCTCTTAGAAACGCTTTACTCCGGGTTCCTGAGCAAGCTCCAGTGCCTTCCGAGGTCGCGGAGGCCTTCCTCGTCGATCCAGCAAACTCCTTGAAGCAGCAGGTGGCCGGATCAAGCTCCAGAAGTTCGGATTTTGGGCTGCAAAGTGTGGGGTTTCTCACAGTCCGAAAATAGGTTTTCTCTCCTTCCTCTCTTGCAAAGGGGCAAAAGAAGTGCTAGGGCTGTAGAAATGGATCTGAATATAGAAGAGGGGTTCTCTTGTCACGCAGAGGTGACAAGATGGCCTTTCAGACCGTTGGGGACAGCTCCCCAATGGTTGGGGTAGCTTGCTCCCAGAATTCTGGGCTCTGCAACGCATGCAGGTCAGAGAAGTTGGCGTCCACATCGTTGGACGCTGGGATTAGTGTTGGCATCCATGGGGTTGACGCTGACACCACATCGACGTCATGATATTGACGACAATATGGACTTCGGCTAGAAGTCTAAAACATGCAGAAACCCATGCACATCATGTATATATACATGTAATATCTATATGGTATTGTGCACACACTACCATCAAGCAATACATACATTACTTATACCTAATTATACACATGCACACATAGGTATACTAACTAATACATACGTAGATACATACATACGTTCGTATACAACATGAATTATTTACATGCAATACCATAATTCGACAAATTTCGAGGGCCTTACACCCTCTCCCCCTTAAAGAAACTTCGTCCTCGAAGTTAGAACGTCACTACTCAAACAAAAGGGGATACTTCTTTTTCATCGCATCCTCAAGCTCCCAAGTAGCCTCCTCTCGTGAGAAGTAACACCATAGAACTTTCACCGACGCAATACTCTTGTTCCGGAGATGCTGAACCTTCCGGTCAAGAATAGCTACTGGTTGCTCGACATACGAAAGATCTGGCTGAATCTCCACTGGCTCATGACTAATCGCATGAGACGGATCTCGGACATACTTCCTGAGCATCGAAACGTGGAACACAGGATGAACACTAGCCAAAGCTGGGGGTAAGGCTAGCTCATATGCCACACTGCCCAAACGTCTGAGAATCTCATATGGGCCAATGAACCTAGGGCTCAACTTACTATGCCTGCCAAATCTGACAACACCTCGAGTAGGCGATATCTTCAAGAAGACATGATCGCCAACCTCGAACTCAAGATCCTTCCTCCTGTTGTCGGCATAGCTCTTCTGCCTATCATGTGCCGCAACAAGCCTCTTCCTGATAAGCTGGACCTTATCCGAAGTTTCCTGAACTAACTCCGGTCCGATCAACTGCCTATCACCAGTCTCCTCCCAACACAACGGAGATCTGCAGGGCCTACCATACAACGCCTCGAATGGAGCCATACCAATACTAGCATGAAAGTTGTTGTTGTATGCGAACTCCACAATAGGTAAATGATGCTCTCAATCATCCTTCCAATCCAGAACACACGCCCTCAACATATCCTCGAGCGTCTGGATAGTCCTTTCGGACTGTCCATCGTCTGGGGATGAAACGCCGAACTGAGCTTCAGCTCCGAACCTAAAGCATCCTGAAGACCCTTCCACAACCTCGAAGTAAATCTCGGATCTCGATCCGAAATGATCGACTTCGGCACACCATGCAATCTAATGATACCACTAACATACAATCTAGCTAGACTCTCTACTGACTGCTTCTTCTTCATAGGCAAGAAATGAGCAGTCTTCGAGAATCTATCCACAACTACCCAAATCGAGTCATTGCCCCTTCTAGATCGAGGCAAACCCGAAACAAAGTCCATAGTGACAGCTTCCCACTTCCACACAGGGATGTCCATCCTTTGCATAAGGCCGGATGGTCGCTGTCGCTCGGCCTTCACTTGATGACACACTAGACATCTAGACACATAATCCGCAACATCCTTCTTCATGCCGAACCACCAAAATGACCTCTTCAGATCTTGGTACATCTTAGTGTTACCCGGATGAATAGAGAATCGCGATCTGTGAGCCTCTGCTAACACATGCTCACGGACATCTGCTAAATCGGGGACACAAACACGGTGCTGAAATCTAATCACACCGTCCTCATCTCGAGCAATGCCTGCCTTGCCCACTAACTCTAAGAGTCTAGGGTCGGCTCCCTGTCGCTCGATCACCTCATCCAAAACCGAGGACCTAAGAGATAACTGAGCTACAAAAGCCTGACATAGCGATGGCTCTAACTCAGTCAACGCGCAAGCCGCATCTTCCAACATCTTCCAATCCTGCTGGAGAGATGGCCTCTTTCTACTCAGAGCATCCGCCACAACATTCGCCTTCCCAGGGTGATACTGAAGGTCGAAGTCATAGTCCTTCAAGAACTCGATCCATCTCCTCTGCCTCAGGTTTAATTCCTTTTGGGAGAAAAGATACTTCAAGCTCTTGTGGTCAGTAAACACCTCGAATCTGACACCATAAAGATAGTGCCTCCAGATCTTTAGTGCATGAACCACTGCTGCGAGCTCTAAGTCATGAGTCGGATAGTTCTTCTCATGCTCCTTCAACTGACGAGAAGCATAAGCCACTACCCTTTCTTGCTGCATGAGCACACAGCCTAAACCAATCCGAGACGCATCCGTGTAGATAGCAAAGCCCTCTACACCGCTCGGTAAAACTAACACCGGGGCTGACGTGAGCTTAGTCTTCAATAATTGAAAACTACTCTCACACTTCTCAGACCAAATAAACTTCACTCCCTTTCTGGTAAGCTGAGTCAAAGGGGCGGCGATGGATGAAAATCCCTCAATAAATCGCCGATAATAACCAGCTAAACTAATAAAAGTACGAATCTCCGAAGGGGTCTTGGGAATCTCCCAATCCATAACAGCCTGGACCTTTGCTGGATCAACTGCAACACCAGCACCGGAGATAACATGCCCGAGGAAATGAACCTCGCCCAACCAAAAATTGCACTTGCTGAACTTGGCATACAGCTTGTGCTCATGAAGAACCTCTAACACTACCCTCAGATACTGACAGTGCATGGCCTCATCCGGAGAGTAGACCAACACATCATCAATAAACACTACGACAAAGTTATCTAAGTAAGGCCTAAACACCCTGTTCATGAGATCCATGGACGCTGCAGGGGCATTGGTCAATCCGAAAGGAAGGACCAAAAACTCATAATGTCCATAACGGGTTCTAAATGCCGTCTTGGACACATCCTCACTCCGAATCCTCAACTGATGATAACCAGATCGCAAATCAATCTTAGAAAAGACTGATGCCTCTCGCAACTGGTCAAACAAAGCATCAATACGAGGTAAGGGATACCTGTTCTTCACAGTCACTTGGTTCAACTTCCTATAGTCGATGCATAACCTAAGTGACCCGTCTTTCTTCTTGACGAATAATACAGGCGCGCCCCAAGGGGAAACACTAGGGCGAATAAATCCCTTATCAAGCAACTCCTGCAACTGCCTCCTCAACTCGGCTAACTCTGCAGGTGCCATCCGATATGGAGCCTTCGAGATAGGAGAGGTGCCCGGAAGCAACTCTATGGTAAACTCTATCTCTCTATCCGGTGGCAATCTAGACAAGTCATCAGGAAAGACATCTGGAAAATCCTGCACTACCTCAATCTCCGCAAGAGTAGGTGACTCATCAGCATCTGGCACTAACACTACGCTGGCAAGAAAAGCGTCACAACCCTTGTTTACCATGCGCATCGCCTTCATGGCAGAGATGACCAACTTTCCTGCCACGTTCCTTGGAAAGGGATGAGAGAACTCGTCCTCACCAGGAATGCAGAAAACGATCCTCTTCCGACGACAATCCACTAACGCATAGTGCTCCTCTAGCCAATCCAGACCAAGAATAGCATCATAGTCCTTCATCTTTAGCAAGAAGAAACACCCATCTAGGACTCTATCCTCAATGCACACAGGTAACGACGGAATGCACTTCCAAGTCGATACCGTACCCACCGGGGTGTGCACAGACAAAGGGACCTCTAACTCCTCAGACTCTATGCCTGACTCTAGGGCTAACTGCCTAGCGAACCGCTCGGAAATGAACGAGTGAGTAGCACCCGTATCAAACAAAACCCGAGCGTGCACACCTAAAAGCAAAACTGTACCTTCGGTGACATGCTCCGCCTACTCGGTGTCCTCGCGAGCTAAAGCAAACACTCGAGCTGGGGCTCGAGGCCTTCCTGGTCTTCCTGTAGCTGGCGCGGCTGCCGCTACCGCTGGGGCTGGCGCTCCACGCTGAGCTCCCTGCTGAAGTCTTGGGCAATCTTTGATCTTGTGGTCGCTGCTCCCGCACTTCAAGCACTTGCCCGTAATCATCCAACACTCGGTACCACCATGTGTCTTCCCACAGTGGGGACACTCTTTCTTCACACCAGGGGAACGTACAGAAGGTACCTGAGAACTGCCGACTGCTATGGATCGTTGTGGTGTCTGGTACACCGTTTGCTTCTTGTCTTGCCGCTGGAATGTCGCTGCTGGCCTCTTCTGTGAAGCTTTCTTTTCCTCTAGATATTGCTCCATTTCTCCCCGCTGCCTACAAGCAGCACTGAGGGCCTCGTCCAACATGCGGTGGTCAAAAGCCATGAGTCTCGTCCGCAGTGATGGCTTGAGTCCCATCACGAACTTCTTTGTCTTCCTGCGCTCGTCTGCCACGATATGAGGTGCATATTTAGAGAGTTCAGAAAATCTTGCCTCATATTCCAGCACAGTTATGGAGCCTTGAGCCAAAGATAGGAATTCCTGCTCCATCCGATCTTGCACATGCTCGGGGACGAACTTGGCCCGAAAGAGCCTCACGAACTCGTCCCAAGCAACGTCGATAGCTCCGTCCTCAAACCGGGTACGCAGTAGTGAAGACCACCATACATCAGCTCTTTCCTGCAATGTATCTTCATAAGCTCTAACTAACACTTCTAACTAACAAACATACAATCATACAAAATTAACACATACCTGTAGCATGTATGTAACGTCTCGAGTTTTTACCGGATCCTTATCGGGTCTTCTTTTGGGTTTGTGCCTGTTGGCATCCATAGGTGCTGACGTCGACAGTGGGGTGACGTCCAGGTGGCTGGCGTCGGCTTTGTGTTGGCGGCAAGGGTGTTGCCGTCGGCAGGTCTTTGGCGTCCATCGATCTTGCCGTTAGCTGTTAGTTCCTGAGTTTTGCGGAGCTAGAACTTGGCGGCATGCGATGTGGACGTCAAGTGTTGGCGGTTCAGTTGGCGGCAAGAGGGGTTGACGTCAACTGATCAGTGCACTATTTTTAGGGGCAACCCGAGGGCTGTTTTCCCTCATCCTCTCCTCTCTTTTTCCCTCCTCTTTCACCTATGTTCTTCTCCAGCACTTCCGGTTGCTGACGGGAGCACGTGGGAAGGTCGTGATGCGCGTGGCAGTGGCGGATCGGGTGGGAAATGACAGATCGGTCGGCGATTCTTGCGAGAAGCTCCTAGGGGTTTGGCGCGAATCGAGGTTTATGTGGAGTTTTTAAGCGTTTCTGAGGTAGGGACGTAAACCCTTTAGCTTCCTTGTGTGCTATTCCATGCTTGTGTGCGTGCGATTTGCGTGGAATCGAGCTTTGGGGAGGGTTTTTCTCCATGCCAGGTTTTAGGGCGTTTTGGCCGATCCATGTGTTGGATCATGTTTTACCGGCATTGTGGTAGTGTAGTGTGATGTAGGGGAGGGTTTCCCTACATCAGATTGTGGTTTGTGGGGTGGATTTGCCCTGTGTGGGGATCAACTGGAGGCAAGTTCAGCTGCTGGACGCTGAAGAAGTCAACGTCAAGGGATGTTGACGTTGATCTCTTCAGGGAAGAGGTAAACGGCGTGATCCTTTGCCGTTAAGCTCTTCAGGGGAGAACTAGACGGCGAGATCTGTGCCATGAGGTTCTTCAGGTAGGATATAAACGGCATGATCCTTTGCTGCCAAGTTTGGGTAAACGGCCAACCTGTGACCGTCTACTTTTTCTAGACGTCTGGAGTGTTGCCGTCTACCTTTAGTTAGCGGCAGTCGATGCTGCCGTCTACTGTTTGCTTGACAACATGTGATGCTGTCGTTTACTTCCTGGTTGGCGGCGGTCGATGCTGCTGTCTACCTGCAAATGTGTTCCCAGTATGCTGTGTGTTTCCCTTTCCGTGGTTTGAGGTGTTGACATGCGGTGTCCGCCTGTTAGCACAGTCTGCCAGGTGTAGAGAGTGTCTTTGCCTGTGCTCGCGTTGTGTTTGGCTGTGTTGTGACGTTGACACGTGGTGTCTGTCCGTTGCACGGTACTTCAGACGTTGAGAGTGTTTCTTTCTGTACTTGTGTTGGGGGTTACCGCGTGCCCGTTTCTGTTGTGTTTCCTAGGCGTGGGTGCGACTCCGTCTAGATGACTAGCGTGTGGTTGTCCTCCACTAGTGAGCCAGGACGCCGAGTGCGACTCTGTCCTGTGCGTACTCCTTGTGGTGGTTTCGAGCCGGTCTCCGTGGAGCCCCTTCTCTACCGCTAGGGTCAGGTGTAGGGGAAAAACCGGTCGTCGACCAGACGCGAGAGAGAACGTCTGTAGTGTGCACACGTGGTTAGGGTTGTGAGACTCTGTGGTGCCGGGACGCCGAGCACACCGACCCTACTAGTCCTACTTTGTGAGAGTGTGTGTGAGCTCTTTCTTGTGAGCTTGTTGTGTTTGCTGTGCTTGTAGTGCTGTTGAGCTTGCGAGGTTCCAGTTTTCTCAGTGTGCTCCTGAGGGAGTTGCGTACTACGCCACCGGTTCCTATGTGTTGTATAGGCTGTGAGTGTTTACTTACTGAGCTTTCTTTCCTGCTTAGTAGTGTTGTTACCGGTGGGGGTTAGTTGCCCTACTGGGTCTCTTTCCTGAGACTCACTCCCTTTTCCCCAGGTCTTCGTGTGCGGCTTTCGTGGCTGTGGAACCTTGTCTCTCCGGTGCTGGTCTTGCTTGGCTACTGTGAGTGGTACTTTTCTTTGTACCCACTGTACTCTTGCATTTAGTTTTGACTATGAGTTGTTCTTGTGTTAATTATTTTAATTTGTAGCGTGTACATTTACTTATATGTTCTCCTCAGACACTCTTTTCTTACCCTTTCGAGTTTCGGCTCGTGGGTTACCGGGTCAGGATTCGGATTACTGGTTGGTTACTGGTAATGCGGATCTTGGGTCGTTACAGTTGGTATCAGAGCCTGGTTTGTCGAGACATATAAGGAAATGTTCCAAATAACTCAGAGTGTGAAGAGTACAGTAGCAGCAAGCGAACCGGAGTCGTTTTGTGTTTTGTGCGTGTGCTTGTCCTATGTGGATTCATTTCCCTTGTTCCTAGGCGATGTCGTGTTTGGGAGGTGGCTTTGTAGGCACCTTAGAAGGAGGCTAGAGATGCCCCGCCACCATAGCAGACTCGGCCTGAACCATAGGACGTACGCTGTAGTTTTCGTGTTCCCCTTGGGCAATGTAGAGTTTCGACTGGACCATGTTTTTCTTGTGTCGATAGCTCAGTAAGTTGCTCTGCGCTGTGGTGTTCTGGCACTTTGGAGAAGTTCCGGGAGGGTGTAGAGTTGTTGAGCTGTCGTTGTCAGTTGGACTGTGTGTGTTACAGTCTGCCGCGGTGTTCCCGGTCAATGTGTGTGCCCTTGGTGGTGCATCTGGCTGTTGCGTGGCCAGGTTGCTTTGCGGTTGTTTTCCGAGTGTCTCGGTTGCGCCGGTGGGACTTTATGTGTCCCCGTGGCTCGGATGGATTGTGTTGTTTCTTGTGCCCGGCGTTTTTCTCCCAGATGGTGGTCTGGTGAGTGTTGTGATTGTGTTCTTGGCTGTGCTTCTTGTGGAAGCGACAGCCTTGCGTTATGATTTTCCGTCTTGTGTTTGGAAGAGACTCGTTGCGTTACGTGTCTCCTTCCTCTGCTTTCGGTGGTTGCTCAAGGTTGTGATGCTCCACGTGGTGTTATGTTGCTAGGGTGCGCATTGTGGTGACCCTTGGTGGAGTTATCTTCCCTTGAGTTGTTTTGAGGTTGAGCTGGTTGCTCTCCTCGTGTCGTTATTTTTTGTGCCACCCTTGGGTCGGATGACTTGTTCGTGTTGTGTGTCGTTGTGATAGTTCTAGGCAGCCAGTGGCGGCGGCTTAGTGGATGTTGTTGTTGTGACAACGCCCTTATGCGACACTTTTAAGTACGGCTCGATGCCCGAGCTGACACGGCGATTGTGTCCTTACTGTGTTTAGTCTCTGTGGGTATTGTTGGTCTGGCTTGGTGTGGACCCGAGTTTCTGGTGATCTCCGCTACGGTGTTTTCTTGGTTCCGTAGTTTTGTGCCTGGGTACCAATTTGTGGTGGCACTGGCATGTGTGGGTTCCCGACCTCGTGGTGTGTCTGGGGTTCGGAACGATTTGTGTTGTCGGCTCTCGACCTTGTGGAGGTCTGAGGTGGCCATGTTTGTGGTGGGACGTTGTTCTCGCCTGATTGTGTGCGATCTCGGCGGGTGTGCCGAGGGTTGCCGCCGTGTTGTGGCCGACTCCGTTGGTTTTATGGGAGTCGTGCGTGTGTGTGTCACGACCTTGGTGGGAGGTTGTGGCGTTGCGGTGTTTGGTTTCACCGTGTGTTTCTTGCTGGGTGTGCCGAGCAAGGATTATTTGGTGTGCACCTCGGCTTGTGCCTTGAAGGTTTTTTTGCATGCCATTCCTTCCGGTGTTGACCTCTTTTATCGTTTGCGATGAAGATGGTTTATCCTACTCTTGTGCGCCATGGAGTTGTTGTGGTTTTCGCTCCCCGTGCGACAGAGTTGGTATTTCGTATTTTTGCGTGCCTTTCTAGAGCCGACGTGGTGGTCATTGTGCTCTAAATGTCGTCGGTTTTCCGTACGCTTTTCTTGTGGGTCTCTGGTGAGGAGTCCCCTTCTGTGGGCACTATGTTGTGTTGGCCCTGGGTGCAGTTGTGTGTGCTGCACTTTGAGCGTCTTTGGATGCTCTGTGTTTCTTGCTTTAAGGGTTGGAGCCGGTGTGGCCTGTTATGCCCTTTTGGCTTGTGGTTCTTTTGTGCGTGGCTTGGTGAGTCTTGCAGCCAGTGGCGGAGTCTCCTGTAGTTCATTTGGTGACAGTGAGGTCAATTGGCTTGCTAGTACTCGACCACGTATTGTTGACGTTGTGAGGTGCCAAGTGCTGGCTTGACTCCAAACGTCTTCTGTGTTTTGTCGCGGCTTGTTATGCCGTGGAGTGAGTGGTTCTGGAGTTGTGTGGCTCCATGTGCGTTGGTGTCCCTGGTGAGACCTAGTGGTGATAGTGGATACCGTTTTGCGTATTGAGATTTTCTCCGTGTTTGTCTGTTGTCCTTGTCGGACCGCGAGGAAGGTCTGTGTGAGACCTAGTGGCAACAATGGACATTGTTCCGTGTGTTCCGGACTATCCGCGAGTGCGATGTGACTTAGGTTCTCATCGCCGCGTGACTTTTTGATTTTGCTGATGACCAGTGCTAGCGGTGGCTAGTAGCATGAGGCTATCCCCCTGAGTGTGGTGGTTGTCCCTCAGGTATTTTTCCGAGTTGTTGTCAGGCAACTGTGCGCTCTGTCGGGTTTTGCTGGCGACGGAGTGAGTTACTGACCGGCGTTTCTCGCATTGTTATCGGCATTTGCGTCCTCTGTCGGGTTGTGTTTTACAACAGAGTGGGTTGCTAATCTGTAGGTTCCAACGACGAGGTCGGTTGGTGACGCAGTGTGTGACTTTTGACTAGCATGTTTTTACCTTCTGTGTGGTTGGTGCAATGTGAGTAGAGCTTCGTAGAGTTGAAGTGACTGCTTACGTCAGCGCCAGTCCTGGTGTTGCGATCGGGTTCGGAGAGTTTCGAAATTCTGTGCCGATGCTTTCGATATTTGTTTTAGGAGCTGTTCTGTTGCAGCGCGGCAGAGGTGGTGCCTTGTGCGTCGCGTCAGTTGAAGCCCCTCAGGAGAGTTACCCGACCTACGGCTTGGAGTGTACAACTGCGTGTGTTAGCAGTCGTTAGTAGCTCCTGCTTGCGTGTGTCAGGTGATTGAGCCCTGTGTAGACGACCGTGTCGTTTCCCTCTCGTTGGTTTTGAGGTGGATGAGCGAGTCGTCACTGGACCAGAGTAGTCCAGTAGGTTGTTGGGTATTTTGGCTCCTAAGTTCGAGGCTTTAGTTTCCGCCAGTGTTGGCTATCGACCGTGGTGCGTTCCATGCGTTGCCGTTTTGGGAGGTACCTTTCTTGTTGCTGCGTCGCGTGTTCTCCCGGGTGTGGTGTGTCAGTGATGACACTGGGTTGATTGTACCAGAGATTTGCCGTTTCTTGTGGATTGCTAAGTTCCGAGGTTGTGGAACAAGGTAGTCCGGCTGGTTAGCATTGTCCAGCAGCGATACTCGGGTGGTGTGTCGACCTGGTAACGGGAGAATGCGATGCGTGTGTAGTTTTTGTACCTCTACGTTGCTTTTGGCTTCCCCTTGTGTTGCGTGAATTTCGAGGGCGAAATCCCTTAAGGGGGGGAGGGCTGTAACGTCTCAGGTTTTTACCGGATCCTTATCGGGTCTTCTTTCGGGTTTGTGCCTGTTGGCGTCCATAGGTGCTGACGTCGACAGTGGGGTGACGTCCAGGTGGCTGGCGTCGGCTTTGTGTTGGCGGCAAGGGTGTTGCCGTCGGCAGGTCTTTGGCGTCCATCGATCTTGCCGTTAGTTTTAGTTCCTGAGTTTTGCGGAGCTAGAACTTGGCGGCATGCGATGTGGACGTCAAGTGTTGGCGGTTCAGTTGGCGGCAATAGGGTTGACGTCAACTGATCAGGCCTGTTTTTAGGGGCAACCCGAGGGCTGTTTTCCCTCATCCTCTCCTCTCTTTTTCCCTCCTCTTTCACCTATGTTCTTCTCCAGCACTTCCGGTTGCTGACGGGAGCACGTGGGAAGGTCGTGATGCGCGTGGCAGTGGCGGATCGGGCGGGAAATGACAGATCGGTCGGCGATTCTTGCGAGAAGCTCCTGAAGGTTCGGCGCGAATCGAGGTTTATGTGGAGTTTTTAAGCATTTCTGAGGTAGGGACGTAAACCCTTTAGCTTCCTTGTGTGCTATTCCATGCTTGTGTGCGTGCGATTTGCGTGGAATCGAGCTTTGGGGAGGGTTTTTCTCCATGCCGGGTTTTAGGGCGTTTTGGCCGATCCATGTGTTGGATCGTGTTTTACCGGCATTGTGGTAGTGTAGTGTGATGTAGGGGAGTGTTTCCCTACATCAGATTGTGGTTTGTGGGGCGGATTTGCCCTGTGTGGGGATCAGCTGGAGGCTGGTTCAGCTGCTGGAGGCTGAAGAAGTCAACGTCAAGGGATGTTGACGTTGATCTCTTCAGGGAAGAGGTAAACGGCGTGATCCTTTGCCGTTAAGCTCTTCAGGGGAGAACTAGACGCGAGATCTGTGCCGTCAGGTTCTTCAGGTAGGATATAAATGGCATGACCCTTTGCTGCCGAGTTTGGGTAAACGGCCAACCTGTGACCGTCTACTTTTTCTAGACGTCTGGAGTGTTGCCGTCTACCTTTAGTTAGCGGCAGTCGATGCTGCCATCTACTGTTTACTTGGCAACATGTGATGCTGTCGTTTACTTCCTGGTTGGCGGCGGTCGATGCTGCTGTCTACCTGCAAATGTGTTCCCAGTATGCTGTGTGTTTCCCTTTCCGTGGTTTGAGGTGTTGACATGCGGTGTCCGCCTGTTAGCACAGTCTGCCAGGTGTAGAGAGTGTCTTTGCCTGTGCTCGCGTTGTGTTTGGCTGTGTTGTGATGTTGACACGTGGTGTCTGTCCGTTGCGCGGTACTTCAGACGTTGAGAGTGTTTCCGTCTGTACTTGTGTTGGGGGTTACCGCGTGCCCGTTTCTGTTGGTTTCCTAGGCGTGGGTGCGACTCCGTCTAGATGACTAGCGTGTGGTTGTCCTCTGCTAGTGAGCCAGGACGCCGAGTGCGACTCTGTCATGTGCGTACTCCTTGTGGTGGTTTCGAGCCGGTCTCCGTGGAGCCCCTTCTCTACTGCTAGGGTCAGGCGTAGGGGAAAACCGTCGTGGACCAGACGCGAGAGAGAGCGTCTGTAGTGTGCACACGTGGTTAGGGTTGTGAGACTCTGTGGTGCCGGGACGCCGAGCACACAAACCCTACTAGTCCTACTTTGTGAGAGTGTGTGTGAGCTCTTGCTTGTGAGCTTGTTGTGTTTGTTGTGCTTGTAGTGTTGTTGAGCCTGCGAGGTTCCAGTTTTCTCAGTGCGCTCCTGAGGGAGTTGCGTACTACGCCACCGGTTCCTATGTGTTGTACAGGCTGTGAGTGTTTACTTACTGAGCTTTCTTTCCTGCTTAGTAGTGTTGTTACCGGTGGGGGTTAGTTGCCCTACTGGGTCTCTTTCCTGAGACTCACTCCCTTTTCCCCAGGTGTTCGTGTGCGGCTTTCGTGGCTGTGGAACCTTGTCTCTCCGGTGCTGGTCTTGCTTGGCTACTGTGAGTGGTACTTTTCTTTGTACCCATTGTACTCTTGCGTTTAGTTTTGACTCTGAGTTGTTCTTGTGTTAATTATTTTAATTTGTAGCGTGTACATTTACTTATATGTTCTCCTCAGACACTCTTTTCTTACACTTTCGAGTTTTGGCTCGTGGGTTACCGGGTCAGGATTCGGATTACTGGTTGGTTACTGGTAATGCGGATCTTGGGTCGTTACAATGTAGGTGGCTAATGTGACCTTGTCCTCGTCTGCACACCTGATGGCTCGGAAGATCTTTTCTATCTCCCTAATCCAGCTTTCAGCCAACAACGGATCGCTCTCCCCCTTAAAAGAGGGTGGCAGCATCCTCTTGAATCTCTCCATGGTAGAAGGTCCACCATGGTCCTGAGCTGGTACTTGAGCCTGCTACAGTACACATCAAGCAATATACAATCAACATAATATCACATAAGCAATTAAATAGACTATTAGTCATTTTATTTGTCTAACCTAAGCCTCCAACTGTGCCTGGAGGGCTGCCTGGGTATGAGCCTGCGTCTGCATGGCTTGCACCAGACCTTGCATGAATACTCCATAGTCCACAGGTGGCGGTGGGGGAAGTACAGGACCTGGCGGTGCCGGGGCCTGCTGCTCCGCCCGCTCGTCACGTCGCAGCTCGTCCTCACGGGCCGGCACTCCGCCACGCCTACCTCTCGAAGCCATGGCTGTAATAAAATTTCAGCCACCATTAGAGCTAGGTTACTAAATTTTCTAACCATTTTCTTATCTATTTTTCACTTCTTATTAGTGTTTTCTACACATGTGGACATACTTAGCATGCAATGAAGATGATGACTAGGTATATTCATGTGCAATCTCAACCGGTCACTCTGATACCAGTCTCTGTAGCGACCCTCATTATACCGGTACGGTTATACCAACCCACGTCAGTATAGCGAGCGTTGCCACAGTGGGACATTTACCCAACAATAACATTCAGCTGAGATACACGTGAATATAAGAACAGAGTAGCGGAAGTAAAGAACTACTGTCTTCATTTCATTCATCATCCACATTTAAACATACATGATTTGATAACGTTTAAAGAACTAAAGTCCACATAATTAAATTGCTAAAAATTTAAAACATAAATGTCCACACTTATACATTCCCTTCCATAGTAATTCTAATACAATGTTGCAATTACATACTATGAAAATCTCAAATGTCACAAGCACTCCAACTGTCTAATCCCCACGCTCGGAGTTGGTCTCCAATGCCTCCTCTGCAAGCATGTCGTCACCAACTACACCTGTACGTCGAAGAAAGTAATGAGTCTAAAAGACTCAGCAAGTATTCTACACATACCACACATGCACATATCATGGTAGGTTTTGCATACACATTCATAAGACACAACATGTATCATGCTTGACATTTATTTCTCAACCTATCATGGTGAATCTACAATTAAACACATGGATTATGCTTTTAGATTTTCAGAAATAGAATCACCTATCACATGCTTTCTATTCATTCCTCACATATAAATTCTACCTTTAACCAATTGACATGAAAGTCATTAACATAAATTTCTGAACATGCATGAAAGGAAACACACCTAACATGAAATCTACACATTACTACGCATACACATGACCATTTTTCATACTTTAAGCTTGCTGATTTTACATGCTTAAGTAACTATAATCTAACACATGAGAGCTACAACAATGATTAAATCACAACATGTGAACAATCGATTATGGAAGTGGTTTGTACATGCTTAACAATTATCCCTAGCATGGATTCTAGTCATTTTGTATACATAAACATGATCATAACATAGTAAAGCTACTGTTTAAGCATGATTTCAGATTTGTCATAACATGGATTCCACACTCATATCCTCACATTTTGGTTTCACATTTTACACAATTTCAAATTCGCATATTTTACACTTTACACATACACTTTTACACATTATTCACATTCACATTTTTCACATGAACACATACACATTTACACATTCACATTAGTGCCGTGACACATAGTCCGTGACACATAGTCCAAACCACCAAAGAAGGACACAACACATCACATCACATAGACGCCATCTAGGCAATACAATGGCGACTCTTGGACTGCGCAGACCGGAGAACAAGTCTCCACCCTAACCAGTGGTACTTGTCCACCTCCAGGATTTCCCCCTAATGCCCTAGGGTCACTTACACATTGAACCTTCTCAGGGGGACTTTTCCCTGATACGGTTCCACTGCCCTCTGTGGAAGCAATGTCACACTTGGCACAATTTACACATTACACTTTTTTACCGTTTTTAACACATAAGTTTACACATGTCACTCTCAATTCATTCAGTTTCTCACTCACATGCACACCTCTCTATTTTTCCTAACATGGCACTATAATTACATAAGTTTAGCACTCAGGAAAATTTACTAATCAAGTTGCTACATGCAAAATCGAATCATTTACGAAGGCATGCATTAGTTTCACAATTTCACATGGGAAAATTCATATTGCATCATATACTGGTCCAAATGACCTGAAATTTTAACTACAGGCTAATTTCGGGTTTAGGATCCCGCATGCAAGATTTCAAATTTTTCTAAGCTAAAAAAAAATTTCAGAAAATCTAACATTAATTTCACATGCTATCCGCAATTCGATTTGTCATGGAGATAAACACAAACACAGTTTTAACCGCTCGCGGTCTAAACCCTAATAGACATGGAGCCACAGAATTTATTCCTGAAATTTTTGGCAATACATTTACCGAAGATTTATCATGATCTACGCAAATTTCTATTTCCAAAGCAATATTTCCAATATTCACACAAGCATGGGAAAAATCTCAAATTTCAGAACAGAGCCTGACCAATACATGCATGACCCATAAATGTAGTACATTCAGATTCGTCCTAAATCATACAAACAAAGGATTGACAAGGTTGATAACACATCATACATGTATTTCCATAAATATAAATAACTCTATCATTTACCACCTTACAAAAATCCATCCACACACCACATTCACTAGTATACATAGTACATAAGAGATTACATTATATCCTCATCATGAACATATCGAAAATAGTCGTATAGAAGGGCAGAACAGCTTGCTGTTCTGCTCAGATGAACTTGGCGGCAAACTATGGCCGTTAATTTCATGTTAGCGGCATCATCGATGGATGCTAAGCATGATCTTAGCGGCAATGGGTATTGCCGTTAATGTCAGGTCTGTGCAGAACACAGACCCGAGCTCCAAAGATGGGTGAATTTGGGGTCTAGGACACGAGGGAAATACATAAAATTTGTAAAACCAACCTAGACACATACAGGGACGTTATGGGTAGGGTACTTGCCTCTAGAAATTCACCACAGACGGATCTAGGGCTCGGTGAAGCTCTCCTTGGGCTGTCCCAAGAAGCTCTTAGAAACGCTTTACTCCGGGTTCCTGAGCAAGCTCCAGTGCCTTCCGAGGTCGGGGAGTCCTTCCTCGTCGATCCAGCAAACTCCTTGAAGCAGCAGGTGGCCAGATCAAGCTCCAGAAGTTCAGATTTTGGGCTGCAAAGAGTGGGGTTTCTCACAGTCCGAAAATAGGTTTTCTCTCCTTCCTCTCTTACAAAGGGGCAAAAGAAGTGGTAGGGCTGTAGAAATGGGTCTGAATATAGAAGAGGGGATCTCTTGTCACGCAGGGGTGACAAGATGGCCTTTCAGACCGTTGGGGACAGCTCCCCAATGGTTGGGGTAGCTTGCTCCGAAATTCTGGGCTCTGCAACGCATGCAGGTCAGAGAATTGGCGTCCACATCGTTGGACGCTGGGATTAGTGTTGGCGTCCATGGGTTGATGCTGACACCACATCGACGTCATGATATTGACGCAATATGGCCTTCGGCCAGAAGTCTAAAACATGCAGAAACCCATGCACATCATGTATATATACATGTAATATCTATATGGTATTGTGAGCACACTACCATCAAGCAATACATACAATTATACCTAATTATACACATGCACACATAGGTATACTAACTAATACATACTAGATACATACATACGTTCGTATACAACATGAATTATTTACATACAATACCATAATGCGACAAATTTCGAGGGCCTTACACCCTCTCCCCCTTAAAGAAACTTCATCCTCAAAGTTAGAACGACACTACTCAAACAAAAGGGGATACTACTGCAGATTTATCATATATTTTTCACAGATTGCAGCACCCCTGACTCGTTTGACAAGGAATGGAGTACCTTTTGAGTGGTCAGAGCAGTGTGAACAGAGCTTCATGGAGTTGAAGCGACTGCTTACATCAGCACCAGTCCTGGTGTTGCCTTTAGGTATGGAGGGTTTCGAGGTCTGCACATAAGCTTCCGGTGTTGGTTTAGGAGCAGTCTTGATGCAGCATGGCAGAGTGGTGGCTTATGCGTCGCATCAGCTAAAGCCCCACGAGGAGAGTTACCCGACCCATGACCTGCAGCTTGCAGCTATGGTTTTTTCCTTGAGGATTTGGCGTCACTACTTGTACGACGTGAGATTTGTGGTTCACACCGACCACCAGAGCCTGCAGTATGTTTTTTCATAGAGGGATTTGAATATGAGGTAGTGACGCTGGATGGAGTATCTGAAGGAGTATGACTTCAGCATTGAGTATTAGCCTGGAAAGGCTAATGTAGTTGCAGATGCATTGAGTAGGAAAGCACATGTCAGTTATCTAATGTTGAGAGAGTGGTCGTTGTGGTTGTCTGCAGTAGAGGGGTCCTTCAAAATCTCCACTAGGTGATAGCAGTGCATGCTGAGGAGTTTGCTAGTTGCTCCAGCCATAGTCAGGCAGGTTATAGAGGCTCAACAGGCAGATCCTGAGTTGCACAGAGCCTTACTGCTTCCGGAGGTTGAGCTACGTGATGACGATACTGTCAGGTTTTGAGACAGACTCTATGTACTAGCTGAGGAGTCTGTCAGGAGACTAGTGTTGCAGGAGGCACATGGGTCCCGGTAGTCGATTCATCTAGAGTCAATCAAGATGTACCACAGGCTGAAATGATAGTTTTGGTGGCCGGGGATGAAGAGAGACATAGTGGCTTTTGTTGCTAGGTGTTTGGTCTGTCAGTAGGTGAAGGACGAACATCAGCACCCAGAAGGACTTGTTCAGTCTCTAGAGATTCCCATGTGGAAGTGGGACCATGTGATGATAAATTTTGTGTGTGCACTCCGAGGACATCAGGAGGTTATGACAGTATTTGGGTGCTTGTGGACAGACTGATGAAGACTGCCAGATTCTTTCTTATTAGAACTGGATAGGGTGTGAGCAGGTTCCAGATTATACGTGGAGCAGATTGTTCCTTTGCATGGGGTGCCGATCTCTATTGTGTTGCATAGAGATCCTCGCTTCACCTTTGGGTTCTGGCGCAGTTTTTAGAGAGCCCTAGGGACAAAGCTGCATTTAGCTCTGCCTACCATCCTTAGTCAGATGGATAGTCAAAGCAGACTATTCAGACTTTGGAGGACATGCTGTGTAACGGTCCTCACTGTTCAGGCCCGTTAACCCAATAACGTGCCCGACACGACTCTGTCTCCCACGAATGAGCCGTAGCAAGGGATATCATGTACACATGTCCATGGAAATATAAAAGAACACACTGAACACATATAAGTTTCCATTTCTCACACATATCCATATGAAATGTACATATTCAGTTCCATACCAAAGTCATAGTACAAAGTATAACGGCCTTGGACAAACTCCCAAGGTGCAACAAGTAGAAGTATTACTCTACTGGTGTCGAAGGCTGACTCCACTATGGTGCTGATAGGAACTAGAAGAGGTTGGGAAACCCTCCTACTCTCCTTCACCTAGAAGAAGAAGGGGAGCCTCATAAGTCACTGGCTCAGTAGGGTAACTCCCCAAAAGTCGAAAAGAATAATGAACAACAAGTAAAGTAACAATGTTGATAAGCAATTAAAATATATAATCGCCTATGCATGATACTACAGCTGTAATAACTAAATGACAAAACACGTACACGTGTACAAGCTAAAGAAGGGCACGCCACACACGAGTCACGAGAATTGGTTCGCAACACCAGCCACAGACTCGGACAAACAACACGTCTACCTCTCAGCCTCGCAGCCACAGACAAAAGGTCCAGCTGCTGCTCCACCTCAACAAGGTCAAGAACTGTGGAGACAAACCAACACCACTCCTACAGACCACATAGCTATAGACCCAAGCCTGACACCCTTAGGGACTCCGGCCCGAGCTCCCTAAAGTGAGGCACTGAAAAAGGACTAGTTGGGGACCAATACATCTACTGGTGTTCGTCCCCCAACCACGAGCGCGCTACAAGTGACCGCACACCCACAAACACGAGTTGCTGCCCCCTGTCGTCTTTCCCTCAGCCGGACGTACAACTCAAACTTAGGAGTGAGGGTGTCCAGGAAGACGACATAAACCTTGATGGTACTCAACGTACTGGGACAAAACCCAAGCACTCGGTGCTTGGGGAACCGACTAGAGAGGTAACCATGGAAGGCGTTACAACCCAACTTGCTATGCACACATTTCCAAGCAAAACCCATCGTTATCATCCACGGTATAAGCCGACACAACTCTTACAAACCCTACATTGCATATTCATCATTGCTCAAGTAGTGTTCAACAGGAAACAGACAGACTGGCCACAGAACCCCAGAGCTCGGGTGGCCAAAATCTAAATCGCGACCAACACAGTGGTCGTCAATCAGTGCTTGAATCACGACGGACCAACTCGTCACTTTAAGGCTTGAATCGCAACGGACTACATTGTCGCGTTCATAAAATGTGACGACTGGTTCCATCGCCTTTCAGACAGCAGAAACCTACCTTTACCTTTCATTCCTGAAATCACCCACAGTGGTACATGCTTGTAAAATAAGAATAATTGTTTATATAGAATCCTAGGCATTCTCTCTATCATGTACAAGCATTTTCCCTTTATAAACCATAAACCCCTATAAATGAATGAACACAAACCCAATGCCGTCCGGATGTTCCCCGCGCTCCAAAGCACCTCCCCGTGCCGGAATCACACCCAACGGACACCAAAATACCAGAAATTGTCTCAGAATCCTCCAACAAAACCTCCTCCAGCTAAATAGTGCAACTGGACTCTTCGGCCAAGGGTAGAAGCCCAAAATACACATAGTTTAAATTGCGACATATCGGGCGGTCGCGTTTAGAAACGTGACGTACCCCGCTGTCGCGATTAAAGCCCGACGACCCTGCATGCACCACACGATGCGCATTTAGCGGCGCTCACATAAAAGCGGTTCCAAATCGTGACAATGCAAGTGGTCGTGTTCATGTAAGAATCGTGACGACTGTGTTGGTTGCGTTCTTAATGATTCTGCCAGAGGTTTGTTTGGGCTGGGATTTCCAACCTTCCAGCCTCCCAACCTGTGAAAACATGTATAAACACATTCACTCAACCAATGGGCCACACACTAGTCCCTAAACCCGATAAACTATGATCCGAATGTACTGGATATTGCATTACTATCACCTAAAAGGAATTTCATCCTCAAAATTAAAGAAGTAACCTCAATTAACAAAGCAACACATATATGACTATCACCTAAAAGAATTTAACGCTTACTCAAACAAGTATGGATACGTCTTGTACATCTCATCGGCCAACTCCCAAGTGTCTTCTCCACCCTGCCTGTTTTCCCATCTAATCTTTACCAGCTCAATGTCTTTATTCCTTAACTTTTGTGTTCGGCGACCTGTAATCATTACTAGCAACTCTGGCATGGATATATTCGATTTCAAATCATCTCACTGATAGTTGACTATCTGGGAGGGATCTCGAATATACCTTCTGAGCATTGAGACATGGAACACATCGTGAGCATCGGTAAAGTCGGCTGGAAGCTCCAATCTGTATGATGTTTCACCAATCCTTTCCAAAATCTGGAACGAACCCATGTACCTGGGACTCAACTTGCCCTTCTTGCTGAACCTCAAAACACCCTTGGTTGGAGAAACCCTCAAAAACACATAGTCAGTGTCTTCAAACTGTAGGGGCCTGCGTCGCGTATCCGCATAACTCTTTTGCCTGCTTTGTGCCATTTGAAGCTTCTCCTTAATGAACTTGACCATCTCTGCACACTGCTGCACCAATTCTGGTCCCATTACCTACCTTTCACCCACTTCATGCCTATTTAACGGTGTTCTGCAAGGTCTTCCATAAAGTGCTTCATATGGTGCCATGCCAATGCTTGTGTGGTAGCTGTTGTTATAGGCAAATTCAACCATACCCAAATGCTGCTCCCATCCGCCTCCCCAAACTAAACAACATGCTCGCAATGTATCTTCAATAGTCTAAATTATTCTCTCTGTTTGCCCATCGGTTTGGGGATAGTATGCTGAACTATACCTCAATTGTGTACCAACAACCCTCTGCAAACTCCTCCAAAAACTGGATGTAAACCTGGGATCCCTGTCTGAAACAATAGTGACTGGTATTCCATGTAATGGCAAAATTTTATCCACACACAACCTCGCCAATCTGTCTACTACCCTTGACATGCTCACGGCTAACAATCTGCAAACCTTTGTCAATCTATCAACAAAAACCCAAATGCCATTGTGACCTGACGCTATCCTGGGCAAACCTGCAATAAAATCCATTACTATGTCTTCCCACTTCCACTGCGGTATAGGTAATGGCTGCAATAAACCACCTGGTCTTTGATGTTCCGCCTTAACCTGCTGGCACACTAAACATCTTGCTATGAATTTCGCTATTTCCCTCTTCATACTCGGCCACCAGAAAAACTTCTTCAAGTCTTGATACATCTTGGTGCTTCTGGGGTGTATTGTGTACCTGGATCGATGTGCTTCTTCCATATCTTCTGCTTCACTCCAGCTTCACTTGGGACATATAACCTATTCTTGAATTGGACCACACATCATCATCAATGTGACATCTTCCATCTTCACAATCTCAGCCAAGTTTTCATCTACTTTATGGGCTTTTATGATCTGCCAATACAAAGATGATTCCACTGTGCTGCTAGCTAACACTACTCTTCCCTGGCTACTTGGAACAATCAAAGAATTCTTTGCCATATCCTCATATAACTTCCATTCTCTCATCATCATATGACTCATAACTGCCTTCCTGCTCAAAGCATCTGCAACCACATTTGCCTTGCCTGGATGATACGCTAAGCTAAAATCATAATCCTTTAGATATTCCATCCATCTGCGTTGCCTCAAATTCAAATCCTTTTGTGAAAAGATGAACTTCAAGCTCTTGTGGTCCGTGAAGATCTCAAATCTTTCACCATACAAATAATGCCGCCATATCTTCAATGCAAACACAACCGCTACCAACTCTAAATCATGTATGGGATAATTCTCTTCATGCCGCTTCAATTGCCTAGATGCATAGGCTACCACTTTTCCATGTTGCATAAGTACTGCCCCAAGTCCTCTTCTGGATGCATCAGTGTACAATACAAAACCACCTCAGCCTGACAGGATTTCCAATATTAGTGCTAAAGTGAGCCGCTTCTTCAATTCCATAAAACTGCGTAATCAGATGACCACACAAATGGTACTCCTTTCCTGGTAAGCCTTGTCATTGGTGCTGCAATCTTTGAGAAGTCTTGGATAAACACCTGTAGTAACCTGCCAACCCAAGAAAACTTCTAATTTCTAGCACTGTCTTTAGTTCTTCCCATTCATAACGGCTTCCACCTTTGCTGGCTCAACTGCAACACCTTCACCTGAGATAACATAACCCAAAAACTGTATTTCTCTAAGCCAAAACTCACACTTACTGAATTTCACATATAACTGGTGCTCACTCAATGCCTGCAATGTAATCCACAAGTGAGCTGAATGTTCCTCTTCCGAAGCTGAATACACTAATATATCATCAATGAATACCACAATAAATCAATCTAAATATGGATGGAAAATCCTGTTCATCATATTCATAAATGTTGTCGGTGCATTGATTAGCCCAAATGGCATAACACAAACTCATAATGCCCATATCTTGTTCTAAATGTTGTTTTATCAATGTCTTCTTCCCGTATCCTCAGCTGATGGTACCCCGATCTCAAATCGATCTTAGAGAACACCCTTACTGATTGCAACTGATCAAATAAGTCATCAATTTGTGGAAGTGGATACCTGTTCTTTATTGTAATCTGATTCAACTGGCAGTAATCAATACACATTCTCAAACTGCCATCTTTCTTTTTAACAAACAAGACCGGTGCTTCCCATGGCGAGTGACTAGGCCGGATGAAACCCTTTTCCAACAGTTCTTGCAATTGTTTCTTCAACTCTTTCAATTTTACAGATGCCATCATGTATGGTGCCTTGGAAATGGGCATACTACCCGGCTGCAACTCTACTGTGAAGTCAACCTCTCTATGTGGTGCTAAACCTGGTAACTCATTCGGAAATACATCCACAAACTCTTTAACTACTGGTACCATATTTACTGTCTTTTCTGCCTCAACCAAGCTAACTGATGCCAAATAAGCTACACACCATGCATTGATCAATTTCCTAGCCTTAAGAGCAGAAATAATATACTTAGGGGTATAGAATGGCATACCTTGGAACTCAAACACATCCCCTCCTGGATGGCTGAACCTTACTCTCTTCTTCCTGCAATCAACTACTGCCTCATATGCTTCCAACTAATCCATACCCAAAATCACATCATATTCCTTTAATTGTAGTGCATACAATCTGGCTGGCAACTGATTACTTTGTATCCTGATGGGAACCTCATCCAAATAACATGTAGTAACATGAAGTCACTGGAAGGAACCTCTACCACAAGCTCACACTGCCTCTCCCCAAAGGGATGTACCATACTATCAATGAAGTCCTCAGAAACGAAGGAATGCGATGCACTTGGGTCAATTAATGTTTTAGAAAAAAATTCAAGAAGTGGTATAATACCTTCAATCAGATTTGACACCTCCGCGTGATCCCTTGTGATTGACATCACTCGTACTCGTCCCCTCTGGTAAGGCGTGCCTCTACCTCGCTCAGCTTGTGGCTGCTGAAATGGCTACCGCTACTGCTGCTGTGGTGCCCCTCTACCATAGCTAGCTCTCCTTGGATTTGGACAATTTCTTGCCAGATGCCCCGGCTGGTAACAATTGTAGCATTTGAACTCTGCGGGCTGCCTAGCTGTGCTTTGTTGTGACTCCTCCGTCTTTGGCTTATAGCCTCCGCTCTGCTGAAATCCCTGCTGCCTGCAACCTCCTCGGCCTCTAAATATCTTCTTTAACTTGTTTCCCCACTTGCCAAAACCTGATGAAGACGCTCCTCCCGAAGGTGCCTTGCCTTTGCTAACACCCAAAGATTGCTGTGGCAGTCGAAAACTACCACTACCTGATCCCGATCCGCTGGACTACCTGGCTTGCACTGTTCTTTCAAGTATTGCTGCTCTTTGGGCTGCCTTCTCCACCGTACTACACATAAGTGGAATCACTGCATCTTGCAACTCCGGCCTCAACCCTCGGATAAAGTACTCAACCATCATAGCACAGTTAGTTACCACATAAGGTGCATACCTGCTCAAGGCCATGAATCACATTTGATACTCCAGCACCGACAAATTCCCTTGCTATAATGTTCTGAATTGCTTCCTCGGCTTGCTGAATTTGTACCGGAAAGAATGTGTTGTTAAGACTTCAAGAAACTCCAGCCAAGTGATTGTATCCTCCGCTCGTCTTGCAAACACGGTTTGCATCTTCTCTTGTGCAAATCCCCTCAACTGGTAAGTAGCCAAAATCACTCCATCAGCATGTGGACACCTCATTGTAACAAAAACCCTTTCTATCTCATGCACCCAATGTACAGCTGTATCCGGATTCGGACCTCCCGAGTATGTAGGTGGCTGCAAACATAGAAACCTCTCCACTAGCACCGTGGACTCTTCCACACTAGCTGGCCGCACTGGTACAACTGGAGGTAAAGGTACTACAGGTGGTACCTCAACTCTAAACGGTGGTACTAGCGGTGCTGATACTACCTCCTCCTATACTGGTGGTGCTATAACCACTAGCTAGACCGGTGGCTGCTGATCTAACCGTGTCCGAATCTATGTGATACTCTCCCATAACCTTTCTATCATCTGATGTGTGGATTCCTTAGGCTCATCACCACCACCTCCCCAATCTCTCCTATCAGCCATTTATAAACCTTCACATACAACATTCCAATCCACACAGCACACAAACATATCATTACAAAAACAAGGCCAACTGCTATTAGTAGACTATAGTAGAGAACAGACTATGTACATTTCTTGTTCCTTGATATTTACATGGACCTTGCTCTGATACCAACTGTGACAATCCTCACCATTCAGGCATGTTAACCCAATAACATACCCGACACGGCTCCGTCACCTGCGACCGAGCCGTAGCCTTGCAAGGGATATCATATACACATGTTTGTGGAAATATAAAAGGACACGCTGAACACATATAAGTTTCCATTTCTCACACATATCCATATGAAATGTACATGTTCAGTTCCATACCAAAGTCATAGTACAAAGTACAACGGCCTGGGACAAGCTCCCAAGGCGCAACAGGTAGAAGTATTACTCTACTGGTGTCGAAGGCCTGACTCCACTATGGTGCTGACAGGAACTAGAAGAGGAATGGAAACCCTCCTGCTCTCCTTCACCTGGAAGAAGAAGGGGTGAGCCTCACAAGTCACTAGCTTAGTAGGGTAACTCCCCAAAAGTCAAAAAGAATAATGAACAGCAAGTAAAGTAGCAAAGCTGATAAGCAATTAAAATATATAATCGCCGATGCATGATAGTAAAGCTGTAATAACTAAACGGCAAACCACGTACACGTGTACAAGCTAAAGAAGGGCACGCGGCACATGAGTCACGAGAACTAGTTCGCGACACCAAGCATAGACCCAGACAAACAACACAAGTCTACCTCTCAGCCTCGCAGCCACGGACGAAAGGTCTAGCTGCTGCTCCACCTCAACAAGGTCAAGAATTTTGGAGACAAACGAACACCAATTCTACAGACCACACAGCTGCAGGCCCAAGCCTGACACCCTTAGGGACTCCGGTCCGAGCTCCCTAAAGTGAGGCATTGAAAAAGGATTAGCTGGGGACCAGTACGTCTATTAGTGTTCGTCCCCCAACACGAGCGCGCTACAAGCGACCGCACACCCACAAACACGAGTCGCTACCCCCTGTCGTCTTTCCCTCAGTCGGACGTACAACTCAAACTTAGGAGTAAGGGTGTCCAGAAAGATGACACAAACCTTGATGGTACTCACCGTACCGGACAAAACCTGAGCACCCGGTGCTTGGGTAACTGACTAGAGAGGTAACCATGGAAGGTATTACAACCCAACTTGCTATGCACACATTTCCAAGCAAAACCCATCGTTATCATCCACGGTATAAGCCGACACAACCCTTACAAACCCTACATTGCATATTCATCACTGCCCAAGCAGTGTTCAACAGGACACAGATAGATTGGGCACAGAACCCCAGAGCTCGGGTGGCCACAATCTAAATCGCGACCAACACAGTGGTCGCCAATCGGTGCTTGAATCGCGAAAGGACCAACCCGTCGCCTTAAGGGCTAAATCACGACTGACTACGTCGTCACATTCACAAAACGGACGACTGGTTCCGTCGCCTTTCAGACAGCAGAAACCTACCTAAACTTTTCATTTCGGAAATCACACCCAACAGTGTTACATGCTTGTAAATCGAGAAATAACTGTTTATATAGAATCCTAGGCATGCTCTATATCATGTACAAGCAATTCCCCTTTATAAAACCATAAACCCTAACCTACATAGCCCACACAAGGTAAAACAATAAAGAGTTCCCCTACCAACGAATGAAATGCAAATCCAACACCGTCCGGACGTTCCCCGCACTCGAAGCACCTCCCCATGCCGGAACCATGCCGAACAGACACCAAAACAACAAAAATTGCCCCAGAATCCTCCAACAAAACCTCCTCCAGCTGAACAATGCAACTGCACTATTCGGCCAAGGGTAGAAGCCCAAAATACACAGTTTAAATCACAACGTATCAGGCCGTCGCGTTTAGAAACGTGACGTACCCCGCCGTCGCGGTTAAAGCCCGACGACCCTACATGCGCCATGCGACGCGCATACAGTGGCGCTCACGTAAAAGTGGTTCCAAATTGAGACGATGCAGGTGGTCGCGTTCATGTAAGAATCACGATGACTGTGTTGGTCACGTTCTTAATGAACCCGCCAGAGGTCTGTTTGGGCTGAGATTTCCAACCCTCCAGCCTCCCAACCTGACACACCAACCTGTGAAAACATGTATAAACACATTCACTCAACCAATGGGCCACACATTGGCCCCTAAACCTAGTAAACTACGATCCGAACGTACCGGATATTACATGCTTTGAGCTTGTTGTCTGGGTGGCAGGGGTCTTAGGCAGCTCACTCTGACTCCTTGAAAGTCGAGTGTAGATATCAATTGACTCTTTCTACTTTGACTTCTAAGAAGTCGAAGTCTGATATCTCACTGCGACTTCCATACAATTGAAGTACCTCACTCCGACTCTTTGTAAGTCAAAATCTATTGCTTCTTTGCTTTGCCCTCCGACTTCTTAAAAGTCGAAGTATGATATCGATTGTTGAACTCTTATCGCTCCGATTCTCAAAAAGTCGAAGTTTGTGATCATGTGTCACTGCGACTTCTATATAGTCAAAGTTTTGTATGTATCTTGTCCTTGACTCCGACTCCTTTAAAAGTCAAAGTATCCTATATCAACTCATGTGTACTTGCACTTAATAATACTTGTGTTAATATGTTTTTTTCATAAAATCTTAATCTTGTTTTTTTCATTGGCTTTCATTATTTCTATGGGATCCTTTACATAATGAATGACACTTATAAGTATTACAAATAATGTTCTTCTTATTGTCACCATTTAAATATTCTATTAGGTAGGAAAATTATATTCAAAATGGCCATATAAAATATCTTTGTTAAGATATGAAATAATTATACAATGTGATCTCTTGCTTGCCATCAGTAGTTCAGTTCTTT
The DNA here is from genome assembly GCA_014218235.1 of Colocasia esculenta. NCBI lineage: Eukaryota > Viridiplantae > Streptophyta > Magnoliopsida > Alismatales > Araceae > Colocasia > Colocasia esculenta. Next base: position 106,308,476 of record CM024755.1, on the reverse strand, counting down.
TCATTTGACAGTTGCTATAGAGTAAATGTGATGGTAGGTATAAGTAGCATGGACTATCTGTCAGAGCCCACCTACCACCGTTAGAACTCCATGACTTTCAGGAAAAATCCTTGTATTTCCCATACAACTATCTGTCTATCTTTAAATGTTCTGAACAACTGTCTATCTGAACTCTTACATGCTTTATATATTTTTATCTCACCTACTTCTGGAGATATGGAGCTATCTTTGTCTGTCTTGTTCTTCCAGGCTTGCACAACATTTATGAAGCATGCGAAACTTTCAGCCTTGAGCATGGAGTTTACAGAACATTAATGAAAATGTCTATCAAGCCTTGAAGCTACCTACATAGCCTGAAGACGTTGGGACTCTAAAGAGCTGAAGATCTGATGGACAACCTAGAAAGCTCATAGTCTCATTTCAAATGGACATCTTTCAACGGCTAGCGTCCAACGGTCATTTTTAAACTGTAAGATACTTGAAGCTCATATATAGAAGCTAAAGTTTGAACAAGACCGTAGACACCCCCACTGAAAAACAAACCAACCAGTGACACTTAACTCCATTCAGCATTTTACAAGAAACAAGAGTCACCACAAGCCTTCTACTAAAAAGAGAAAGAGAGAACTGCTTCTTCAGTCTTCGACTTTTAAGCTCTCTAGTTTTTAGAAGTCTTTTCTTGTTGGGTGGCCTTCTATAACTGTAGATCTTTCTCAGTCCACCCACTTAGAATAAAAAAGAATTAGAGCTCCAATTCTTATTGTATCTCTTTCTGATTCTCTGTGTTTGCTCATCCTTCTAAGCAGACACACAAGTGTTTTCATTTTTGTATTAGATAACCCGCAGGAGGTTTGTTTTCTACTACACCCCTATTGTGAAGAGAAGACCTACTTGCGTAGGTGGTCTTTGTACCCCTTGGTAAAGGGAAGACTTGATTGGGAGCAAGTGGGTTTGTAATACCTCTGAGGTTGAGAGAAGACCAAGTGTTCTTGGCAGTTTAGTGAAATCCCAAGAGGTTGTTTGGGGACTGGATGTAGGACTTCCATATGGGAGGGGCCGAAGTAGGATAAAATCTCTTGTGCAAATTGTGTGATTGTTTCCACCAAGGTTTCACTTGTTTCACACACACCACACTAAATACTAACGACTTTATTTAGTGTCATCTATTTTCAAATAATTTTTTAAAAGTGTAAGATGTCTTATTCACCCACCCCCCCTCTAGGACATCTATAGTTCCATCTCGATCCAACAGGATACAACCGTTGCCATTTAAGGCACTGAATACCGACCACTGGATTGGTCGCGATTCAAACAGGCAGACAGATCGTGGACTAGGTTGCTCGATCTCGTGTTTAGACTCGAAACTCAATGTTCTAGGGATTTTTGGATGAAACACTCAACATGAAAACTTGTTCAAAACTTGGAGAGGAAAAATCCTATGGCTTTGGGTTCACCAAATTTGACCTAGGGATGTGTGAATCATGAGGTTAATAAGAAAACCCCTAAAATTGCATGACAATGGGAAGACACTCAATAATCTTAACATAGCCAATGAAAATTGGGAAACATAGGGGCAAATAAAAGTAGACTTGAAGAGATTTCAGATGGTATATGCCTTGTTAAGTTTGATCCTGAGATCACCTAACTTTGATCACTCCTAAGGGAAGTCTTCTGCACAAGTTGTACAGAGCATGAGTTGAGGAAGAAGACTTGGGTTGGGGATGAATTCCTCCTTCCCGGGTGCCCTTGCTAGCCTCCTTATGACCCCAACATATAGTAAACTCGTCCCCAAGGAGCTTAGGGAGAGTATTTATATATTTAGGGTTGTTTGGAGTCCTAATGTAATTAGGAATTGGGGAATTCCGAGTTTGGTTAATCCCTTCATTCATTTGAGGATTCCCATCCCAATATGAGTGGAAAATCTATTAGGAAACCTCCTATTATAGTTGTCACAAGTTTGGGTAGTTTTAGGAGTCCATTAAACTAGTTTTAGCCCTAATAGGTCTTTCCAATTCAAGCCCAATTAAACTCACAAAGTTTCAATATATTTTCTTACTTGAAATTATTCATGGGCCATACATTGTCCATTAGTCCAAATCCTATGAGGGCTATCAACACACATTGTTTAGAGTCTACCCATAATTTTATTTTAATATTAGAAGCATTTACGTATGTGTGTTAATGGCTTTTCCGACTTATTACTTAATTACTATAAATAGTCACAAAAATTCTTAAACTTAACCCGAATGATTTTTATTGGTCCAAATTCCTTCCCGGATGATTAGAGAATATTATTTAAATGATAACTACTATTTTTACGAAATTTTTAGATGTGTTTTTTTTACGAATATTATTTAATTTCACAAAGTGCCTAGCTTAATGGTGAACACAACCTTATGCATCCTAGATCCTCATGATCAAGATTCATATAGCTTAGGTTCACAACTTAACCTTGAATATATCCTAGGACATAGGGAAAGCCTAGTCTCTGATACCACTACTGTCATGCCCTCAGTTTTAGCAGCGGAATTTAATCAAGAACGTGACGGACAAACAAGCATTCATAAGCCATAGACAAATGACTAATACAAATATGACCCATAATTCAATAATTAAAACTCCTATATTCATCATAAGTGAACATTACAGTCTCCAAATGTCAAAATAAAGACAACTCGCCACTGCTAGAGTCATCTATCCCTCAAAGAAAGACAAAATTACAATGATTACCAATCTCTCACTAACTGTAATAAAGAAAGACTCTCTAAAGCGTACTTCACACTCGGCACACAAGTCCCATCATTAAACATACTCCTCATCTTCACTACCTGAAATGTTAGGAAGCAGGTATGAGCAAACTTGCCCAGTAGGATTTACATCTTGATGTGCGGATAATGGTATAAGTGATTAACACTTTACGAACTAGGAAAGCACGAGTAACAAGCTAAATCATAAGCACGATAAAATCGATGACAAAGTGATAGTAGGATAACATGCAGACAGGAATGTGCTAAGATAGTAGAATTCAGACTGTCAATGTATAAGGTGCTTTTCACGAGACGAGCAAGTACTTTGTTTTAGTCAAGTAATAATAGGTAACAAAAATAAAAATAATTGTATAGTAGCAGTGCGGTAGGAGAGCATTAGCAGGACAGTAGTAGTTCAACAAGAGTTAGAACAGTGGTAGTACAGTAATTTTGCAGTATGTCTGAATTAAGAGACTAACAGTAACAGTATGATAGTTAGATGTCTAGCTAAATCAGTACAGTCAGAACCGGTGCAAATGCCGACACCGTCATTAGCCCCTACAAGTATTTTTGAGTGGCTCTCTGCCCCCAGGACTAGATTGGATCCCCTCGGACACTCTCCATGCCCTCAGCAGTATGCATTCAAGTCTAGTAGAGTCACAAGACCTGTTATAGCACTAGACAGCTCAGAACAGTACAAAACAGTAAGAGCCGTGACAACTCAAAGGGTACCAAGAGGGTACTTTCAAGAGTTCAAGAATGTCACGTTAGGATGTTCGAGAACATTAGTATGATCATGCCATGGTACAATGTCCACTAGCAGACTGAGACTATCATGTCAAGAGTGAGTTTCAAGAGCAAGTATCACGAACAAGATTGTCAAGAAGGCTCAAGACTATCAAGTCAATAACAATGGTTCGAAGTATCATAAATAGTGTCATGTCAATAATGATTTTAAGCATAACAAGTCATGTGAACAAGATTTCATGATAACAATGGTCAAGAGAGAATTTTCCCAGCATAACAACGCAATTTATACTTAGCTCAATATTACATTGATAGCTTGGTCTTATGTGTAGAGAATCGCACTCACGAAAAGTAGATGATAAAGGAAGTTCATTCTATCTTCTGGGAACTTCAATGGTACAACCAACTCATCTCCATGATAGAATCCATGGACTAAGGAGATTTACGGAGGTCTTGTTGGAAAGGTCACTAGTCTACCAGAACGAAATGTCCAGTAGAGAGCTTCCAATCTCCCAAGAAAAGGGCTGACTATTATGAAATCGCGTAGTGTAGAACGTGACTCAAGGTATCACAATCCACCGGTTTAAATGATAACAGAAAGCAATTAACATGAACGCATGACATGGTAACAACCCATATTTTAATAACATGATTTTTGCACTTTTAACACGATATACTTCCAGGTTAATATCAACCTAGATCATGAAGGTAGAATATAGGTATCACATGATAGATGGAATCAAGCAATTCATTAGGAACAATTAGAATGGCATTTCATGTTATTATAGCTTTTACATGGATTGATAATTTTTAGTCCACTTGACAGACTTAACAATACTTTCTAGAAATCATAACATGCAAGACATACAATCTAGACTGACTGTAAAAGTCTTGGGTAGGCTTTAAAAATCACGACGGGTTCAGTCATCATGGATCTCCATGTTTTATACAGAAAAGTATGGTTTTCAGGGACATAAAGTGGTTCCGACTGAAAATCGTGACTGGTTGAGTCGTCGCGGTTCACAAATGACTGAAAATCAAATGACATGCAAAACGAAGCATAAGGGGTTAGGGTCAACCTATAAGTCATGTTTGGTCAACTGAAAAATTATAAAAAAAATATGTTAAATTAGCGACAGATTCAGCCATCGCCATTTAAGGCACTAAATCACAGCCACTGGACTGGTCACGATTCAAATAGGCAGACAGATCGCAGACTAGGTTGCGCAATCTCATGTTTTGGCTCAAAAATCAAGGTTTTGGGTTTTTTTATTTATTAAATGATAAACATGAAACTTGTTGGAAACTTGAAGAGGAAGAATCCTATGGCTCTAGTTTCACCTAATTTGACCTAGGGATAGGTGAATCATGAGGTTAAAAAGAACATCCTGAAAACTCTGCGACGATGGGAAAACACTTAATACTCTTAACATAGCCAATGAAAATTGGGAAAAATAGAGGCAAATGAAATTCAACTTGAAGAGATTTCATATGGTATATGCCATGTTAAGTTTGAGCCCAAAATCACTTACCTTCAATCACTCCTAAGGGAGTCTTCTGCACAGGTTGTACAAAGCAAGAGTTGAGGAAGACGCCTTGGGTTAGGGATGAATTCCTCCTCCTTTGGTGCCCTTGCTAGCCTCTTTATGACCCTAACATATGGTAAACTCATCCCCAATGAGCTTAGGGAGAGTATTTATAGATTTAGGGTTGTTTGGAGTCCTAATGTAACTAGGAATTGCGGAATTCCGAGTTTGGTTAATCCCTTCATTCATTTGAGGATTCCCATCCAATATGAGTGAAACATCTATTAGGAAACCTCCTATTATAGTTGTGCATGAATTTGGATAGTGTTAGGAGTCCATTAAAATAGTTTTTAGTCTTAATTGGTCTTTCTAATTAAATTCCAATTAAACCTATGAATTTCCATGTTATTTTCTTACTTGAATTTATTCATAGGCCATAAGTTGTCCATTGGTCCAAATTCTATGATGGGATATCAACACACATTGTTTGGAGTCCACCCATAAAGTTTCTTTAATAATAGAATCATTTATGTGTTAACAGGTTTTTCGACTTTTTCCTTAAATACTATAAATAGTCACAAAAATTCTTAAACTTGACCTGAACGATTTTTATTGGTCCAAATTCCTTCCCAGATCATTAGAGAATATTATTTAAAGTATAACTATTATTTTTACGAAAATTTTAGATGCGTTTATACATATGCGATAATGGCGTGTACCTTTTTAACTAGTTTTGAATTATTAATTTGACAAATTTCAATTATCTATAATTTTTAATTAATAAATTTTCTGGGGTGCTACACATGGTCTGCTCAGTCTCATCTCCCACTATGTGTACTTCCAGTATGAGCGACTTGCTTGGCATGTTGGAAGCTAGGTGGTTGGTGGAGTGTTCCCTGTTGAACATCTGGTGTGGTGGTTTGATGTTCACCACATTTGCGGGTGGCACGAAGAAGGGGGATGATATGGGATTCAGAGTAATGGGAGTGGTATGCAGGAAAGGGGCTTGTGGAGTGGGTGTGATGATGGGGGTGGAAGGTGGTGTGTGGAGAAGGTGTGGATTGGACGGTAATAGATGTGAGATGGGGATAGTGGAGGCTTGGCATATAAGTGTGCGGTCGGGTTGTGATGGCATGATGGTTGTGTTGGGGGTGTGAAGAAACAGAGGGAGTGGGATGGGAGGCCGCGGTGTGGAGGTCATGGGTGGTTGGCGATTGAGTGGTTGGTTGGGTTGTGACGCACGTGGTGCGAAGGTTGTGGGAATGCAGAGAAAAGGGGGGAGGGGGAGTGGGTTGGGGGATGACTTGGAGGTTGGTGTAGGGATGCAAAGGAAAGGAGGTAATGAGTAAATGGGTTGTGGTATTGGGGAGATGATATGATAGCATTTACTTGTTGATTTGGAGCAGGGTACTCTGTGAGTGGGTTTTGTTCATTGCCCATGTTAGGTTGCTGCTATAGAGCTTGGGGCTGTTGTACAGGCTATTGGGGCTGTTGCTATGGTTGGTTCTGCCTAGGGGGCCTTCTGGCCTTCATCTCTATTGTGTACTTCCTCATCTCTTCCCAATCAATCCTTCCTTGGTCACTCAGATCATAGATTTAATCTTTGAAATGGAAGCATGCCTCTAATGTATGACTAGGTCCCCTATGGAATGCACAGTAACGAGAGATATCAACATTGGGACGCCATTGTAGCCGTTCCCTTAGCAGAGTGAGTGCATTGGCCGCCATAAGAGCATTGAATATGTTGGAGAGAGTTTGCGGCAATGGGGGGTACTATGCTCTTCTTGGGCCAGAGGGCCTTCTAGGCTGTTGGGGATCGTAATTTCTAGGGGGTGGCACTTGGTTGTACTACTGGTGTCATTGAGGAGGTGGCTGTTGTTGCTGGTACTGTGGATGAGGTTGCTAATATGGCTGATATTGTGGTGATGGAGGTGGCTTTTAAGGCTGTTGAGATGGTGTGTGCAACATTGGAGGCTTATTGGTCCTGAATTGTGCCTATTGCGGTTGTTGTTGGTATTGGGGTTGTGGGGGTCTTTGGTTAGTGTTTGAGCGATATTGGTTGGAGTTTGGGTTTCCCATTGCACTCACTTGTTCATTGTTGATAACCCCTTCAGTTGTGTGACCACCAGCTTGGGGATTGACATTGTTCTTCTTGAATGTTCTTGCCTTTGGCTCAAACATAGACATGATGGGAGTGTATTTCATATGTGTCTGAATGTACCTAGCTCTCTCATACAATTCTTCCATGGTTGTCAATTTGTTCATAGCCAAAATGTGTCTGAACTGTGGTGTGGCATTTACACTTGTCATTTTCACTTGTTCAGGCTTAGACAATGGATCTCTTAACTTTTCAGCCATAGCTCTCCACCTATCAGCATAGTGCAAGGAATCCTCATTCGCCTTCAATTTCTCAACCATTAGATCAGTAATAGACAAAGAAGGACCAACCCGGTCTCTATATTTTTGCACAAACTTTTTTTGGACCACGACAAAGTCCTCAGCATCAATTGGTTCCAAGGAGTAGAACCATTCCAAGGAAAAACCATCTAGAGACCTTCTAAACAGAAATGCCAGAGTCTTGTTATCATTTTGCCAAAAGGAGGACTCATACATGAACTCTTTTAGGTGTATGAATGGGTTTCCGGTGCCATTATAATGGCAGTAAACAGGCAACTCCAAAGGGGGAAGATGAAAGACTGGCATGGAGGGAAGAGCTAGTTCAAGAGAATCTTTGGGTGCAGATACCCTTTTCAATTCTTGCTCCATGTGGCTCACCTTAGCTAGAAGAGCTTGGGTGAGTTGATCATAATTTTGTTTTTAAGGGGCACCATAAGAGTAAGGTTGGGGTGCATGCCACTGAGCAGAAGGGTAATGAACAGGGACGCTATGGCAGCACACTACTCTAAACTTGGCAAAAGATATAGAGTATAAATCCCTCCATACATAGACACGCCGATAAACACACACATACATTTCAATAACGATAAGAACTCACAGTCAAAACCCTCACACACGCTCATAAACCACAAGCACAACCTCTCACTCACAAAGAATATGTAGTAAAATGTTTGTGTGAAGTTTCTCAACCAAAGAACAAGAGAAAAGAATAAGAAACTCTTCGTTCAGAAATCCCCTATCCTAGTGTTGTTGAGAAATGTCTGAGTAGAACACACGTGCTTGCACAAGCTTTCCTAGACGTGGTACTACAGTTGCACAATGTTCTGGACATCCATGACTTCGACTTCACATAGCAAACCTTGAAGAAGACACCTGGAAGAAGCTCCAGTTCTCTGGTTCATCCTTTAACCTATCTCGGTGCAAGAGTTCACTCTCCAATGATATGTGTGGTGTCAACACACTAGGATGGGCCTCCCCTTTTATACCCACAAGTCAAAGATTTCACCTTGGACGTGGATCTCAAAAAAACCTTGTGCAAATCCAAAATTGGAAGGAGACCTATCAAAATGGGAAACATTGTAACACCCCGGCCCCCTTAGGCCCTTGGCCCCGTCCTCTGGGTCGCGGCAGGGCGACTGTCGTGACGTGGTTCCGATCGCGTTGATGTCTGGTTCTGCTTGGGATTGCGACAGGGGGTATGTCGCCTTCTTGAAGACGACACACCCACTGTCGCCTTCTGGTTTGATGGGTGGCGCCATGGAGTATGTCTCCTTCTTGAAGGCGACATGGCCTATGTCGCCTTCCCATTGCGTCTCCCCAGACGCAGTCTGACAGACGTGACAGACGTCCTTTGTGTCAGTACGGCTCTGGCGGTGTCGGGTGAACGCGACAAGATGGCTGTCGCCTTCACTTTTTCGAATTTCGAAATTTGACCGTTGTCAGTGGAATTGCGACAGGGGGTATGTCGCCTTCTTAAAGGCGACACACCCACTGTCGCCTTCTCGTTCCTGTGGCGACAGGGTGGTATGTCGCCTTCACAGGATCCGGGCTTAAAGCCCGGGCGCCCGAGCCCTTCCCCCTCTCTCGCGCCTCTCCTTTCCCCCTCTCCCTCTCTCGCCCTCTCGGAGTTCCGGCGTTTTTGGGGTGCCTCCCCCGTGTTGAGGCGGCCGTGCTGAGGAGGTTGTCGCTCCGTTCGTGCAGGGGTCGTGTTCGTGCCGTGCGGTGCGAGGAGGAGACGTTTCTACCTACGAGAAGGCCCCAACGGGTGCGTTCTTCGCGTGAAGGTAGGGACGCCCGATCTTCTCGCCCTAGGCATGCTCCCCTTCCCCTTCGTGACATAGTTTTCTTGTGGTTCGGGGTTGGGAGTGTGAGAACTCCATGCTCGTGTGAGTGAGGTTTCTTCCGAGCGTAGAATCCATGTTCTTGGGGTATTCGAGGGTGGTTTGTATGTTTAATGGCTTTCTAGCATGATAAGCATGCTCCTCTCCCCCGTGTGTAGTGTTTTCCCCGTTTCGGGGAGGTTCCCGGAAGAAGAATGTCCGGAACCCCCGACTGGCTTGAAGGCGACACACCCTGTGTCACCACCTGTCTGGTAAGGCGACGCACCCTGTGTCGCCTTCTGACTGGTAAAGCGACAGGGCATATGTCGCCTTCTTGAAGGCGACAGGGCCTATGTCGCCTTCTCAGTCCAGAGGCAGGTTGTGCTTCCGCCGCTTCCGTTTTTGCTTTACTGTACCTGTGGCACCTGTGCTAGTTCCCTAGTACGGTCTCACACTAGTCGTTCGCCCGGTGCGCGGCACTTGAGGGCTTGTCCCGTGCGAGAGGTTGTTATCGTTACCTGGGACCCCCGTCCTCGGGAGCTTGTTGAGGGAGTACTCCGGGCTACGAGTGTGCTCGAGTTGGCAGCCACCTAGGCGGACTCTGGAGCTGAGGGGAAAACGGTGGTTAGGACAGTGGCGTGTGAGTCGCTTGCAGAGCTCTCGTGGTTGGTCTGGGACGTCGAGGACAGTTTGGAGTTCTACCCGGCGCAGGCCAGCCAGTCCTTCTTCTCACTGCCTCTCTCCCTACGGCCCCGGAACCGTTTGGAGAGGTCAGGCGTAAGACCGTAGTCCGGCCAGACTACGGCGGTTACTGTTGTGTTGCTTGTGTCCTACCTCGCTCTGACGAGATGCGAGGGCCAGGACCTAGGTCGAGGATAAGACGTCGGTGGACGCACCTGACCGTCTGACTAGTGGTGTTGTTCCCGTAGCTAGTGTTCCTTGTCCAGGCGGAGTTCCCTCCGTCTGTGTTTTACTAGCCGTGTGGTGGTCACGACAAGCAGTCGCACAGAGTTTCCGACCGAGAGTACTTTCCGTACCGTGTTAGCTTTAGCTTCGCTTCCGCACTTCCTTTTGTAGGTAGAAAGATATAACTGCCGTCTTTCTCTTATTAATAGTTGTATATGTTCCTCTGCATGTTTAGAGCCAGTAGGAGATTGGTAGTCCCTACTGAGCTTCTATTGTGAAGCTCATCCCTCTGTTTTCCAGGTGAGTCTTCTCAGCAGCGGCAGGGCGCGCGTCGGGCGGAAGAGACGGGGCGGTAGTCGAGGTCCCCGTAGCTAGCAGTGGTTCCCCCTCTCAGTGTACGTCACCCTCGGGGTATGCCCCTAAGGGACTTGTCTCTCCCCTTTCCTTACTTGTACTAGTGTGCCTGCGTTGGGACTGTACTTAGAGCAGTACGCAGCGGTCTCGCTCTACTTTCCTGTTTCCGCTTGTACGCTTCTAGCTCAGCAGTTGACGTTTACTTCCGTTACATATCCTGTCAGACGCGTGTTATAGCCCTTCCGGGTCCCCGTTAACCTAATAACGAGCCTGACACGACTCCACCTCCAGCGAATGGGCCGAAGCCTCTCAAGGGATACCATTCACAAGTTCATAGAAATATAAAGGAAACTGCTCAAATATATATAAGATTGCCAATCTCACAAATATTTACATGAAATAAACATAGCCAGTTTCTCAACCATAACCAAACTAGTACAAAAACAACCTGGGGCATACCCCGAGGTACACAACAGAAAGGAAAATTACACTGCTGGTGGTAGTACAGACCCAGCTCCGCTATGGTGTGGCTCAGAACTAGACGACGGGTGTGAAGTCTCCTGCTCTCCCTCACCTGAAAGGGGGTAGGGGTGAGCCTCATGAGTCACTGGCTTAGTAGGGAAACTCTCCTAGAAACTGAGCAAACCAACACATGCAGTAAAGCAGGAGGCTACGCTAACAATTTATAGAACTAGCTAACAAGATATAAAGCCGTAAATATCACTTACCACTTGCCGCTTAACAGAAAATAACAATAATAAATAAACGGCAAACCACAACCAGGTGTACGTGCTATAGTAGGAAAACGCCACACTCAGGTCACGTAAACTGGTTCGCGACACTAGCAATTGCCCCGGACAAACCACATAAGACTACCTCTTAGTCTCGCAGCCACGGACGTAAGGTCCAGCTACCGCTCCACCAAACACAAGCCAACAAACTGTGGAGACCAACCAACACCACTCCTGCGGATCACACTGCCGCAGGCCCATGCCTGACACCTTTAGGGACTCTGGCCCGAGCTTCTTAAAGTGAGGCACTGGAAAATAGGACTAGCTGGGGCCTAGTACGTCTACTGGTGTCCATCTCCCCCAACTACGAGCGTGCTACAAGTGACAAACACGAACTCTCTCTAGTCGCTATCCCACTGTCGTCTTTCCCTCAGCCGGACGTACTACTCCACACAAGAGTAAGGGTGTCCAGGAAGATGACACAGACCTCGACGGCACCCAGTACCGGGACAAGCCCCGAACACACACGTGCCTTGCTCACACAAAACCTGGGGCTCCTAACTGAAGAGGCATCCGCGGTAGGCATCATACTACTCGCCATGCACACACAAACCACGTACACACCGCACAAGCCACGTGAAACCCCACGTCAACCGTGTGAACACCATGCTAATGACACACACAAGACACTCCCCAGAGCGATACAGGTTCCAGTGCACCGCTACACGTTGCCATGCAACACAATTCACGATAATCGGATAAATACACTCATATGCACATACACAACAGTCCCTCGGCTATGAACACAACAAGGTCTCATGTCGCCATCTGAACGTGACACCCCGATATGTCTCGTTCATAAGCTGAACGCGACAGGTTGGCTTGTCGCGTTCTAAATGCGACAGAAGGGTCCGTCGCCTTCACAGGCAGGAACCCTAATCCGGGGACCCCTCGCCGGATTACCCCACAAACCTTGTAAACCGGTGTTTCCATCCATTTTACATGCTTTAATGTGTGCCCTAGCATGGTATCTATTGTTTGTAAAGCCAATAACACATTAAACATGACTTACTTTTCTTGTCCCATATTTGAGCTATTGCAAATTTCATCCTCTCAATGATCACCTCTACCATGTTTATACTCTGGTTCTGGATAGCCCAGATGTCACGTCCTGACACGGAATATCGGAATGCGAGGCAGTTGCAAGTAAATGGGTACAGTACTAGACATCAAACCATTGCATAATGAATAATACTAAAGAAAATTCTTCTCATTAATAACTTTCCAATGTCTAGTTACAACCACTAATATCAGAGCCAATCTATAGGGCCCAAATACATTGATGTAAAGCAAAAGACTAAACTAAGACTCTATCATAGTACTAGGACACTAGGGTACTCTTGACATCACTCCTGGTCGTTCCCGTCCTCTTGAGTGTATAGTTCATCCTCGGTCTCACCTGAGAACACAACGACAAATAGCGCAGGGTGAGCGGTAACGCCCAGTAGGACTTAAATCTCAATAGTCAAGCAGGCTTTAAATAGTTAATGCATTAAAGGTAGAGTAACTAATGATAGAGCAAGAGAGACAAGTGAGTTTCCTCTTTTTCTGAATAGGACTAGAGGAATCAGTCTTGTGAACATGAGTAGCAACTGCTAGGATTGAGATGAGTGAGGTGCGCTCTAACTCATTCTCACAGTTGTTGAGAAAAGCACTGGAAAGTTGTGGATTTTCAGGAATGAATGTGATAGAAGAGGGTGGAGTAGGAGGATGAAGAAGAGAACTTGGAGAAAAATTGGTGGATGATCTGGCTGAAGAGGGGCCAGAGGAGGATGATGGTCCAGCTGATGAGGAAACTGGAGGATCTTCACAGACAGGTGAAGGTGGAGAAATGATTTAAGAGATAGTAGGAGATGAGGTGGATTGAGATGGAAAAGGAGTTGAGGAAGAGATGGTGCGAGGCATAGGTTGTTTGAAGGTAATAGGTGCTGGAGGTGCAGTGGATGGTGAAGGAGGGGCTGGTGTTGCAAGAGATGAAGACTCATGGGCTTCGGGAGCAGCTGTAGGCTCTTCTACTCTTGTAGACACACCCTCGGAGATCATTGACCCTGGTGGCCTTGCCACAACCTTAGATGGCCCTGATGGCCTTGCTACATCTTCAAATGGCCCGGATGGCCCTGCTGGTTCTACTACAATTGGCCCTGATGGCCCTGCATTTTCTTCTCCTGGCCTTGGCCCTGATGGCCCTACATTTTCCTCTCCTGGCCTTGGCCCTGATGGCCCTGCACTGCTAACTGGTTCAGCAGGTGAGTGAGCTGGAAGGGCAGAGGTGGATTGCTCCCTCGAAGAGATAAGCTTCTTGACACTGCCAAACTCACCTTTCATCCATCTGCATAATTGCTTGAACATTTTAAAATCATCTCTTAAGTTATGTACCTCAGTGGACAAGGCTCCAACCTCGCTTGCTACTGAGGTCTGGCTGATAAGGATAGACTGAATATCAGACTACAGAGATGTGAGAGTCTTTCTTTGCTCATTCAGCCTTTTAACAATGGGCTTCAACTGAATCATCAGCTGCTTCTCCTGGGGCTTCCTATGAGCTACCCTTTTCCTTTTGCTATGTGCCCTTGTAATGGGCTCCTCGAATTCAACATGCTCTTCATTATTCATAGGGACACTTTCGGTGTGCTCCCCCTGAGGAGCTGCCTCCTCATCAATAGATTGCTCCCCCTTAATAGGAGCATCTTCCACTGTTACCTTTTCATGAGCAACTGCTTGCTCCCCATGGCTGGGAGCTTCCTCCATCACCATTTCTGCAGTGTGGCCTGATGCCACAACTTCTGCTACATGATCATCAATAATTACGGGCTCCTTTAGAGTGCTATGGATGGAGTCCAGTACATCCCTGAGTACTGAGGCTACTCGAGAAGAAGGAGGAACAACTTATGAGCATTGCCCAACAGGCTCAATCTACTCAGGCAAGAGATCCTCAAGTCTGCTAGCTGCTGCATTGACCTGAACATCTGTTGCTGCTGCTTCTGGTTCCTCCTGAACTAATGGAATCTGATCCTGCTATTCTGTAATACTTGGAACTGCTGCTCTAGCTTCCTCTGCTGGTACTGTTGCTGGTGTTGCTGCTGCTGATTCCTCTTGAACCATTTAGACTGCTGCTGCTACAGCTCCTTCTCCTACCTCTTCCTGGACTTCTTGTGCTTCGCCAACAATGGCCTCACCCTCAGCCACAGAGGTCTTTGACCATACATCATTTACAACTGAAAATCCGCTTTTCCTTAAGTTCCTACTGCGGATAGCCTACCCCATCTTCTCATAAACATCTCCTACCACACTGATGCCATAATGCTGAAATACCTTAGTTAAGAGATGGGCATAGGGTAGAGACACATTCAGCTTACTCTTCGTATCCCATACCTGTGCACTTGCAAATTTCATCCTTTCCATAATGATTTCGTCCAAATTGATTTCCTAATTCTGGATGGCCCAGAACATTAAATCTGAGCCTGCTTTGGTGCATGTTGAAAAAGTAGCGCTTCTGGGAACCAAAATTTGACAGACTATAAAGTTCAAAAGACGATTAAATACATTCAACTGGTTGATATCTAGCTTTCAGTCCTTCAATTTGTATTCAGGACCAACAATCCCTAATCCTTTTGCTTGGATATCCACAGTGTGAACTCCACTATGACCGGAAGTAGTCACACCGAAGATTGATGCCAGTAACTCTCGTGTGACCCTAATCTGAGTTCCCTTGACCATTAAAGTCAAGGTCCCATCTTCTTCTGTCTTCAGACATACATAAAACGCCTTTACTAGGTCAGGATAACTTACTTCTGAGAAGGTAGCCATCTTCGTCCACCCCAATCTGTCCATAGCTGCGACAATGCTGCTCGTTGCATTTTTCCGTAAATCTGCCACATCCACTACTTTGTGACCGCACAGCTTAGTCTTCACGGTCGCAAAGCATTCCTACTGCTCGGCGGTGAGAAATTCAGCTCCATAGCCCCCTACGCTATCGGATACACCAGAAGAGGCCATGGTTTTGGATGGGAAGAGTTTCTGGAGGACTGGAAAGAGGATTGGAATAGAAACCCTCAAGAAATTTTCGGCGGGAAGGAGTTGGATGCTTTGAAATCTCAGAGAGTCGATGTCGGAGTCGATAGGGTATTGCCTCAGGCAAGAAGAAAGAGAAAGATGATGGTGGGAGGTGAATCATTACCACACAGATTTCGGGATATAAAAGAAATGACCTTTATAATTTGGAGGCGCCAAGATGGCGGAAAATGACTAGTTCGATAGGAATAAACTCTTATAAAATAACGAACTATCAAGCAAATTAAAAGGATAGGCAATAATTGGAATTTTGCTAAAATTTTGGGAGGAAAAATAATTTAAATTATAAAAATTAATATTTCGGTTTTAAACAGATAATTCTTTCACAATTTACACATGCCTAATTCCCTTCTAAGAGAAGTAAATATCTCTTCAGGTAAGGCCCTTGTGAAGATATCTGCTAACTGATTGTTTGTATCATTAAATGAAATATCTATGTTGCCATTTGCTACATGATCACGAATGAAATGATATCTAACCTCAATGTGTTTAGTCATTGAGTGTCGTATTGGATTCTTGGTTAGATTTATAGCACTGATGTTGTCGCATAACAATGGAATTGTCTTGATATGTAGCCCATAATCCTCAAGTTGTTGCATGATCCATAGGAGTTGTGTACAACAACTTCCAGCAGCTATGTACTCAGCTTCAACTATTGACAGGGCTACTGAATTTTGTTTCTTTGAGGACCATGATATCAGACAACCTGCAAGGAATTGAAAACAACCACTGGTGCTTTTTCTGACTATTTTGCATCCAGCGTAGTCAGCATCAAAGTATCCTACTAAATTAGTTTCACATGATTTTGGATACCACAGACTTAAGTCATGAGTTCTAGTTAAATATCTAAAAATTCTTTTAACAGAAATTAAATGAGGCTCTCTAGGGTCTGCTGATACCTAGCACACATGCATACACTAAATAGAATATCGGGTCTACTGGTTGTTAAGTATAGTAATGAGCCTATCATATCTCTGTACACTTTTTGATCTACTTTCTTACCATCCTTATCACTATCCAATCATGTTGAGGTTCTCATTGGTGTTGACAGTAGCTTGGCGCTTTCAAATCCAAACTTTTTTAAGAGATCCTTGGTGTACTTGGCTTGACAGATATGAGTCCCTTCCTTTCCTTGTTTGATTTGCAATCCAAGGAAGTAGTTAAGCTCCCCCATCATGCTCATCTTGAATTCTCCCTGCATTAGCTTTTCAAAAATACTTGCAAAGAGATTCATCAGTGGACCCAAATATTATATCATCAACATATATTTGAACAAGCAAGATATGTTTGACTTTAGACTTAACAAATAATGTACTATCTACTTGACCTCTAATAAAACCATGATCTAATAGAAATGCACTTAATCGTTCATACCATGCTCTAGGTGCTTGTTTCAAAACATATAATGCTTTGTGTAATTTAAATACATGATTCGGAAGATCAATGTCATCAAAACCTTGAGGTTGGTCTACATAGACTTCCTCCTTGATAAAACCATTTAGAAAAGCAGACTTTACATCCATTTGAAATAATTTCAAATATAATGCTAAAGCATATGCAAGCAAAATCCTAATTGCCTCAAGTCTAGCTATAGGTGCATAGGTTTCATCGAAATCTATGCCTTCCTCTTGGGAATAGCCTTAAGCTACCAATCTGGCCTTGTTTCATATGATCACACCAGTTTCATCCAATTTATTTCTGAACACCCATTTGGTGCCAATAACTAGGTGATCCGATGGTCTAGGAACAAGTGACCATAGATGGTTTCTCTTGAACTGATTCAGTTCATATTGCATGGCTAAAATTCAAGATTCATCAGTAAGAGCTTCATTGACTGTCCTAGTTCCCTCAAGTCTAGCTATAGGTGCATAGGTTTCATCGAAATCTATGCCTTCCTCTTGGGAATAGCCTTAAGCTACCAATCTGGCCTTGTTTCATATGATCACACCAGTTTCATCCAATTTATTTCTGAACACCCATTTGGTGCCAATAACTGGGTGATCCGATGGTCTAGGAACAAGTGACCATAGATGGTTTCTCTTGAACTGATTCAATTCATCTTGCATGGCTAAAATTCAAGATTCATCAGTAAGAGCTTCATTGACTGTCCTAGGCTCTATTTGTGAAACAAATGCTAAGTAATCACATGGAATTACATTACCTCTTGTTCTTACCCCTACAGATGGATCACCAATGATATTTTTAGGTGGGTGATCTTTCTTACATCTCCATTCCTTTGGATGATTTTCATGTGAAATGTCCCTTTGTTTAAGGTCTTCCAGAGGTGGATCTTTGTTGTCCTCAATTGATGTGTTCTTTAGTTTCTTGGACAATTCATTTGTTTCATCAATATCACTATCAACTTCTTTTCTCAGGAAAGGGTTAGTTTCATCAAAAATAATATGTACTGATTGTTCTATTAACAAAGTGCGCTTATTAAATACTCTATATCCTTTAGGTTTAGAAGCATACCCCATGAATATACCTTCATCTGATTTTGCATCTAACTTACCATGATCTCATTTGCCATTGTTATGGATGCAACATGGACATCCGAATGTCCTGAACTGACTGATCTTCATCTTCTTTCCCTTGTAGATCATATGTTGTCTTCTTCAAGATAGGCCTGATCATCACTCTGTTGATAATGTAACAAGTTGTGTTAACTACTTCAACCCAAAAGTACCTTGGCCGATCATATTCTGACAACATTGTTCTTACCATATCCAGTAGGGTTCTATTCTTTCTCTCAGCAACTCCATTTTGTTGTGGTGTCCTTGGTGCTGAGAAATTGTGCTCTATTTCTTTGTCATCACAGAATTTGGCAAATTTTTAATTTCTGGAACTCTCCTCCATGATCTGATCGGATTCCAATAATACTGTACTTCTTGTCTTTCTGTACCTTTTTACTAAAACTTACGAAACTTTCAAATGTATCATCTTTATGTTCTAGAAAGGACACCCATGTGAATCTTGAATAATCATCTACTATAACGAATCCAAAATTCCTTCCTCCAAAACTTGTGATCCTCATTGGCCCAAATAAATCCATATGAAGGAGTTCTAAGGGTTTAGAGGTTGTTACCATAGTCTTTGACTTGAAAGATGACTTGGTATGCTTTCCTTTTACACATGGTCCACAGACACCGTCCATTCTTGTGCTGACCTTTGGTAGACCTTCCATCAGGCTTCTCTTGATCAGCTTTCTCATGCCATCCAAGCTGTAGTTGCCCAATCTTCTGTGCCACAGCTCAGTTGACTGCTTCTTACTTGCTGCTAAATAGATATCATGATCCTTTAATTCTTCTAGGTAAAGCACGTACAGATTCTTTTATTTTTTAGCTTCGAAAATCACTGCTCCATCCTTTATGATACTGCACTTATACTCTTTGAACATGATTTGATGTCCTCTGTCACATTGCTGGCTTATGCTGATTAGGTTGTGCTTCAGACCTTTTATGCATAGTACATCTTCAATAAAGATTTTCTCTTTATTGCCAATAGATCTGCATCCTATCACTGTTCCTTTTCCATTGTCTCCATATGTCACTATGCCTTGTTCAGCTTCGAGGTGAGAGAATAGCTTTCTATTACATGACATATGCCTTGAGCATCCACTATCCAAATACCATTTGGATGCTCGAAGGTTTCCCTGAAATGAAAACATAAAGCTTTAGGTACCCAAGTTCTTTTGGGTCCTGGTTGGTTAGTGTCATCAATTTTTCTTTTAATTATCTATTTTTTGTGTTTGGTTGGACAAGTTATTTTACTGTGACCTTGCCTGTTGCAATGGCTACAGTATGTTGTTTTAGTTACCTTTTCATACAGAACATACTTAAAGTTTGATTTATATGAAGTATCTTGTTCAGCTACAAATTTAGGAGTTGGATACATTTTAGGGTATACTGTTGTGTCTTCATTATCTGGGGGTGTATAGCCTAATCCTTGTTTTCTTTTTCCTGATCATCTAGCACCTTTTTATATTAAGGAATTTTTCCCGTTGATGAATTTTTCTAGTGTACTAGATAGTTTTTCATTTTCTTCTGTTAGTGTTTTAATTTCCTTTTTCAATTCATCTAAGGTTTCTTGTTTTTCTAATTTTATTATTTGTTTTTTTTTATCTTTCAGATCTTCGCATAACATATCATTTCTTCTTTTATGTTCAGTGATTTGTTTCTCCATTTGCTCATTTTCTGATTTTAAATCTGAATTGGTATTTTCTAGGCAAACAACATTTTTCTTACTAGCTTTTAGTAATTTAGGTACGTCTCTATATTTACTAAAAAGTTCATTAAAAGCTTCTTCAAAGTCATCTGAATCTGAATCATTACAGGAAGAGAAAGATGAGTCTAATGTTACCTTTTCTTCAGTGTTGGCCATGAGTGCCAAGTTGGCTTCTTCTTCTTCATTGCTTGAGCTTGACTCGCTGTCTGAGTCACTACTGTTGTCTCAAGCCGCTACCATAGCTTTCTTCTTGAATCTTCTTGGTTTTCTTAAACTTTCCTTCTTTCTGAATTCACTTTTCTTCAGCTATGGACATTCTGCTCTCATATGTCCGGGCTTCTTACACTCATAGCATGTAGGCTCAGCTTTCTTTTGATCCTTTCCTTCTATCTTCTTAAAGTCTTTGTTTTTCTTGAAATATCTTCTACTGGACTGATACTTTTTCTTCTTTGCTAGTATTCTTTGTAGCCTTCTTGATAACATCGCTTCTTCGTCTTCGTCGTCTTCATTGCTTTCATTGTTGTCTTAAAACTCCTCTGACAAGTCTTCTTCAGCTTTGAGAGCATTTGAGTGTTTCTTTCGGCTCGAAGACTCTCCCAGTCTCTCCATGTTGATTTCATGGGCCATAAGGGACCCGACAAGTTTCTCCAATGACATCCTCTTCAGGTCATTGGCATCTTCCATAGCTGTTACTTTGGGAGTCCAAGAAGATGGTAGAGATCTCAGAATTTTTCTTACCATGTCTCCCATTTCATAAGTCTTTCCAAGACTAGCTAACCCATTTGTGATGTCTGTAAATCTGCTAAACATTTGGGTTATTGACTCTCCTGGCTGCATTTGAAACCTTTCATATTGTGTCACCAGTATGTCTATCCTGGTTTCCTTGACTTTGTCGGTGCCTTCGTATGTGATCTGAGCTTTTCCCACATTTCCATGGCGGATTTGTAGGCAAAAATTCTGTTGAATTCCTTCTTGCTAAGAGCACAGCATAGAATGCTCTTTGCTTTGCAGTTTAGGGAGATCTTTTTCTTGTCATCTTCGCGTAGGAATGTGTAGATTCCATGTTAGGTATGTTTCCTTTCATGCATGCTCGGGAATTCATGTTAATGGCTTTCATGTCTTAGTTGGTTGAAGGTAGATTTTTATGTGAGGAATGAATAGAAAGCATGTGATAGGTGATTCTATTTTAGGAAATCTGAAAGCATAGTCCATGTGTTTAAATTGTAGATTCACCATGATAGGTTGTAAAATTTAATGTCAAGCATGCTACATGTTGTGTCTTGTGAATGTGTATGTAGAACCTACTATGATATGTGCATGTACGGTATGTGTAGAAGTACTTGCGGAGTCTTTTAGACTCACTACTTGCTTCGGCGTACAGGTGTAGTTGCTGACGAGACACTTGTGGAGGAGATGTTGGAGACCGACTCCGAGCGTGGAGATTAGAGTGTTGGAGTACTTGTGACATTTTGTGATTTTCATAGTATGTAAATTGAACATTGTACTAGCATTATCATGGAAGAATGTATAAGTATGGACATCTATGTATTTGATTTTCAGCAATTTAAATTATGTGGACTTTTAGCTCTTTAAATGTTATCGAAACATGTATGTTAAATGTGGATGATGAATGAAATGAAGACGGTGGTTCTTTTACTTCCGCTACTCTGTTCTTATATTCACGTGTATCTCAGCTGAATGTCATTGTTGGGTAAATGTCCCACTGTGATGACGCTCGCTATACCGACGTGGGTTGGTATAACCGTACTGGTATAATGAGGGTCGTCGCAAAAGAAGAGCACGAAGAACACATGAAGATTGCATTGCAAGTCTTGGGAGACAACAAACTATACGCAAAGCTTAGAAAGTGTGAATTCTGGCTCGAAGAAGTGTCCTTCTTGTTGAACCACTCCTATATTTTACCCTTTTATTTTGGTGATAACAAAATATATGTTTAATTAATTATTATTTAAAATATTTAATATCATGTTTTTCTTAATAAATATAAATTTATGTGATTAATTGAATATTAAATATATTTAATACCATGATTTTTCTAATAATAAATTAAATATCATGATTTTCTAATAAATATAAATTTATGACATTATTGCCATGTGGTTTGCACTAAAACGATAAATCGATGTACATTCAATATACATCGATTTCAGTTCAAAGTGCCATAAGGATTCGCTCTCATAAGGATTTGATAAGTGACTCTCATAACGATTCGCTCTCATAAGGATTCGATAAGTGACTCTCATAAGGATTCGCTCTCATAACGATTCGCTCTCATAAGGATTCGATCTCGTAACGATTCGCTCTCATAAGGATTCGATAAGTGACTCTCATAACGATTCACTCTCATAAGGATTCGCTCTCATAAGGATTTGATAAGTGACTCTCATAACGATTCGCTCTCATAACGATTCACTCTCATAAGGATTTGATAAGTGACTCTCATAACGATTCGCTCTCATAAGGATTCGCTCTCATAAGGATTCGATAAGTGACTCTCATAAGGATTCGATAAGTGACTCTCATAAGGATTCGCTCTCATAAGGATTCGCTCTCATAAGGATTTGCTCTCATAAGGATTTGCTCTCACATGGATTCCTTTGTAACTCTCATAAGGATTTGATAAGTGAAACATGGATTCCTTTGTAAAACATGGATTCCTTTGTAAAAACATGGATTCCTTTGTAACTCTCATAAGGATTTGATAAGTGAAACATGGATTTCTTTGTAAAACATGGATTCCTTTGTAAAACATGGACTTCTTTGTAAAAACATAGATTTCCTTTATATTTCAAAGTGCATTTTGGCATCTAGTGAAAAAGTCAATATTCTTGATTTGCGTAATCCTCTATCTTTCTGACCGGAGATCTTTTTGCTTATCTTTTTAGATCTCTTCTCTCCTGCCAACAAAAGAGAGATTACTTACCACTTCTGGGTGGCATCAGAAAACATAAAGGTATGAGCCTTTTTGACAGAAACACTATTTTATCTAAACACTTTTTTCTATGCTTGCAGACCTCGTAGACCACAAATTATCAGAAGAAAGAGAAGATGAGCAACGGCTAGAACTCCAACGGATTTATTCAAAGCTGCTCATATAAAAGATGAAGCATGGCTGAAGAATATAATAGAGCTTTTCCTGAAGATCTTTTGAATGAGTGTACAACCAGTGAGGAACCTGAACTCCAAATACACTCAAAGAAAAAGAGAGAAAGAGCCTGAGCCCAAGAAGAAGTGTTCAAGCATCTGAAGCACTGAAGCATTCAAGCTCCTTCTCCTCTCTTCTCTCTCTCTCTCTGTGCATCTTGTAAATCTGGGGGAGAGAGTCTTTTGCTGAGAGTTCTTGTAGTTGGTTTTTATTTGTTCCAACTCTCAGCTTTGTTCTTTCTTTTCTAAGAAAGACTTTTGTCCAGCTGTAGGACTGTATACAGTGTGTAACCCAGCTAGGGGTTTGTGTCTAGCAGAACCGCACTGGGGTTTGTACCAGGAGGTTGGCTTCTTTACCTGTAAGAGAAGTGGGCTGCCTTCTTGCCCGGGAAAGAGAAGAAGACCAGCTGGGGTGCTGGGTGTTGTAGTGTCCTTAAGGGGGACTGTACCCTTGGTTAGTGAAATCCCAAGAGGTTGCTTGGGGACTGGACGTAGGACTTCCATGTGGGAAGGGCCGAACCAGGATAAATTTCTTGTGTCTTTTGTCTGATTGTTTATTTGCTTCCGCACTACTACTCTTTATCACACTAAACTAACCAAACCTTCGAGTGTTAATTTCTGTGTTTAAGTTTATATTTCAGATTTCAGAAAAACCTATTCACCCCCCTCTAGGTTAGATTGCTGCCGTACCAAAAGGGCCAACACTTCTTGGGCCATGTCATCTCAAAGGACGGCATATCCGTTGATCCCTCCAAAGTCGAAGCTGTACTCAATTGGGAGAGACCAACCAACGTCACCGAGATTAGAAGCTTCTTAGCACTGGTTGGCTACTACAGGTGGTTCATCAAGGAATTCTCCAAGATTGTCGTTTCTCGCATGCGTCTCACACGAAAGGAGAATCCATACTCCTGGAGTAAAGAGTGGGAGAAAGTTTTCAAACTCTTAAAGATTACCTTACTTCAGCACCTGTTCTCGCTCTGCCAATAGAGGGAGAAGGTTTCTCTGTTAACACCGATGCCTCAGGAACTAGGCTAGGGTGTGTACTGATGCAAAAGGAGAAAGTCATCGCCTACTCTTCTCAACAACTGATGACTCATGAAGTCAACTACCCTGTGCATCATCTAGAGTTGGCTGCCGTGGTCTTAGCCTTGAAGATCTGGAGACATTACTTGTATGGTGAAAAGTTCACTGTCTACTCAGACCATAAAAGCCTGAAGTACTTATTCTTCTAGAAGGAACTCAACATGAGACATAGAAGATGGCTAGAATACCTAAATGAGTTCGACTTCAACATCCAATACCATCCAGGAAACGGAAACGTCGTGGCTGATGCTCTTAGTAGAAAGCCGATGGTGTCTATTTCAAGTCTAGACCTTGGCGAGATGCAACTACTAGAACAATTCACAAGGTTAGACTTAAATGTTGAACATAGGGATGATCGAGTCTTGGTTGCCAATATCAAGATTCAATCCGACTTGTTGGAAGAGATCAAAGTTCAACATGATGACGATCCATTCTTGGTTCGCATCAAGGAAACTTTATCCGAAAGACTGGACTTTGCCATGACCGAAGATGGAAGGCTAGTATTTTAAGGGAGGACATGTGTCCCCGATAATGAAGAACTGAAGAGGAAGCTAATCGATGAAGCTCACAAGACGAAGTACACTATTCATCCTGGAGGTACCAAAATGTATCCAAACATGAAGAGAACGTTTTGGTGGCCGAACATGAAAAGAGAGGTAGCTGAACATACCGCACATTACCTTACTTGCCAACAAGTAAAAGCCGAACACTTGTGCCCTGCTGGTGTACTAAGACCGCTAGATATTCTGAAATGGAAATGGGAAAGCATTGGCATGGATTTCATCATGGGTTTACCCAAGACTCGTGGTGGACTCGACGCCATATGGGTCATAGTCGACCGACTAACCAAATCCACCCACTTTCTGCCTATAAAGAGTAAGTGTTCAGTGGAGGTACTAGCTGCCTTATATGTTAAGGAGTTTGTAAGACTACAGGCGTTCCATCATCTATTGTCTCGGATCGAGATCCGAGGTTTACATCTCACTTCTGGAAGGGACTGCAAGGTGCACTAGTTACTAAACCCAACTTTAGTACCGCATTCCGTCCACAAACTGATGGGTAAACTGAAAGAACCAACCAAATAGTGGAAGACATCTTTAGAGATCAATATGGTCCAAATGGCTATTAGAAGTTCGCTCTTATCTAGAATCACGCCGGATCTCTGGACCTATGCTTAACTTGGCCAGTGGTAGGGTTGTGAGTTCCACCTGACTGCCAACACCAAGTGCGCGTGTTGGGCAACTATTACTATCGCTCGTTACTCAATGTTTCTTGTGCAATGACCATAAGTTCTCATCTATACTCTACTCGCTCATCTATTCACATTCACTCCACTATCTCGTCTATTCATCTAGCACTCTCATCTATTTCTTGGTACTCTATATTGGCCATTGACTGATTGTCTAAAGATAAACAATATAACTAATGTCTGGCAATATATAAAGGGCCCGATCTGGTCCTGGGATGTGCGCCCGAAAGTGCTAGTGCCCATGGGAGTTAAATGATCAGACTGATTGGCATTACACTCGAGTGCTATCTATCTCGACTATCTAAATGACAATCAAAAGTGCTATGTTCTCTCGTTGTCTATTAACAAAAGTGCTATACTATACCCGTTATGCTATTGCTATACTTTGTGCTATTTGTGCTATGGCCATCCTGCTATTTTGTGCTATACTCGACTCTTGTACTATATTTGGAAAGTTGTGCTATTTCGTTCACGTGCTATCCTACCTCCACAAAGAATGCGAAGAACGAGACCCACACGGCGTTTCCTCGGCTCCATGCAGCGTCCTTACAGTGAGAACATGTCGAAAACACTTTCAGAATGCAAAATCGCCGAGAAACCACCGCACAACACCTCCCCTGGCCGAGCAAAGCTTGCAAAAGCTCTGTTCATCCAAACTTATTTAAAAATGCATCTCGGTTGGGAACGCGACGTACATAACTGTCGCGACCTGAACGCGACGATTCTGGTTGTCGCCTTCCCAAGGTCGATGTCAGCAGCCGCCCAGTGTACGACACGCTGCGCGCATGCAGACGACAACTCAAAACAGTAGTTCCATGAACGTGACACCTAGGGCGGTCGCGTTAAGAACGCGACGCTCCTCACTGTCGCGTTCACAGACAGTGAACAGGTAGGCGCTTTGGGCCCAACCTATCGGCCCACAACACCCTGAAAACCTGTGTGAACACCTGCTGCACACGTCATTGGCCACACACTAGCCTCCACAAGCACAATGTCACGATCTGAACGATCATTACGCTATAAGAAATCCAATGACCAATTTGGCAAATTTAGTCGACTGATAATAAGAGGCCAATCGATTGTAGAACAAGGCCAATCAATTGAAGAACAAGGTCCAATCGATTGATGACCAAGCAGAAAGTCGGAAGACCGATCTGGAAAAATTGGACGACTGAGCTATCAAGTACTTGTTGGCATTGGGATAGTCAGGAAGTCGGACGACTGACTTGAAGAAATCGGTCAACTGATTCCGGCATCCTATTGTAACAACCCGAATTTTTAAATCCCAAATAAATGGGGATAAATTAGTAGACAAGATTAAGAAAGGTCTCAATCAGGATAATTAAAGTAATGAAGCCAATAAAAGAAGTCTAGGGATGAGTGGGAAGTTCATGAAAGGGGGATACTAACCACCAGCACCTCGACTGGTCAAGAAAATAACACAGTTAGTTGAAGTAGCACTTCGTATATGACGAAGTGAAACTTCATATAAAACAGAAGAAAATGCAGTTAGACGAAGTTGAACTTCATATATGACGAAGTTAGACTTCGTATATGATGAAGCTTGATTTGGTTGATCATGAAGAAAACGTGCATGATGAAGTAAAGGTAATCGATGTTTTCCTCCAATAATTGATGTTCAAATGAACAATCGTTCTTTATCCTTCTTTAATCGATGTTTTTTTTTTAGTAATCGATGTTCAAATGAACAATCGATGTTTTTCTTTCAGTAATCGATGTTTTTCTTTCAGTAATCGATGTTCAAATGAACAATTGATGCTTTTCCTTCAGTAATCGATGTTCAAGTGAGCAATCAATGTTTTTCCTTTAGTAATCGATGTTCAAATGAACAATCGATGTTTTTCCTTCAGTAATCGATGTTCAAGTGAACAATCGATGTTTCCCTTCAATAATCGATGTTCAAATGAACAATCGATGTTTTTCTTTTAGTAACTGATGTTCAAGTGAGCAATTGATGTTTTCCTTCAGTAATCGATGTTCAAATGAACAATTAATATTTTTTCTTCAATAATCGATGTTGGTTAGCAATCGATGTTTAAGGACAATCGATGTTGGTCCACAATCATTGTTTGAGTAGTAATCAATGTTGGTCTACAATTGATGTTTAAGGATAATCGATGTTGGTCTGCAATCGATATTTAAGTAGTAATCGATGTTTAAGAACAATCGATGTTGGTCCACAATCGATGTTCTAAATGAGCAATCGACGTTTCCTTCAACAATCGATTGACTTTATTGCAATCGATGTTTTCTTTCACCAATCGATTGCTTTCTATGCAATCGATGTTTCCTTCAATCGATTGCCTTCTATGCAATCGATGTTTATCCACCAATCGATTGCCTCTTTATGACAATCGATTGACTTGTGGATAATCAATTGCCTTGTTACAATTGATTGTCTAGTTATTCAATAATCGATTGCCTTGTTATTTGGCAATCGATATGGCTTTTAAACACCAATTGATGGAGGAATTTTGTTCTCCAATCAGCCCTTCCACAACCAATAGTTGGCTTCATCAGTACTTGATGTGGATCTTGAACACAAATTGATGGGGCCTTGCCCTCCCATCATAACAGGACTACCTAGAGACTTAAATATTAGAAGGATTTGATTAGTTTGTACTTGGAAAGAACCCCTAGGACATATCACTTTAGGAGTTGGTAAAAATGCATGGCTCAAGTATGGTGGGTCTGTCCTTTTCTAAACCAAGTCAAGGGTAGGTATGACAAGGAGTATGGCCTGAAGTATGACAGATCATGGCTATCTATCCTTCTAGTATACTAAGTCAATGTTAGGTATGGCACAGTATGGTTCGGGCATGGCCTATGTATGGTCAGATTGGACTTTCTATCTCCTTTTATTCCTTCTATAGGAATAAAGAAAGAGTCCTAAATGGGACCAAAGACCCCTTAAATAAGCCATATGGCCTTTCTTGGTCAAACCTTATGATCATCATATCCTAAAAGGCTGTCTGAAGCCTTTTTCTCTCTGCACCCACTGCCTTGACCAAAGAAGAACCGAAGGTGATCTTGTAATTTGAAGAGCTAGATTGGGATGATCCTGCAGCTTGGAGCTTGAAGCTAGGAGAGCTTGGAAGTTCTTCATCCTTGGACCCTTGCCTCGACCTGCTGGAGCTAGACATCAAAGAGTTTCTTCTTCCTCTAAGCCTTGCATCAAACAAAAGGAGTGGATTTGAAAGAGCAACCCAAAAGGTAGGTTTTCTCGGGCACAAATTAAACTGCTTGTTCTTGTTCTAAGTATCCTTAGATTTTTCATGATAAGAACCTAGTGGAACACCTCTTATTTACCTAAATGTCTGATCAGTAGAGTGTTAGGATTCCCTGACCCTCACCCCCTACGAGACCTTCCTTGTTTCAATCTGTTCTTGTGGAATATGACCCTTGTTCCTATGAAGTATGTCCAGAGTTTC
This sequence comes from Colocasia esculenta, assembly GCA_014218235.1. Taxonomy (NCBI): domain Eukaryota; kingdom Viridiplantae; phylum Streptophyta; class Magnoliopsida; order Alismatales; family Araceae; genus Colocasia; species Colocasia esculenta. The sequence continues at coordinate 106,279,947 of CM024755.1, read as the reverse complement.
TTGATTTTTCCCAGAATAGGAACCCATTTGATCTGTCTATTAGTCCATGCATTTCCAGAACCCTTAGATTGGAAGTACAACCTTTGAGTTTGATTATGTGATGGTTCCAACAACCTCCTTGTTGGGATCCTTGTCTAAGTCTCCTGTCAACTTCGACTGTTCTTCTTATAAAACTTCAACTGGCCCTTCTGGCCACTTCGACTATTATCTTTTGTCAAACTTCGACTGGACCTTTGTGGCAACTTCAACTGTTCCCTCTTGTACACTTCGACTGTTAACTCGATTAGCCCTTCCGGCCACTGTGATATGTCCTATAAAAGAGCAACCAGTAAGACAATAATCTAAGTACGTTGTACATGTTCAAAATGGTAAGAAAGTGAAGATTATTCTAATGACTCCAAATTTATCTTAATTCTATTCCCTTGTGATTCAATTGAAATTTCCATCTTTGAACCTACTTGTCTTGAATCTAAAAGCGAAGGAAATGTATAGGAACCCTCTTGATCTTGTTTATATGAGTTGATCCATCATGATTGCTTGAAATCCTTGCCAATCTGTACTCTTGAAGTTCTTTAATCTGAGCTTATGTTGTTGGCTTCTATGAAATCCTACAGTTTGTCCTTCTTGACTCCAATGGCCATCTTGTTCTTGAAATCAACACTATTGTTGGGATGATATCCCTGATCAAATGCCTGTGCAATAGGGGCCTGATCCGGTCCTGGGGAGGAGCGCCCCGACGTACTTGATAACCTGGGGAGTATGGATCAACAAATTTGAGTGGTGCTTGGCATTGGCATTCATATGTATGCAAGATTGGAAAGTGCCTCTTGTTATATGGTGTGAATGAAGCACGATGTGCTTACTTGATATGATATGTTTGACTCACTTGCTCGACTTGATAAGTTTGATTCACTTGTAAACGGCCAGTTTCCTATTCTTGTTACATGATTTATTGGAGTATAGCTTGTGTAACACCCTCCTCCGACTTCACACAAACACATACATATACCATACATATAAACTTTGATCGGAAGAGGGGTTACGCTGATATCTTCTTCATCTCTTCATCGTTCGCAGCGGAATTGGGATTCATGTGTAGCTGAGATTATACACACCTTCAATCTGAAAGGGTTGGAGAAAACGAAGGCATGAGTCGGAAGGACTCAGTAGGTGAAATTAAACATATATGGATCGAAAACACATTTGCTCATGAATTTCATACTTAACAGAAACATATAGCTCAAATTGATTTCATAATGAGCTCAAACAAATCACAGAATAATAAGATTCATATTTGTCTTTCAAAATTCAGACCATAACTTGATTTGAAAACGAATTCGACAGGCATCACCGCTCTCAAGAGGTCACTAAATAGACGTAAATACATCCTCAGTGCCTAGGCGATTCCAGAACCTTAGATCTTGTTCATTGCGCAAGAACGGGGTTTATTACCCACCATCGTTAGTCCATTGACTTGAATTTACCTACAAACTGTCACCCTCAGCTGATCACAAGTGGCTGGTGCTACCACAAGTGATCCTAAACCCTCTTTTGAATAGAGCACTATCTTCATATCATAAATTTCTTTCCATGAGCATAACAGAAATTGGAAAATCAAAGGTAGTTTTGATTGAGAACTAATACAGATATCTTGGTGACAAAGTTGCTCGGAGTTCAATAATATAAGAAAAACAATTAATTGAGATAGGGTTATGACTCAAAGCCAATAACTTCAGAAGGTTGAAATCACATAAGAACCCAAGGAAATGAAGATCCACAATTGTCATCACAAGTTATTCACATATCATAAGGTGTTCAAATATATGAACTCTCAGGTGATCAGGTTTTATAGACTCAGTTACCGAATACGGGAGAATAGACTCAATCGGAGTACTATTCGTAATTGACAATGTTAAGAATAATTCAAGGGAGGTTAAGGTACATAATGTGGGTAAACTTTGCTGTAATATGACAGTAAATACCAAGATCATTAAGTGGGTAACTTGCTAGGCTTTTAGGATGAAGTTTAAGCAAGAGTTCTATCATGCAAAGTTGCTGAAATACAAGATTGGACAATAGCTGTCGACAGCCAGGAATGGGCTGTCGACTGATAACAACAGCCAGAGCTCAGTTTTGCTGGTTCTGTGTCTACCCGTCGACAGCTACAAGATGGTTGTCGACAGCTAGCCATAGTCCCAGTTATTTGAAGTTCTGGAAGACTTGCGCCTGTCGACAGCTATGGGCTGGCTGTCGACAGATAGCAGCAGTCCTACCAGGAATGACTTTAAATCCATCCTAAACACCCTAATTATAGAACTTATAAATCAAGACATGTTTTATATCAAATAGAAGAGTCTAATTGTAGTTCTCACAGCGGTTTATAAGCTAAACAAGCAAGATGAAAGAGGAGGTTTGCAATTCAAACTTGTCTTGCTTGAAACTAAACATAGTTTGGTACTGGAAGTATAGATTTGATAGCAATAATTTAATGGAAGAATTCTACTAGATGGACACTAAATCACATTGTGTTTCATGGATCTAAATCAAGACTTGAAGTACCAAACATCTAAATAGAAATAGTCATACTATTCTCAAGATATTAAGACTTCTAACAAAACTCTATAACACGAACATGGATCAAGGGTGGAAGAAGAAGCAAGAGAGTTATTCTTGAGGCAAAATAGGAACCTTCTCTTCCCTAACAAGAGATGTTTGTCACAACTAAAGAAAGAACTGTAGAACCACAAAGGTAGCACTTGATTTCTCAACCAGAGTTATTTATTATTCAAAGAAGATAGGTCTCAGGAGAAGGAGATGAATCCTATCTATCTGAATTCTTCCTTTGGTGTAGAAACCCACAATTCACAATGTATAGCAGATGGAGAGATGGCCACAAGCAAAGGAGGAAGCAGCTAAAGCAGCAATAACCACTAAAGTCTGCTTTACTGGCTTCCCAGCTACACCCAGCGGCAGCTCCAGCAGTAGCTTGAGCAGGACCAAGAGATGCACAAGGTGTAAAACCAACAATTCTAGCTACACACCCACTCTGTAGTCATGTGAACACAGCAGCAGCATAACAGGGAAGGAGTCAGAAAGATGGGTATGAAAAATGAGGGGGTGTATTTATAGCCAATTGGTCTTTCCATGCACAACGCCACGCAGGTTCACAGGTGTTGGGGTAAAAAACCCATTTAACCACCCACAGCCACCTAGCTCATGCACCTCTCAAGAGTTCATGGTAACTAACGTGTAAAGATGTTAATTTAGCATGACATGGGCTTGCGTAGCCCATGCTACGTCAGAAAGATAAATTCCCCAAAAATCCTTCCCGTAATTAGGCCTTAATTCAGCTGGCCCAATAATCCCTATGTAAAGGTGTCCAAACAAAGTCCGTTTGTATTAAAATTTCAACCCTAGCCTAATGGGATGGTTTTACAAATTATGATGATTTTAGTTTAATGTTTAGAATTTATTTTCCACTCGGTGAAAAATCACCCCAAAAATAGTTGCGTCGGCTAAATTTTAAAATCCGGTCGTCAAAATTGCAGATAATTACATATTTGATATCACCATATTTTTCTAAGAATTATGGTGTTCTCAGATTTCATCTTCGTTACAGTTTTCCGGTGTCGCCCTGTCGGGGTGCGCACGACCGAAAGTGATATCTGGGTATGATAAAGTGTCTTAAACATTCTCTTAATCCTAAATATCTCAATTTAAGTCTAATCGGTTTGTATAAACAAGAATTTATAAGTAAAATATGATATTTGAATTCGAGGGTATTACATTTCTCCCCCTATTAAAATAAATTTCGTCCTCGAAATTGGCAAATGTTACTTACCGAATAGTTGTGGATACTTTTCTTTCATTTCTTGCTCTAATTCCCACGTTTCTTCTTTGATAAATGCGCTTTTTCATAAGATCTTCACCATAGAAACTACTTTGTTTCTGAGGACCCGTTCTTTCCTGTCCAATATTTTTACTAGTTCCTCTTGCACGGTTAAATCTGACTATATTTCCACATCTTCATGGCTGATTATATGAGAGGGGTCCATTATGTATTTCCTTAACATAGATATGTGAAATACATTATGAATGTGTGACCAAGAGGGTGGTAGAGCTAACTGATATGCTACCTCCCCTATTCTTTGCAATATCTCAAAAGGTCCTACATATCTTGGACTGAGTTTTCCTTTCTTACCAAATCTCATGATACCTTTGGTTGGAGAGATCTTTAGAAATACATGATCACCTATGTTAAACTCCAGTGGCCTTCTTCTCCTATCAGCATACTTCTTCTGTTTGTCTTGAGCTATTGGTAATCTCTTCCTGATTAATTTAATCTTCTTTGAGCAGTTCTGAATTAATTCTGGCCCAATGAGACTCTTTTCTCCCACTTCTGCCCAACAGAGGGGTGATCTACAAGGTATACCATATACTTGTATGGTAACTATTATTGTATGCAAACTCAATTAAGGATAGGTAATCATCCCAGCTACCACGCCAATCCAAACTGCAGGCTCTTAGCATATCTTTGAGTGTTCTGATAGTTCTTTCTGATTGGCCATCGGTTTGTGGATGATATGCTTAACTGAATTTTAATTGTGTACCCATGGCTGCCTGCAAACTTTTCCAAAATCTAGCAGTGAACCTTGGATCTCTATCCGAAATTATTGACAAAGGAATTCCATGAAGTCTTACTATTTCCTTTATATACAATTGAGCCAAATCTTCTAATGATTGAGTCTTCATAATTGCTAGAAAATGAGCCGATTTAGTTAATCTATCCACAATTACCCAAATAGCATCATGCTTCTTTCTTGTCTTTGGCAAACCCATTACGAAGTCCATGGTTATCTGCTCCCATTTCCATATTGGAATTTCAATTAGTTGCATAGGCCCTGCTAGCTTCTGGTGCTCAGCCTTTATTTGTTGACATGTCAGACATTTACTCACAAATTTTGCTATGTCCTTTTTCATTCCATGCCACCAAAACTACTTTTTCAGATCTTGATACATTTTAGAGCTTACAGGATGAATCGAATACTGAGATTTGTGCCCTTCCTTCAATAACTCACTTTTAATTTCTTCATTCTCCTGTAGGCATATTCTGTTTTGAAACCTAATTATCCCTTGACTATCTCTGGCGTATCTTGGTGTGTTTATTTTCTCTTTTAGTTTCTGATCTTGGTTCTGTGCTTCACCAATTTTATCTAATAATACTGACCTTACTATTAATTGTGCCAATATCAGATTTTCTGTACCACACCTTGGTGAGTATTCAATCAAATCTGTCATTTCTTTCCACTGTTGGTGCAATTGCAGTGCTCTTGATTTCTTTCTGCTCAAAGCATCAGCAACTACATTAGCTTTAACTGGATGGTAATTCACTGTAAAATCATAATCCTTCAAAAATTCTAACCATCTCCTTTGTCTTAGATTCAGTTCCTTCTGGGAAAATATGTACTTTAAACTCTTATAGTCAGTATAAACTTCAAATTGTTCCCCATATAAGTAGTGGCGCCATATCTTCAAAGCATGTATGATCGCTGCCAACTCTAAATCATGAGCCGGATAATTCCTTTCATGATCTTTTAGTTGTTTAGAAGCATAAGCTACCACTTTCCCATGTTGCATAAGAACACATCCAATTCCTTTTGTGATGCATCCATATACACTATAAATCCCCCGATCCTTGAGATAAAGTAAGAATCGGAGCTGTGGTAAGCTTCCCTTTTAATTTTTGAAAACTGGCCTCACATTTCTCATTCCACACAAAAGGTGTCTCTTTTCTGGTTAATTGAGTCAAAGGCATAGCTATAGAAGAAAAACCTTCAATAAATCTCCTATAGTATCCAGCTAATCCAAGAAACTTCGGATTTCTGATGGAGTTTTGGGTCTTTCCCAGTTCAGAACTGCTTCAACTTTACTCGGGTCTATAGCCACACCTTTTCCAAAAATCACATGACCCAAAAATTTTACTTCCTTGAGCCAAAACTCACATTTACTTAACTTACCATACATTTGATGTTTCCTTAAGATTTGTAATACAACTCTCAAATGTTCCTTGTGTTCTTCTTCATTAGATGAATATATCAACACATCATCTATAAATACCACCACAAAATTATCCAAATAAGGCTGGAATACCCTATTCATCAAATCCATAAATACTGCAGGTGCATTAGTGAGTCCAAATGGAAGTACTAAAAACTCATAATGTCCATATCTGGTTCTAAATACTGTCTTAGGAATGTCATCTTCTTTAACTCTCAATTGATGGTATCCCGACATTAGGTCTATCTTAGAGAATATTGTGGCAGACCGAAGTTGATCAAATAAGTCATCAATTCTTGGTAATGGATATTTGTTCTTGATTGTAACTTGATTCAATTTCATATAATCAATACATAATCTGAGGGATCCATCTTTCTTTCTCACAAACAATACCGGTGCTCCCCATGGTGACACACTTGGTCTAATAAAACCTTTGTCTAATAAGTCTTGCAACTGCTTCTTTAATTCTGTCAACTCAGCTGGTGCCATTCTATAAGGAGCTATGGATATAGGCAAAGTTCTAGGTAAAAGTTCAATGGTAAAGTCAATTTCTCTAATTTGAGGTAATCTAGATAAATCATTAGGAAAGACATCTGAAAATTCTTTTACAACATCAATATCTTGAACTGATACCTGTTTATGCTCATTTGATATGGCCATCACACTTACCAAATAACCTTGACAACCATTTCTCAGCCATTTCGTGGCTTTAAGTGCTGATATAGTCTTCTTGTTTCCATTATTCTTTGGACATGCATAGTTGAAATCTGCTAATCCCGGCCTTTTAAATGTTAAAACTTTCTTATGGCAATCTAATACTTCATGATTTTCTGCTAACCAGTCCATTCCTAGTATAATGTCAAAATCTTGCATGTTATCCAATACATATACATATACGGTAAGTTCATACTCTCCTATTTTCAAATTTACTTCAGGGATGACAGAAGTAAGAATAACTATTTGACCAGTAGGACAGTCAAGTACCATACTTCCTACCAATTTCTCTGGTTTTTGAGATATAGAATTAACAAATACCCGAGAAATAAAAGAATGAGTAGCTCCAGGGTCAAATAATACTCTAGCATACATATTTTCAGTCAGGAGAATACCTTCAGCTACAGTAGGGTGTCCTGAGCTTCCTCCTTTGTCAAAGCAAAGACTCTAGCTGGTCCCTTAGGTGGTTGTCTTGGGGCTTGCTGAAAGTAGGGTTGTGGCTTCTACGCTTTTGACTGGTCTACTCTGTGTGGACAGTCCTTAATCATATGCCCTTTCTGACCACTTCCATAACATTTCCCTGCTACTTTCCAGCACTCATCACCGGGGTGTCTTCCTCCACATTGAACACACACGGGCCAACTCTTTTTCTGTTCTCCCTGCTGTTTGGTTGAATCAACCTTTCGCTTCTGACCTTCCGTTTCCTTGGTATACACATTTTTCTTCTTACCCCCATTGGTTTCTTTGTTTTTCATATATTCCATAAATTCATATTCCACTATAAATGCAGACTTCAGTGCTACTGCCATGCTCTGGGGATCTAGTGGAGCTACCTTGCTCCTCACACCGGGTTTCAATCCTCTCACAAACTTCTTTACCCTTCTGAGTTCATTATCACAAATGTGTGGTGCATATTTTTCCAGCTAAGTGAATTTTGTTTCATATTCCGCCACAGTCATGTCTTTTTGTTGTAATTGTAAAAATTCCACTTCTTTCCTATCCTTGATATATGGTGGAGTGTATTTCTCATACAACTCTCTCAGGAATTCTCCCCAACTAATGTTATCTTCTCTATTTCTAAATGCATTTCTCATGATAGATTGCCACCATTCATCAGCTCTATCCTGAAGCATATAAGTCGCCAATGTGACTTTGTCTTCTTCTTCACATCTAGTTGCCTTAAATATCTTTTCCATCTCTCTAACCCATCCTTCTACAATTTTAGGTTGGCTACTTCCTTTGAAGGCTAGAGGTCCCATCTTCTTAAATTTTTGTAACAACGATGCTCCAGAAATTCTTTCTCCACCCACATCTTGTTGGTTCTTTATTAGTGTTTGCACCAACCCCTGAAATGACTACACAAAAGTAGCAAAATCAGGAGTCCCAATACTTCCTTCTTGAGAGTTTCTGGCCGGTAATATATAGGGAACTTCCCCCTAAAACCTTCTTCAATTTCCTCATGTCTATCCTCACTGGATGTGTCGATAGCTTTCCATTTGTCTGCCATTTCTTGGAACACCATCAAACACATCCAATTAATTCATACTAACCACTTAAATTTTATGAACCAAAATGATCTTTAGAGATTCTAGAATACAAACAAATGTTTTATTTATTTCCTTTGTGAAAATGGTCACAGAGATATCTATCACCCATAACCTTGCTCTGATACCACCTCTTTAACACCCTCCTCCGACTTCACACAAACACATACATATACCATACATATAAACTTTGATCGAAAGAGGGGTTACGCTGACAAATTTTCGTTATGGGTAGATAAATCCGTGTAATGCTCAACATTAGCAAACCATTCCACAAAGGCGTCTTTGAACATATTATACTTCACAAGGTAACAAAGTACTAATACTCATTATTTACAAGAGCTAAGTTTCTCTCTCTAATTTAATACATCATCAACTAAAAGAAACTACTAAAACTACGCTATTCTTCTTCATCTCTTCATCGTTCGCAGCGGAATTAGGATTCATGTGTAGCTGAGATTATACACACCTTCAATCTGAAAGGGTTGGAGGAAACAAAGGCATGAGTCGGAAGGACTCAGTAGGTGAAAGTAAACATATATGGATCGAAAACACATTTGCTCATGAATTTCATACTTAACAGAAACATATAGCTCAAATTGATTTCATAATGAGCTCAAACAAATCACAAAATAAGAGTCGTATTTGTCTTTCAAAATTCAGACCATAACTTGATTTGAAAATGAATTCGACAGGTATCACCGCTCTCAAGAGGTTACTAAATAGACGTAAATACATCCTCAGTGCCTAGGCGATTCCAGCACCTTAGATCTTGTTCATTGCACAAGAACGGGGTTTATTACCCACCATCGTCAGTCCATTGACTTGGATTTACCTACAAACTGTCACCCTCAGCTGATCACAAGTGGCTAGTGCTACCACAGGGGATCCTAAACCCTCTTTTGAAGAGAGCACTATCTTCATATCATAAATTTCTTTCCATGAGCATAACAGAAATTGGAAAATCAAAGGTAGTTTTGATTGAGAACTAATACAGATATCTTGGTGACAAAGTTGCTCGGAGTTCAATAATATAAGAAAGACAATTAATTGAGACAGGGTTATGACTCAAAGCCAATAACTTCGGAAGGTTGAAATCACATAAGAACCCAAGGAAATGAAGATCCACAATTGTCATCACAAGTTATTCACATCTCATAAGGTGTTCAAACATATGAACTCTCAGGTGATCAGGTTTTATAGACTCAGTTACCGAATACGGGAGAATAGACTCAATCGGAGTACTATTCGTAATTGACAATGTTAAGAATAATTCAAGGGAGGTTAAGGTACATAATGTGGGTAAAATTTGCTGTAATATGATAGTAAATACCAAGATCATTAAGTGGGTAACTTGCTAGGCTTTTAGGATGAAGTTTAAGCAAGAGTTCTATCATGCAAAGTTGCTGAAATACAAGATTGGACAATAGCTGTCGACAGCCAGGAAGGGGCTGTCGACAGCCAGGAAGGGGCTATCGACAGATAACAACAGCCAGAGCTCAGTTTTGCTGGTTCTATGTCTACCTGTCGACAGCTACAAGATGGCTGTCGACAGCTAGCCATAGTCCCAGTTATTTGAAGTTCTAGAAGACTTGCGCCTGTCGACAGTTATGGGCTGGCTGTCGATAGATAGCAGCAGTCCTATCAGGAATGACTTTAAATCCATCCTAAACACCCTAATTATAGAACTTATAAATCAAGACATGTTTTATATCAAATAGAAGAGTCTAATTGTAGTTCTCACAGCGGTTTATAAGCTAAACAAGCGAGATGAAAGAGGAGGTTTGCAATTCAAACTTGTCTTCCTTGAAACTAAACATAGTTTAGTACTGGAAGTATAGCCTTGATAGCAATAATTTAATGGAAGAATTCTACTAGATGGACACTAAATCACATTGTGTTTCATGGATCTAAATCAAGACTTGAAGTACCAAACATCTAAATAGAAATAGTCATACTATTCTCAAGATATTGTGACTTCTAACAAAACTCTATAACACGAACATGGATCAAGGGTGGAAGAAGAAGGAAGAGAGTTATTCTTGAGGTAAAATAGGAACCTTCTCTTCCCTAACAAGAGATGTTTATCACAACTAAATAAAGAACTGTAGAACCATAAAGGTAGCACTTGATTTCTCAACTAGAGTTATTTATTATTCATAGAAGATAGGTCTCAGGAGAAGGAGATGAATCCTACCTATCTGAATTATTCCTTTGGTGTAGAAACCCACAATTCACAACGTATGGTAGATGGAGAGATGGCCACAAGCAAAGGAGGAAGCAGCTAAAGCAGCAACAACCACTAAAGTCTGCTTTACTAGCTTCCTAGCTACACCGAGCGGCAGCTCCAGCAATAGCTTTAGCAGGACCAAGAAATGCACAAGGTGTAAAACCAATAATTCCAGCTACACACCCACTCTGTAGTCGTGTGAACACAGCAGCAGCATAACAGGGAAGGAGTCAGAAAGATGGGTATGAAAAATGAGGGGGTGTATTTATAGCCAATTGGTCTTTCCATGCACAACGCCACGCAGGTTCACAGGTGTTGGGGTAAAAACCCCATTTAACCACCCACAGCCACCTAGCTCATGCACCTCTCAAGAGTTACACATGATAACTAACGTGTAAAGATGTTAATTTAGCATGACATGGGCTTGCGTAGCCCAGCTATGTCAGCAAGATAAATTCCCCAAAAATCCTTCCCGTAATTAGGCCTTAATTCAGCTAGCCCAATAATCCCTATGTAAAAGTGTCCAAACAAAGTCCGTTTGTATTAAAATTTCAACCCTAGCCTAATGGGATGGTTTTACAAATTATGATGATTTTAGTTTAATTTTTAGAATTTATTTTCCACTGGGTGAAAAATCGCCCCAAAAATAGTTGCATCGTCTAAATCTCAAAATCCGGTCATCAAAAATTCTGGATAATTACATGTTTGATATCACCACATTTTTCTAAGAATTATGGTGTTCTCAGATTTCATTTTCGTTACAGTTTTTCGGTGTCACCCTGTCGGGGTGCGTACGACCGAAAGTGATATATGGGTATGATAAAGTGTCTTAAACATTCTCTTAATCCTAAATATCTCAATTAAAGTCTAATCAGTTTGTATAAACAAGAATTTATAAGTAAAACATGATATTTAAAATTTGAGGGTATTACAGCTTGACTTTTGTATTGTTCTCATGACATGATAAATAGTATGATTCACCTTGAATTCCTGCAATATGAAACTCTTGCCTGTCATAAACATGCTTCCTGTTTGCCTTGATCTCCTACTTGTTATTCTTGAATTTTAGCTTGTTAAAATATTAATTATTTATATTTTACTCGCACCATGAGATATAAATGTTAGGATCGGATATTCTATAATGGCAAAGCTAGAAGGGGGGGTTGAATAGATTTGCAGCAGAAACTTAAGCAATTTAAAAATTACTTCGAATTAAAAGATCTACTCAATTAAAACCCCTCTGATCTGATGCAACGTGTGTGAGCAAACTAACAGTTAGTGTGTAGACGAAATCCCTAGGCATGCATCTAACGCAATACAGATCAAACCACAAATCAAACCACAGTGCACAAGGGATTTTTTAGGTGGTTCGGAGATCACATCCAGCGACTCCTACGTCCACCCCTCACATAGTGAGGACACACTACTCAAGAACTGAGTACAACACACACACACGAGCACAACGGCTCAACCACACACACACGCTAGATCAAGTCCACAAAAGATCATATCCTCTAGCCTTGATCTGATCAACACACCACACACTGTGATCTATACACAACCCTTGTATAGATCACAAAGCACACACACTTCCACAAACGCCACGTACTGATCTCCAATCAGTACACACACACAGAGATATATGAAAGTAGAAAGAAAGAAGAGTTCTGAGTTGAAGATCAAATCCAGATGAAGAACTCTTCGTGGTGGTCGTCTAGAAGAACCTCATGCTTCGTGTTGATGATGATCAGATGATATAGACGAAGCTTGATTCACGGACAAACTGACTTCAACTCCACTCGTGAGATGGATCTTCCACGAACAGAATAGAGGGTTGAAGTAGAGAAGCAGGAAGAAAGCCTTCTCTTGGATTTTGCTTAGGGTTTTGGTATGGTGGCTTCTTTCTGCGAAAATACCTCAATATGTTCTATATATATGGGTGTTCAAGTTTGGAGAGACGTGGTAAAAGGAAACACACAAATATAAAACATATCCAAATCTCGTAACTGAGTTTTCTCTTCATCTGTCGACAGCCAGTATTGTGTTTGTCGATAAATGCTGACAGATTTCCAGTTTCCAAAAGCATGCTCTTGCGGGAAAGGTCTTCTCTGTGTGTGGCTGTCGACAAGCGATTTCTTACTGTCGACAGGCACAGTTCACTTGTGTTTCCTGAAGCTTGTTTGTCTTCCCTGTGCTTATCTGTCGACAGGGACCTTCAGAGCTATCGACAGGTGCTTACTTGATCTCTTTTTCTTGTTCTTTTGCTCTTGCATTTTAGTGTTTGTCTTGTATGCATTCACACCTACATTGAAAGACATTCTAAGTGAGATACAATGATTATATAGATGATCAATAGAAGCATGTACTTTCATGATTATATCTTGCTTGACTTTGTCACTGTCATCATGTTTCAACCATTCACACAACATCAATTAACATTGTTCATCATCAAAAACATTTAATCACAAACATCACACATGAGAACCCAACATTCTCCCCCTTTTGATGATGACAAAATTTTCAATTTTTACATAATTGATGTTTCTCCCCCTTTTGGCAACATTCAAAAAAATAGTGAGTGCACACATGGGTAAGAATGAAGCAAAGAACTACTTGACCCAAAACTGAATTGTGAAAGATTTGAGTAGGGAATGAGTGTTCAAATGGGATTGCAAGGTTGAGAATAGGTTGATACCAACTACAAAGTGTCATAAACACTAGTATTAAGACACATAAAAATTCTACAATGGTTAAGAGATAATACTCTGGGAATCTCAAGTTATAGCATTTAGAATACATCGTTCAAAAACATATAAAAATAAGATAAACCCTTTGAATAAAACCGTTGTAGAAAAATATATTTCTTAGTGGGTGATGTTCAGTTGGTATATGAAAGTAATGTCTACATGAACAATTGACAATAGACAACCCATTGCCCTTGATTTCAAATCATGAAGGCTTCACTCTATTTCTAGCATTGAACAATTTATTTTATCAAGTTAAAGTGGGAAAAGTGGTAATTAGGATCCCTTTCACCTTTTGACGTGAAGATAGACATGTGGAATGCTCGTACCCCCAGTTACTCAGTGTGAGTGACCATCATACCATTATGCAGAGATAATGAAAGGACTTTTTGACACGAAGACAGACATTTGTGATGCCCATGTCCCCGGTTACTCAGCTATGTGCATCATTGCTCTGCCTTTATCCCATTTCACAAGTTTGATGAACTTTTGAGTTTAGAAATAGGTAGTGTTTCTCTCTTTTTTAAATTTTAAAATCAAGGTCAAAGGTTATGTAAAGTCAAAGGCCACATAAAAACATTAAGTTCAATAACCTTCTTACTTATCAATCCACGTTAGAAACATGATCATCCACAAGAGAGTTATGCAAGTGAGTTAGGTTAAAATCATTAGATTTGTTCGATGTTTTCTAGATGATACAACCTGGACACAAGCACAAAATATTACATCAAAATCATTGTGATTAAGGTAATGTCTTTAATACAATGTGAGTATGAAAGGTTGTAATGAACATTAAGTCCAAATTCTCCCCTTGCACAAAAATAATGAACATACTCATGAAGAAATGTTGATGAATGTTGAGTATTTCACACATAAAGGGCATCTGTCGACAGCAAGAATGTGGCTGTCGACAGCTACTGAGATCCAGAAGGATTGGTGTTCTGGAAGAGGTCATCTGTCAACAGCTGAAGAAGGGGCTGCCGACAGGTACTTGAAAACTCAATTTTGAAGCTTTGAATTGAGTGACATGAAGACCAATATTTTGAGAGATAATTAAACAATGAATATGAAGAGTTTCTCTCAAACATTTCACTCAACCTACCTTGACTTACTCCCCCATTGTGTGTGCATATGATGTCTCATCATTCAAAGTAAATCAATCAATGAGATACACAACCATACCAATCATTTGCACACACAAGAACATCCATAAGCATGAAAGCACCAACATTCATTCTTTTAAAGAGATACATGTGGCAAGATTGATGTGAAAGAATGTTCCTCAAATAACTCACTCAAAAACACTTTTTGATTTACTCCCCCATAATGTATGCATGGTATTGAAATGAACATTCAGGCAATTCACATATGTTCATGTCAAGCAATTTGCACAAAAAGAGTATAAACATGATCAATTGAAGTTTTTGAGATTTTAAATTTTTCTTGATGATCTTTATACAGTAGAAGACTATTGATACTTGGCGGAGAATATTTCTAACGCATAATGATAGTTTCTAGACAAGACTGACTTGTCCTTCCACATTTCACCATTTGATATACCCAATAGTCACTATATATAAGATCAATTGTTCCTCAATTTTAGCATGAAATTTCAAGAACATTTTTGTGCTTTTTCAAATTTACTCCCCTTAACATATGTATGAACTGAACAGAGTTGGCAAGCAATTCACACATTTTTATGCACACAGAATCATGGACATAGTCAAGCAAGCATGATAATACAAACATGATTTCAATTGTTAAGAGGCATTGTCATTTGGGGATAGCATCAAAAACACATTTTTCATTGCTCAGATAGAATTAAAAATCCATTTCAATTCCAGCAATTCAAATCTGAAGTGATAAGTAGATTTTACCTTAACAGTCTTCAATCACAGTCTCAAAAATTTTACCTTTGTTCTCCAATCATTTCTTGCCTTGCACAGCCAATGTCATGAATCCATTTACACTGTATAGCTGCAAGACATCTCAACTTGTTGATCAAGCTGGTTTTGGGACCCACACTTGCTTGGGTCCTGCAATGACATTAATGTTAGGATTTAACAATGATTTCAAAATCCAAAGTGATTTTATTTTTGGGATAGATGTATTTCTTTCATTAATGGAATAATGAGCAGCACTAGTTCCACATTTTTCTTTATTATGGTTCAATACATCTATGTTTTCATGAGATATTTTGTTTTTAGGACTTTTAGCATGAAGAGCAAAACATTTCTTTTGTCCAGCAATCATGTTCTTAGTTACATGGAACTTCTGAGAATTTACAACATGAACATGATTTTTATTCCTATGTACATGGGCATGTGTATGAACATGGGGCTTGGGAACATGCACAAAATCATGATTCTTATGCCAACAGTTCTTAGACAAATGTCCATGTTGATGGCATGTATAGCATTAAACTATTTTAGCATATTTGTGAGAGTGTGGATTTTTCTTCCAACAGTATTTAGCAAGATGACCAGATCTATTGCATTTAAAACAAATGGGTTGAGCAATTACCTGGAGCTTACCATAGTTTGAATGCATTTGCTGAAATTTCTGAAGTCCTCTAGAATACCTTTGATCACCCTTGGGTTGAAAGGGTGGAGGTGGCACCCTTTGGTATCTCATGGCATGGTGTGCAATTGGAGAATGCCCTAAAGTCTTTTTAGCTACTGGAGGAGATGTGGAGACCTTGTAGAGTTCTATTTTCTTTTCCATTTTCTTTTTCTGATTTTCAATTGAAACATGATTCTTCCTTTTTGTAGCATTTTTATTCAAGTTATTACTTTGTTTTTGAACATTTTTCTGAACATGAACTTTAGTATAGTTTTGACTTTGTTTGATAGCCACTTCAAGTTCATTTGTCAATTTTTCTTTATCAGCTTTTAATGCAACAATTTCTTTTTCATAAGTTTGGAGTTGATTTTTCATGACATCCAGACCATTTCTCATTTTATTCTTTTCAATTTCAATTTGAACAATTTGATTTTCCAAGTCAACAATTTTCTTCTTATTATTATTGCATTCATTATTTAGTGGTCTGTCATGATACAAGCATTCAATCTTCTTTTTTAGATGATTATTTTCCTCGACCAATTGGTTGCATTTTTCTTTTATTTGATAATCATAAGCCATGTTGGAGATTTGTTTGTTCAATTGATCATTATCAAGTTTGATATTCTCATTATGATCAATCAATTTTTCATTTTCAGTTTTCAAATCAAAATTTTCATATTCAACCTGATCATGATCTTCTTTCAATTTAGAAAGCTTGTTTCCATAGTTTCTGACTTCATTCTCCATTTTTAATTTTTCATTTTTTTCATAGAATGCTTGAGCATTATCAATTATCATTTCATTCTCCTCCAATTTTTCTTTTAGTTTCTTGTTTTGAGATTTAACCCTTTTAAATTGTTTGCACATGTGCTCATAACATTCTATCAGTTCATCATAAGATATATCATTTTCTGAATCAATATCAGATATTGATCTATCAAATGGGTCTAAATTAGATTTAACTGATTCTTGAGACTTTCTTGACTTTTCTGACGAATGTAAACCTTCAGATTCGTCTGAGCTGGGAAAGCCTTTTGAGCTGCCATGAGCCATGAAGCATTTGTCCTTGGCTTTATTTGCAATCTTGCTTGTCTTCACAAAGGAGTCCTGCATTTCATCAACTTTGTCATCAAACCCAATAATCATAGGTCTATTTATGATGCTTGAGAACTTAGCCATATTTTTTAGTATGTTTCAAATGATTAGGCCAATCAATAGAATATTGAGTCAGATCAAAAGGCAATCAATCAGTTCAATCAGATCAAATCAGATTAGGAATCAGAGCGATTAAGCACACAAAGATAGATCTCCCAAAACACAACTGATGAACAGAAAACCTGCTATAATACCAATTGTTAAGATCAGTTATTCGGTAATGGCAAAGCTAGAGGGGGGGGGGGGGGTTGAATAGATTTGCAGCAGAAACTTAAGCAATCTAAATATTACTTCGAATTAAAAGATCTACTCAATTAAAACCCCTCTGATTTGATGCAACGTGTGTGAGCAAACTAACAGTTAGTGTGTAGACAAAATCCCTAGGCATGCATCTAGCGCAATACAGATCAAACCACAAATCAAACCACAATGCACAAGGGATTTTTTAGGTGGTTTGGAGATCACATCCAGCGACTCCTACGTCCACCCCTCACACAGTGAGGACACACTACTCAGGAACTAAGTACAACACACACACACGAGCACAACGGCTCAACCACACACACACGCTAGATCAAGTCCACAAAAGATCAGATCCTCTAGCCTTGATCTGATCAACACACCACACACTATGATCTATACACAACCCTTGTATAGATCACAAAGCACACACACTTCCACAAACGCCACGTACTGATCTCCAATCAGTACACACACACAGAGATATATGAAAGTAGAAAGAAAGAAGAGTTCTGAGTTGAAGATCAAATCCAGATGAAGAACTCTTTGTGGTGGTCGTCCAGAAGAACCTCATGCTTCGTGTTGATGATGATCAGATGATGTAGACGAAGCTTGATTTGCGGACAAACTGACTTCAACTCTTCTCGTGAGATGGATCTTCCACGAACAGGACAGAGGGTTGAAGCAGAGTAGCAGGAAGAAAGCCTTCTCTTGGGTTTTGCTTAGGGTTTTGGTATGGTGGCTTCTTGCTGCAAAAATACCTCAATATGTTCTATATATATGGGTGTTCAAGTTTGGAGAGACGTGGTAAAAGGAAACACCCAAATATAAAACATATCCAAATCTCGTAACTGAGTTTTCTCTTCGTATGTCGATAGCCAGTATTGTGTCTATCCACAAATGCTGACAGATTTCCAGTTTCCAGAAGCATGATCTTGCGGGAAAGGTCTTCTTTGTGTGTGGCTGTCGATGGGTGATTTCTTGCTGTCGACAGGCACAGTTCACTTGTGTTTCCTGAAGCTTGTTTGTCTTCCCTATGCTTATCTATCGACAGGGACCTTCAGGGCTATCGACAGGTGCTTACTTGATCTCTTTTTCTTGTTCTTTTGCTCTTACATTTTAGTGTTTGTCTTGTATGCATTCACACCTACATTGAAAGACATTCTAAGTGAGATACAATGGTTGTATAGATGATCAATAGAAGCATGTACTTTCATGATTATATCTTGCTTGACTTTGTCACTGTCATCATGTTTCAACCATTTACACAACATCAATTAACATTGTTCATCATCAAAAACATTTAATCACAAACATCACACATGAGAACCCAACAATAAATCCTACTGGGTTAGTTTGCTCATAAACCTATCAACATTCAGGTGATTTCGAGCATGATTAGCATGTAACCGAACCATTGTGTGTAGAGATTGGAAGCACCTTAGAGGAGTTTTATTTCTGAATTTTGGAGGTGTGAGCAAATCATGTATTGTGCTCATAAAACCCTTGTGGGATGGATCTGTGAGGAGTATTTTCTTGAAATTTAAGATTTGTACAAACCATTCAATGAATGAAAGAAGTAAATTGATGATTTGTCTAAGTATGAATCATAGATGGAGGAATCATATATTAATTATATTGTGTTTTATCTGTTGGGATAATATGATTATCATAGCAAATTTTATTGCAAATGCGATGTGTCAAATTATGAAATTTTAAAAGAGAATCTTGTTATGGAAGAACTTTGTTGTTGGAGAAAAAATTATGGGCCCTAATTGTGATGTTAGGCTTGGCCTTCTATTCCATTACCATTTGACTTGGATGCCGTGTCCCCGGTGTGTGTGACTTGAGGTGTTTGGTTAAGGTTTATGTTGATGGATTCAAGTTTTTAGATTTTTGAATTTCCGCTGCAATTATGATACCCGAATTTTAGGGGCATGGCACCTATGAAGATTCAACTCTTTCTAAACATAGAGGAACTCTTTGGGATTATAAATACAACATGTTCCTGTGTTTTGGTCGGAAATAATACACCTCCAAAATGTTGCTTTGTGCCCTAGAGTTCAGAGGAGGATTGTGAAGCCCTAGAAAGAGCCAACAGATGCTCTGAAGCTAAAGAAGCCAGAAGAATGAGTCTTCACATACAGAAGCCTTCCAGACATTCCTGAAACATGTTCTTCATCAGAAAGGCATTGACTACATGCTGATCCTGCAAGATCTCATTCCGAAGCTCTCTACATCTGCCAACCTTATTTTGTTACATTGTTGTGCAAAGACGATCACAAAGGTGATCTTCTGTGACAAGAGAACTCTGCATCTTACTATTTGAATTGATGTCCTCCTATTTGCATTTTTATTTTTCTTTCTAGAACTCTGATCATCATCGTGTGTATGTGTGTGTGTGCTCGGTCTGTGAGCACGTTGTGGGTGTGTAGTGCGTATGTGCATACATATTGGGTTGTCTCGTCCCCAAAAACGACGTGGGGTTTGTGTTGTCATCGGAATCAACCGTGTGTGGGGGATTATTTGTCACGTCCTGAGAATTACACAGTGGATAATATTCAGATAATTCGAGTCGATATTCTGAGACGTGAACAGTCGGCAAATAAGCCTCTATCTAGCAAGCACTAATTGTATATCAACGCAACATCATAATAGGGCCCAATTAATGAACTCAATTGAAATTGTATTCAAATCTCATCTCATTGTATCATAGTGAACTAATACAACTCTTTAAACATAGTATAACAGGACTAAGACTCAATAAAAGGAAAAGTACATTTATTCCTCACTACCTACTACATGAATCTAACACTCCAAACAAACTAACTATAGATAGACTCAAGTGTTGGGACGCTCATCACTCGGACGCATTTCCATCATCGACTTGCTCCTCTTCTTGAATTTCATAGTCACCTAGAATGGTTAAAAGTAGGGAATGAGCAAACTAGCCCAGTAGGATTTATATCTCAATGTGCGGGCAATGATATAAGTGATTAGAAATTTAGAACTAGGTAAGCATGATTGTCATGATATGCATGTACGAATAAAACTCATTAAACAAGATACTTGAACAAGCCAGAAGGAATGATCATGATAGAGCAAGATCTAGAATGATATAACGATCAAGAGTTATCACTAGTGTGTCATGTAACAAGCACGCAAGATATCACTTTAAATTGCAATAATTGTAGGATGGCCATATCACACAAGCAAGTAAGCACTAGCACGAGCACGAGCACGATCATGTAACATTAATCAAGCATGAAAACACTAATGTACACCAAGGAAAGATCCACCTTGAAATGCACACTAGGACACGTGTATGTGGTTATTGTATCTAGCATTCAACACGCAAGTACTCCCAATGCAGATGCAACGCCAGTAATCATTATACCCCATGGTTAACAGTATATTTATGACTCCCCATCATTGGGGCTAGACTGGAGCCCTTGGAAACTCTCTGTGCCCGATCAGCATCTCACTATTTTTCAATGTAGATACCCACAGTCATTGATGGCCAATAAGAGTTTCAAAATGTAAGCAAGTGTAATGTCATGTTCATGATGATGATGAGAACAAGTAGTAAGTAATGTGAACATGATTTCATGATAACAATAGTCAAAGGATAATTTTGGCAGCATAACGGCACAATTTATACTTTATTTCACTCTTTACATTAATGGCTTAACTCTAGATTATAAATCACACTCAAGAGAACAAGAGAAGAAAGGAAGTGCACGCTATCTCCAAGGAGCTTCACTGGTACAACCAACTCGGTCTCCATGAGGGAATCCACGGAGTATAGAGAATTACGAAGGACTTAGAGAAAAGGTCGCTTGTCTGTCAATATGGAATGACCAACAGAGAGCTTCCAATCCCCTAAGAAATGGCTACCTAGATGTTCAAGTGTGTAGTGAACACATGTCTCAATCCACAATCCATCGGTTTCAAACTTGCGGAAAACAATTAACATGAAAGCATGAGATGAACTATGCATTTAACTATACATGGGTTTGTAATATTTTTAATATAACAATTATCATTTTGGCAAGATAGAACAGTAAGAAGAGCAAATCACTAGTTGCATGAATGGTTACATCATTAAAGAGAAATTAGAATAACATTCATGTAGTTATAGCTTTTACATGGGTTGACTGCTTTTAAGCCATTATTAAACAGACCTCATGCAATGACACAAAACCAAGACATGCAAACTATGATCTCTACACCATGTAAACAGGTCTCGGGTAGGTTGTGAAATCCACGTCGGACACAGTCGATGATCTTCTGGGATTTAATTTTCAGGAAAGGAATGAATCTTCCACAAAGAGCAATATCACAATGAGATTGGAGGGAGGGATTTCCTCTACGGAATCAATCAAATCTTCTTCAAAGAGGATAATATTACAATAGATAATCTATCAAAGGAAAGGGAGGTATCCTCACCGCCTCCATGCACATCTCCGCCGCATGTTGTTGATTGCGTTGGGATGA
Source organism: Colocasia esculenta (assembly GCA_014218235.1). Taxonomy (NCBI): domain Eukaryota; kingdom Viridiplantae; phylum Streptophyta; class Magnoliopsida; order Alismatales; family Araceae; genus Colocasia; species Colocasia esculenta. Next base: position 106,258,204 of record CM024755.1, on the reverse strand, counting down.
TAAATAGAATGAGAGAGGGAAAGGATGAAGGTAAAAAGGAAAATAAAGATCCTCCTAATATTGATCAGAGAAAATTTCACTCCTTGCATGCGGTGGATGAAATGGACAAGAGGAAGAAAGCCAGCAATGGGGCGAACCAACAAGGAATGCAGCAAAATGGAAAGGAAAGATCCCAGGCAAGGTGCTTCAGGGATTACTTATCACAGCAGATCTTAGGTTCGGTTTTCTTCCTTCCAATTCTTTACATGAAGATTTGTAGCTGGAATGTTAGGGGAATCAACAGTCCTAATAAGCGTAGAGAGCTTAGATCTATTATCATGTCAAAGAAGATTGATATTGTCATTATTCTGGAAACTAAGATTAAGCTGGTAAATGTGGATATTTGTAAAGCTCAAATATGGCCGGAAGCTGATTTAATCCACAATAGCAACCTCTCTAATGGGAGGATTTGGGTGCTCTGGAACCCCGCAATATACTCTTTCAAAATTATTGACATGAGTCATCAAATTATTCAATTGCATGGAACTCACTTGACCACGAAGGAAGATTTTCATCTATCAGCTATCTATGCTTCTAATCTTCAACTTGAAAGACTATCTTTATGGGAGACTATTGTTAAACATGCTGGTTCTTCTATTGGTATCTGCCCATGGATTGCTATTGGTGATTTTAACTGTGTTAGATATGCTTCTGAAAAAGTGGGAGGTCAGCCGGTTCCTGAGCAGATTCTTAAAGCTTTTGAGGATATGATAACTTGTTCTGGTCTTATGGACCTGAACGCTGTGGGAAACACCTTATCTTGGCATAATTGCTCTTTGGGAGGAAGAAGGATTGCTGCTAAACTTGATAGATGTCTTATCAATGATAAGTGGATGACTCAATTTCCTGATGGCTATGTGGATTATGGATCCACCTATTTCTCTGATCACTCCATTCTTACTGTTCATACTTCCTCTATGGTGACCTATGGTCAGAAGCCGTTCAAGTTCTTCAACATATGGACTCAGCACAAAGACTTCAAGGATGTCGTTCAATCAGCTGGAATCAGCAATTCTATGGCTCTCCTACTTTTATTCTTTGCAAGAAACTAAAGGCTGTCAAGGAAGCTTTAAAGAAGTGGAAAAGGAGATTTTTGGAGATGTGCATAACTCTATAAAACACTGGAGGGAGGAAGTTTCTAAGATCCAAGCAAAACTGGCGCACAACCATAGAGACCAGGCTCTTATTGAAGAGAAAACCGAATTAGACATGAATATCTTAAAGCTATTGACATGGAGGATCCTTCTATAAGCAAAAATCTAGACAGAAATGGCTATCTCTGGGGGATAGAAATTCTAAATATTTTCATGCTGCATTCAAAGCCAGGAAATCTGTCAACATGATACGAAGATGCATTAATTCTGATGATGGTTATTGATGATATTGACAAGGTGAGACAACACTCTGTGGATTTCTTCACTACTCTTTTGAACCAGCCTGCAAATGACTGGAATCACTCCTCTATCAATCTGAAAAGCACTCTCAGTGATATGGATATTCAGCAACTTCTTCAAGACATTAGTGATGACGAGATTACAAAAGTGGTTTTCCAGTCCCCGAAAGATAAAAGCCCTGGTCCTGATGGGTTTCCAGCTGAATTCTATCAAGGAACTTGGATATTGTGGGGGAGCAAGTTATTTCTGCAGTGAAGCATTTTTTCCAATCAGGTAGACTTCTAAATCAGATGAATTGCACTTTTATTGCTCTAATTCCTAAAGTTGAAGGAGCTGACTCACTTGATCAGTATAGGCCGATATCCCTTTGTAACTTTATCTATAAAGTAATATCTAAGATACTGGCGAACAGAATGCAAAAGGTTCTTCATAAGCTCATCAGCCCTAACCAGGCCGCCTTCATTAAAGGGAGACTCATTCATGATAATATTCTCTTAACTAATGATTTGGTTAGAGATCTTCACTCCAAAACTAAAGGCAACATTCTTTGTCTCAAAGCTGACTTGAAGAAGGCTTTTGACTCTGTTAATAGAGAGTTCATATATCGCATGATGAAGGAGATGCGTTTCCCTGATAAATGGATAATGTGGATCAGAAGTTGCATAGATAATCCAACTTTTTCCATCCTCTTTAATGGTTCCCCTGCTGGTTTCTTTCATGGAAGTAATGGAGTTCGTCAAGGTGATCCTTTGTCCCATATCTTTTTACCATTGCAATGGAAGGTCTCACATGTTTATTGGAAGAAGCTGTTGTAAAGGGTGATATTAAGGTTCCGGCTGCTGGTAACATGCATATATCTCATGTAGTATTTGCTGATGATTTGGTCATTTTTTTAAGAACGACATCCAATCAGCTGTAAATGTCATGAAAGTTCTGCAGGATTTCTCTATTTGCTCCGGTCTCACTATGAATAAGCAGAAAAGCAAATTGTTTGTGGGTGGCAGAATTACTGATAAACAAAGCATCTTGAATATTATGGAGGTTGATGAAGGTAATTTCCCGGTCCCTTATCTTGGTCTCCCTCTCATATCATCCTCTTTCAAGAAAGTTCATTGTACTCCCCTCCTGGAGAAAATAAAGGGCGCTTGAATTCATGGAAGAATAGACTCTTATCCAAAGCTGGTAGACTTGAGCTCATCAGATCCGTTCTCCAATCTTATTCCATCTATGGTCTTCTGCTTTTCTCCTACCTAAGGGTCTTATTAAACACATAGAAGATACTTTCCGTGAGTTCTTTTGGAAGGGATCCACAGATAACAAGCCGCTGCACATGGTGAAATGGGATCATATCTGTAGGCCGAAGAAGGAAGGTGGCCTGGGGCTAAGAAGGCTGATTGACTGGAATAGAGCAGCATCAATTAACTCTTGTGGGATATCTTACAGAAAAGGAAATCTATATGGATTGAGTGGACTTACACAAGTATTTACTGAATCAAAACATATGGATGATTAAGTGCAAAGCTTATTTTTCTAGTGCCTGGAAAAGTGTTCTTAAAGAAAGGGAATGGATTCAAGCGCATATCACCTACAAATAGCTAATGGTTCTCAATTCAATATGTGGTATGATCCCTGGATAGAGGGGCAAAGTATATTTCAGAATATGGGGATCGGATCAGGCAGGATCTGGGAGCTGAAAAGCAATGGCATATTGATAAGTTTATTCATAACGCTAAGTGGGACCTGCCGTGGGCCACTTCTCATGAGATGATCTGCCTCTGGCCAACTATCAAAAATATCCAAATTCATGCAGGTAATCAGGATGCCATCACTTGGAATCACAATGGTGGAAGATTCACGATAGCGTCTGCATGGAATGAGCTTCGAAGTCATCACACTGATTACCAATTCTCTGCCTGGATTTGGGGACAGCCGGCTGCTCATAAGTTCAATATTTGCTTATGGCAAGCATTGTTGAACAAACTACCCACGCAAGATCTACTCAAATCTAAAGGTTTTCATATGGCTAATCAATGTATTTTTTGCAGGAATAAAGAGGAGACTCATGACCATCTTTTCTTCCAATGCGACTATACCAGATGGATTTGGAATCAACTATTGAGGAGGTTCGATATAGGGAGACAACCGGAAGATTGCTTACTTCTTGAAATGCAGAAACTTAATCAAAATTTTCCTCAAAAAAAAACATACTTGGAAGCTGGCTCAACTTACTTTGAAGACTGCGGTATGGTGGATATGGAGAGAAAGATGTCTTCGGATTTTTGAGAACAACACAATCACTAACATGCAAGTTCTCATTAGGACGTTGCTAGATATCAAGCTTTGCATGGAAAATAGTGTAATTAGCGGATGTAATAGAAGGGAAAAAGAAATCCTCACTCGGTTCAACATATCTCATCCTAGGCAATTCTTCGTTTCTCATTATCTTACTCATAGTCCACAGATTGTGTGGTCATGAGGTGTTCATCTCGGTTATCTTATTGTAGAGAGTGGTGGAGTGGGACCATTCTACCTCTCTGAGGTGGGGTGCACTCTCCTGCTCCTCAATAGGAACCTTTGCCTATGTCTTCTTGACCATAGGTATGTACTTTAATCCCCAATTTAATACATTATTACTTAGCAAAAAAAAAATTTGGATACTTGGTCACAATGTGACGTACTAGGCCAATCGAATTTTTGTTGCATGAATTTCTTTGTAGAATATTTAAGAATAATGTTTGGGGTTGATTTATAATTTTTACGAAATTTTCCGATGTGTTCTTGTACATACTATAGTGGTACGTATGTTCTACCATTCCGATAATTACAAAAATTAGTTATTTCCATTTATTCAAAAATTTTAATTTACTAATTTTTTTAGGGTGCTACCTGGAAAACAAGTTAGGAGAAATCCTCATGAGGGTGTAAGGTAGTGGACGTAGACGCATATAGGGGTGTGTTTTTCGAACCACTCTAAATCCTACGTGCACTTGTGGTCTGATCCATATCTGCTATCTTCATTCTACGCATGTTCGGATAGTTGGTTTCCATGTTTTAATTGTTATTCCACTATGCATCTCACGTAATAGGTTTGCATAGTTGAGTCTAATCTATTTTGCGATAACCAATTAACCCCTCCCTCTTGGTTGATCATCACACGTACCCGTGTACTTCAATTGGTATCAGAGTAGGGATCTTGATCTTAGAGTGATTCTGTATGTGATGGCCAGCGAAGGATATGTTCCTGAGGGTCATTCTATCAACCGTCCATCCTACTTTGTTGGTAGTAATTATTCGTATTGGAAAAACCATATGCATATCTTTCTCAGCTCAAGACTATGAGATCCAAAAAGTTGTGAGTAACGGTCCATGCACAGTGCCAGAGGATGAGGGAAAGTGGATGGAGGATAACATTAAAAAATCCAAGATAAATTTTAGTGCATTGAATATTTTGCAATGTGCTATACACCCTGATGAGTATTCTCGTGTCTCCATGCGTAGCTCAGTGAAGGAGATGTCGGATAAGCTCAAGTTGATCTATGAAGGCACGTCAGAGGTCAAGGAGACTAAAGCCAACATCCTAGTCCATAAGTATGAGATGTTCAAGATGAGCCCAGTGGAGTCAGTTTATGATATGTTCGCTAGGCTCTCCAAGATTACAAATGGACTAAAAGCACTTGGGAAGAACTATACGGACGCCGAGATTATCTGTAAAATTCTTAGATCCCTCCCACCAGCATGGCACACCAAGGCCACAATCATAGAGGACTCCAAGAACCTATCAAGCCTCACTGTGGAGGAGTTGATTGGGAGTCTCATGAGTTACGAGATAAATGTCAAAAGGGAGGAAGCAGAGTAACCCATTCTCAAGCAAAAGGATGTGGCTTTGAAAGCAAAGAAGTCCAAGGCCCTTAGTTTAGAAGAAAACTCCTCAACTGAAGATGAGGAATAAGTGGCCAAGATTGTACGAAACTTCAGAAAATTTCTAAGAAAGAAAAGGCCATAGTATGAAACTTCTTCCATGGACTTCAAGGGCAAAAACAAGGGAGAGGACTCCAACAGAAAAACTAAATTTGTCTACTATGAATGCCAAGGCATTGGGCACATGAAGTCTGAATGTCCTATCTACCTCAAGAAGTAGAACAAAGTGAAGACAAAGAAGCCCCAAGCTATGCTTTCTACCTGGAGCAATTCCGACTAGTCATCTTCTGAGGTTGAAGAACCCTGGAAGGAGGAGTACAGTCTCATGGCTCTTAAGGATGAATCTCCCGAGGTAAATTCTGACTGAGGATCATTTACCATTGAGGAGATGGAAGAAATATACTCTGCCTTGCATGAAAAATATAAGAAAGTAAAAAAGGAAAACAAGGGCCTAAAAACAAAAATCAATGATATCTTGCATAATGAATATCCTTGTGAATCATATGATTTGTTAAATGTACAATGCAATGTTTTTCAAGAAGAAAATGAGTTCATGCAAATTAAAATTTCATTATATGAAGAAGAAATGCAATGCATGTTTCATGATAATGGTAATTGTGAAAAGCTAAGCATGCACGAAAAAAACAATTCTCTTAATATAAAAATGAAGAACTGAAAAATAAATTGCATGCTTGAGAAAATGTTGAGAAATCTAAAAATTCTATCAAAAAGCTGCATGAAATCATTAATGATCTAAAGTCTACTGTTTCTAGACTCATGAAGGGAAACAAAAACTTTATGAAGTCCTTAGTGTCAAACTAACACTAATAACATGGCATAGGCTATCCTCCTAAAAATAAAAAGAGCAAGTCTTTTGAGTCTAAGACAGTAACCTTTTATTCTGGTTCTAATTTCCTAGTACTTCACAATCACATGCTAATAAAACTGCTAATGTGAAAAAAAATTGGTTCATGCTAAGAAATTTGTGCAACCTAAGAAATCAACATGCTAAGAAATAGGTACAAATAAAAACAAGCTCATGTGAAAGGTAAGCATGTTTTATATCATGTCATTCATAGGCCACAACCTATAGAACACATTTCTAAAGTCACATGCTATTTTTGTGGTGTGCATGGTCATATAAACTACAATTATTCTTTAAAGAAAAACATGCAGAAAATGAACTTGGTGTAGATTAGGAAGGATCTGCTCCCTTACAAGACCAACACACTGTTGGACCCAAAACCATTTGGGTACCAAAGAAATCCACCTGAGATTTGTGGTTGCAAATATCTTGTGAATTTTAGGTTTGGAGCATCAATGTGAATCTCAAGGCACCTACATTGTTTTGTGAGTATCATGTACTTCTGTTTTGAGCTCTTAAGGTAAGACATGAATACTATTGTACACCTTATTGTTTACTTATTTAGATTTTGATTATAGGCTGTGTTTTTATTTTTTTTACCAGAAAAACAATAGAAAAATTGAAAAATCAAAAACACAAAAAGAGTCTTAGGTTGTTGTTTTTATTTTTTTTTTGAATATAGCTGAACCAAAAGGAATAGGTAGGGGCGACCTCACAGTGTGAGAGGGCCACTACCTTCCCAAGCGGCTAGAGGTGGTTTTTCATATATGATAAAAGAGAAAGTACATAGGCAGCCTATGGCCTAATGGAAGGATGCCCTATAACACCCCGGAAATTTTATTTGTTGAAATACATGAATAATAAAGTTATTAGACTTAAGTATTAATCTTAAATTGAAATAATTGATATTTGGGAATGATTAGCATTAATTAACGTTACCCCAGTGTCGTACTCGGACGTGCACGCTCCCACAGGGCGACACTGAAAAACTATAACGAAAATAAAATCCGAGAACACCATAATTTTCAGAAAATGTGGAGATATCAGAAATGTAAATATCTGAATTTTTCAACGTACGGATTTTGAGATTAGGTCGACGCGACCATTTTTCGGGTGATTTTTCACCTACTATAAAATAAATTATAAAAATTAAACTAAATCACCATAATTTGTAAAACCATCACATTAGTTTATGGTTGAAATTTTAATACAAACGAACTTTTTTGGTCATGTTTACATTAAAACTAAGGGGCCAGCTGATTTATTGGGTCATTTACGATGGGGATTTTTGGGTGATTTATGGGGGCTTACGTGTTAAGCTCTTGGGAGGCCACCATACCAAGGGAATAAGCCAACACCTAAGTTACCTGCGTGTAACCAAGATGAAAGTTGCATGAGCTACGTGTTGAGGTAAAAATCAAAGGATTTTTACCATGACACATGGGCAACCGACGTGCCATTGTGCATGGAGAAGCTTTGGGTTATAAATACCTTCCCCCAAGCTTCAAAACCATCTTTCCACACCCCTATACTTACTCCTATTCTTGTTTCCCTACTCCTTGCTGTTGGAACTGTTGTTGGAGGTGTTGCTGGAGGAGCTGCTGGAGTTCTTGGCTTCATAGCTACTGCAACTACTTTCACTTCTGCTTCTTCGGTCACTATAGCTGCTTCTCTTGGTGTGGACATTGCAAGCACGCCATCAACCTTAAGGGGGAAACACTTCTCTTGCTGGGTGTGGGATTTTTCATCAAGGATACTTGCAAGTTCATCATTTAAGCAAGGTAGGATTCATCTTCCTCTGATTCAAATCTGTCCTCCATACCTGACAAGAAGTTCTTGATGAGAGGACAAAAGGCTATACCTGTGGTCCTTCTATTTTTCTTCCAGTCATGATAGAAATACTCTTGTTGGAAGAGGAACAACCTTATTCCATTTTAGAAACTAACTCCTATCCTCTTCTTCCACCCTTGATCCTTGTACATGCTATAGAGTTTTGTAGAAGTCTCAATCATCTTTAGAATAGTATGAAGACTTCGGTTTAGATGATTGATACTTCAAGTCTTGATTTAGATTCATGAAACACCTTGTGGTTTAGTGTCCATCATGTAGGAATTTTTCCAATAATCCATTGCTATCAAACCATGCTTTCAGTACTACACTATGTTAGCTTCTAGCTAGACAAGTTTGAATTGTAGATCTCTTATTTCATCTTGTATGTTTAGCTTATAAACCACTGTGAGAACTACAATTACATTCTTCCATTTGATATAAATCATGCCTTGATTCATAGGTTCCATGGTTAGAGTGTTTAAGGTGAATTCAAAGTCTCTTTTGAGTGAGGAACAGGCGGCTGTCGACAGGCAGCTCATGGCTATCGACAGGCCAGCCTTCCTGAACTCTGGAATAACTAGGACTATGTGCAGCTGTTGACAGCCATCTTGTTGCTGTCGATAGATGGACACAGGCCAGCAAAATCTGAGCTCTGTCTGCTGCAATTTGTCGACAGCCCCTTCTGGCTGTCGACAGCTACGACCCTGATTCGAATTCTGCACTTTTTCGTGTATGAATCCTTGCTAAAAGTTCATCCTAATAGCCTAGCAAGTTACCCCCTTAATTACTTGGTATTTTCTGTCATTCTACTGTAAAGAATACCCATTGAGATACCTTACTCGCCTTGAAATATTCTTGAAGTTGTCAACTATAAATGGTACTCCGTTGAGTCCATTCTCCTATGTTCGGTAACTGAGTTCATATAACTTGATGTCTTGAGAATTCAAATGCTTGAACACCATGTGAGATGTGATTAATTGATGATGATGACATATTATTGGGTCCTTGGAACCCACCTGACTGAAATGCTTGTGCAAATAGGGATGGTCCAGTCCTGGGAGGAGCACCTGAATTCTTTTACTGGCCGTACGGATTGATAAAGGGCGACGGGATGTTTGGCATTACATCACTTACTGTTGATTATGGTCATCATAATTACTGTACTGTCTTACTGTTACATGAGCGAATTGTGAAGTTTATACACCTGCACATGCCTGTGTTTTATTATCACTGTATCAAGTCTACTGTCCTGATATTTAATCATGTCTTCAATATCCGTTCTATTCTTGCCTTGACTACCATGTATTCATCCTTGGAATTATGGATTTGAATTCTAGTGGGCTAGTTAGCTCATTATTTCCTACCATTCTCAGGTAATACAGATGGGGATGACGAAGGGCATGAGTGCTGAGTGGACCGACCGCGACGAGCAAGCCAATCCGTTTCTATTTTGTTTAGTAGTGGGAAATGAGGTGTGTAAATTAAGTTTTGATCTACTCCTTCTTAGCTGTTATGAGGAGTATCTGTGCAATAAAACTTCCGCATATTATGTTATGAAGGGATAAATAATAATTATTTTTTGTGCCTATTTTTATGTCACTTCCGATAAATAGCCTTTTATTAGGACGTGACAGATAAATTTGGTATCAAAGCATTAGTTCGATAAACCTAGGGAAACCAGTGAGTTGGGGTAGAAATATGGGATCAGTTGGCATGATTTATGTAGCAATGTAAATGATTAACTGTTAATTATTTCAGAATGGACATGAATGCCCAAGAATGGTTGGTAGCTGCCATGGAAATTCTACGTCAGGATATAGGGATGTATGCTCAAGCCCAACGAGAAGCCCATATACAAATTAAGGAAGAAGTGCTTAATTTGACTGCGGGTGCTTTCTTTGCCGGCAATCCTGGTGCTTCCCTGGACATCATGACTCAAGTTATGTGTAGGTTGGATAATCTAAAACTGGGGCATGATATGTTGCTTCATCAGTTTGAAGGATATTGGGAGACATTGATGGATGCGGCAAGAGAATTGTACTATGGGACTAGAGAAGAACAGCAAGCACCGCCGATCGAAACTGTTATAGATCTGACCCAAAACTAGAAATAGACTTAGACCCCTCATCTTTTTGTAAACCTCTCATTGTGTAAATATTAGTTGTATATATGTAACTCCCATGGGTATGAGGAGTGAGAGGTTAGTGGAGGTTGGAGGTTTGTATATATGGAAAACTTGGAAAGAGAAGGATGTGTTATTTTAGTTTGGGGATCCATGGAAATGTACTACCATGTAAGTACTTGACTTGTTTATAGAGATGGTGTGTTCTGTGAATTTGAATTGTGTATGTGATGGATGTAAGCTTGGGATGATTGTGAAAATTAATGTGTGTATTATTGGATGTTTCAGCTACTTTCTCCATTTAGTAATGGACAGAGGTTACGCTAATTGGAGGAAGATGGAGAGTTCTATGCATGATCTAACCCGAGTAATGAAGGTGGTAGCAAAAAATAATAGTCACAATGGGACAAGCTTGTACAAGGATTTTCGAAGCCTGGACCCTTCGAGATTCGCAGGGAGTACGGATCCAGATGAAGCTGAGAATTGGCTAAAAGACATTGAAAGGATATTCAGAATGATTAAGTGTACGGAAGAGGAAAAGGTTCATCTAACTACACTCCAGTTAGATCGGGATGCACGTGCTTGGTGGGAAACTATGGAAGCTACTCTGGAGGATTCAAATCAAGTTAGTTGGGAAGAGTTTGTGGAACTGTTCAATGAACAATATTTCTCTGAGGTGGTTCAGGAGAAGAAAGCAAATGAATTTGCCGGTTTAAAGCAGCTAAGAATGTCAGTATCCGAGTATGAGGCTCAATTTGCCCGGTTGTCAAAATATGCCCCACATCTTATATCCACAGAGAAATTGAAGGCTAAGAGGTTTATTGTCACGCCCCGACGCAGAATATCGGAACGCGAGGCAGTTGCAAGAAAAGGGTATAGAGCGAGTACTAGACATTAAACCATTACACAATGAATAATGATAAAGCAAATTCATTTCATTAATACTTTTCAATGCCTAGTTACAACCACTAATATCAGAGCCAATCTATGGGGCCCGATTTCATTGAAATAAAGCAAAAAACTAAACTTCAACCCTAACTACTACAACGCTAAATATAGCAATAGGACGCTAGGGTACTCATGACATCACTCCAGGTCGTTCCCTTCCTCTTGAGTGTATGGTTCCTCCTCGGTCTCACCTGAGAACACAACGACAAATAACGCAGGGTGAGCGAACATCACCCAGTAGGACTTAAACCTCAAGCTCAAGCAGGCTTTAAGTAATTAATGCATTAAAGGCAAAGTAACTAATGATAGAGCGAGAGAGGGCATCAAGTAAAATATAGCAGGACAGTACGTGAACGAAATAGCAAGACTTTCCAAATATAGACTTTCCAAGAATAGCACAGGTGTCGGGAATAGCACAATAATAGCAAGATAGCACAATGTCAAGTATAGCAAGATGACCATGGTACAAATAGCACAACGAGTATAGCATAGCACAACGAGTATAGCATAGCACTTTATTGTCAATGGACAACGAGAGAACATAGCACTTTTGATTGTCATATAGATAGTCACGATAGATAGCACTTGAGCGTAATGCCAACACTCTGATCATTTAACTCCCATGGGCACTAGCACTTTTGGGCGCACATCCAGAGAACCAGATCGGGCCCTTTATATATTGCCAGGAATTAGTTATATTATTTATCTTTAGACAACCAGTCAATGGCCAATATAGAGTACCAAGAAGTAGATGAGAGCACTAGATGAATAGACGAGATAGTAGAGTGAACGTGAATAGACGAGCGAGTAGAGTACAGATGAGCTAGTGGACATTGCACGTAACGCGTCGAGTAAGCAGGCGATAGTAACAGTTGCACAACACGCGCACTTGGTGTTGGCAGTCAGGTGGAACTCACGACCTTACCACTGGCCATGTTAAGCACAGGTCCAGAGGTCCGGCATGATTCAAGACAAGAGTGATTTTCTAATAGCCGTTAGGACCATATTGATCCCTAATGGGTGTAACAGGTGTTAGGGTACAACCGGCTCATCGACCATGTGGGAATCCATGGACAGAGGAGACTTACGGAGGCCTTGAACAAAGACTTACTAGTCCGGAAGAAGGAGTTTCCGACGGAGAGTTCGTCCAAGTCAAGAGAGAGTGTATATAAAAACAAGTGCTCGACGTTCTAGAGGAGTTCTAGAACAGTGGAGCGTCGATATCGATATTCCCAAAACATTGCGAGAAACGATAGACAAGTATAGGGTAATTTAATTACATAAATTACCAGATTATTATGAAATAGTTCATGCCAAATTATGCCATAATTGGATGGTTCAAAGCGTGTGTATGTGTCATGAAATTGTAGATAGAAAAGATCATGTGCATGTATTTTAATCATACAAGAATATTCAATTTATAACAAGTATATTTTCTGTGTGTATGACTGTTAAGCAAGAGTACAATCACTGTAGATAATCAAGCATTGTTGAGACAACGGTTTATTGAAAAAGAACCCAGATCGCGACGTACCCTGTTGAGGGTCGCGACGGGGTCAACTGAGATAGCGACAGGGTCTGGTACAGGTTGCGACAGGCTTATCGGTTCGGGCAGGCAGATCGCGACGGGAACGCATGAGGATCGCGACGGCCTAGTCAGAAGATCGCGACGACAGGTTCTATCGCGATCATATCACGATAGAGCGCTCTATCAAGACGGCCCTCGTGAACGCAGCCTATCGGGCCATCGCGTTCACAGGGTCTGCGCCCAGTCCGAACAGGGAAAGGATATTACATTGGATTGCGGGCCAGAACTTACCCTATTTGACACAGGGTGATTCTGAAATTCATAACTAATTGTATAGACAACAAAAAATCATGAAACTAGTTGCAAAATGACCTAGACATGCATGGGTACTTACAATAAATAGGAATTGTAAAATAATCAGGGTTTAGACATGTCTTGAACACGGGTATTCATGATGAACATGAAACAGTACAAAGTTGACATCAACGATTAAATTCGCAAGATAGGATGAATCAAATTTAGGGTTTTTAGGGGCAAAATATGCCTAACATGCATCAGTTCCTACAGTAAAAATCTCGTGGCATGGGGTGGAGTATACAAGGAGATCAAGAATTAAGAAGAGGGTTCGGCGTCATGTAAGTTGTAGAACTTGAAAAATCAAGAACGAAAGATATGCTCGATGGAAAATTATGAAACTAGAGGGCTTTTGTTCCTGATAGACGAGACATCCTACATAAAAAGTTTCATGGTTTATGCTCCTGAGAATGCCTACCTTTGATTATTTTCCTCTTCTAGGGTTAAGACTTGAAGAACTCGGGGAAGAAGCTTTGATGGTCTTCCTCTCCACGATTTCTCCCCCTCTTGGCCTCTCCTCCTGGTCCAGGAACCTCTTGGCACGAGCTAGGGTTGGCCATGAGGGTTTAAGAGAAGTATTTAAGCTTCTCCATATTCTCTTTCCTAGTTTAAGTCTAACTTCTATTAAATTCTGAATTTTCTATTTTTCTCTCCCCTTTTTAAGCAAGAGATCTTCCTATTTGGGTTGGGAGAGAGCGGATTTCGTGGCCAACCCATTAGGATAGGTTTAGGAATCCAATCCTAATTCAAACTAGCTATTTAATGCATTAAATATCTCTTTTCTATTTTAGTAATATTTTAGTTACGAATTTTGGGTTATTTCTCTATTATTTCTCTTTTAAAATCTCTATTTTAGCCCACTAATTTCTAATGGGCCAATATAGCAAAGCCTTTACGCTTTTCTTTAAATGGGTTTTATTTAATTGTCTTATTTGATTTCCTAGTTGTTTTAATAGATCTTTCTTTTATTTGATTTTCTAATTAAATAGTATAAATATTTAATTTTATTTTCCCAAAATTTTAGGGTTGCTACATTTATGAATGGACTACGTCCCCTCTTTATTATGCAACTAACTCCTCATTTGATTACTACCTATTCAGAAATGGTTAAGAGAGCTTTGGCACTAGAAGCTGCGAATGAGGTCGTGGACAAGATTAGAGGAAAGTCTAGCGAAGGATCTTCAGATAAAAAGAGGAAGTTTGAGTCGGGAAATGTCCCGAAGGTTCAACAGACTGCTAAGAAGGCAGGAAAAGCTCTAGTTGGAGGAAAGGATGTTTGTAAACATTGTCATCTCGTCAGTCATAAGACTGAGAATTGTTGGCGTCGAATGGGAGCATGCCTTCGTTGTGGAAGCACTCAACACCGAATTCCGGATTGCCCGATGGCCAAGACAGCATCAACAAACAGAACCCTCGAGTGAAGCAAGGTAGGCTGCAAGCCATTCAGGATGTGGAACCTGAATCCCCGCAGGAAGGCGGATTGGTTGAAGGTACTTTATTAGTAAACTCAAAACCTGCATATGTGTTGTTTGATTCCGGAGCTACGCATTCTTTTATTAGCTATGAGTTTGCTAAATTGTTGGATGTAACGTCAGTCCCTTTACCCACACAACTTGAGGTTGCAACTCCTTTAAGTGAGGGTAAAAAGCTTAAAGAATATTACCCTGCTAGCCAGATTATTGTCAAAGGACATGATTTACCTGGTGATCTAATATGCCTAGAAATGTGGGATTATGATGTAACACTTGGAATTGATTGGCTATCTAAATACCATGTGAACTTAGACTGCCAATTGAGACAAGTGACTTTCTTAGGAGAGGAAATTTATTCCATGACCTTTGATAAACCCCATGCCAGGAGAATACTGATAATTTCAGCAGTTAAGGCCTGTAAGTTAGTAAAGAAAGGTTGTCAAGGGTATTTGGCGTCTGTGACCCTATTAAATCAGAACATTACGGGATTGGATGATATTCCGGTAGTAAGGGAATTTCTTGATGTTTTCCCTGAACAGCTACCTAGCGTACCACCTGATAGAGAGGTGAATTTTTCAATTGAGTTGGTGCCAGGAGCTACGCCAATTTCTACAACACCTTACAGAATGTCAATAGAAGAACTGAAAGAACTGAAAAGGAAATTGTTAGAGTTGATAGAGAAGGGATTCATTAGACCCAGTACCTCACCTTGGGGTGCTCCGGTACTGTTTGTTAAAAAGAAGGATGGATCTATGCGATTGTGCATAGATTATCGACAATTAAATCAATTGACTATAAAGAATAAGTACCACTTCCGAGAATTGATGATTTATTTGATCAGTTATCTGGAGCTCAGTGTTTCTCCAAGATTGATTTAAGGTCCGGATATCATCAGCTTAGAATTCAAGAATCAAATATTCATAAAACGGCTTTTCAAACAAGATATGGACATTATGAATTTGTGGTGATGCCGTTTGGATTGACCAATGCACCAGCTGCATTTATGCGTCTGTTGAATGATGTGTTCAAATCTTATTTAGATCAGTTTGTGGTTGTATTCATTGATGATATACTGATCTATTCTAAAAGTATGGACGAGCATGAAGCCCATCTACGGATCACTTTGCAATTGTTACGAGACAACAAGTTATATGCAAAGTTTAGTAAATGTGAATTTTGGTTGAAGGAAGTGATGTTCTTAGGACACATTATTTCTAAAGAAGGTCTATCAGTAGACTCTTCAAAGATTGAAACCATACAGAAATGGAAGCAACCTAAGAATCTCACTGAAGTAAGAAGTTTTCTGGCATGGCCAGTTACTACCGGTGATTGTCAAGGATTTTTTCTAGAATTGCCTCACCTCTTACACAATTGACTAGAAAAGGAACTGCTTTTATCTGGAATGAGAATTGTGAGGAAGCATTCCAATTGTTAAAAGAATGTCTGTCATCTACACCAATTCTAGCCTTACCAGTAGAAGAAAAATATTTGAGGTTTATACTGATGCTTCCAATATTGGATTGGGTTGTGTACTAATGCAAGATGGAAGAGTTATTGCCTATGCCTCAAGACAGTTTAAAACTCACGAGAAGAACTACCCAGTACATGATTTAGAATTGGCTGCTGTGGTCTTTGCTCTTAAGCTTTAGAGACACTACCTATATGATAACCAATTCATAGTGTACTCCAATCATAAGAGTCTCAAGTATTTATTTTCACAAAAAGAACTGAACATGAGACAAAGGAGATGGATGGAATATATCAAAGACTATGATTTTAAGATTGAATACCATCCAGGAAAAGGAAATATTGTGGCTGACGCACTCAGCAAAATCCTATAGCCAGGATATTCTAGTTGCAAGTAAGGGAATGAAAATTGTTAGAGGAATTTTCCATATTAAGCTTGAAAGTTGAAACACAAAAAAAAAGAATTGTAATTAGCAACTTGGTAGTGCAGTCAGATTTGCTGAAGCAAATTAAAGAGTAGCAAGGCAATGACCCTATATTGGCAAAAAAATCAAAAATTAGCTTCTAAACTCGATTTTAATGAAGATGTTCATGGGAATCTTCGATTCTGGGACAAATTGTGTGTAACGGTAATCCTGAAATCAAGAAGCAGATTTTGGAAGAAGCTCATCGATCACATTATACTATTCATCCGGAGCTGTCAAGATGTATCAGGACTTAAAGAAATATTTCTGGTGGTGCAATATGAAGAAAGATATCGTTGACTTCATAGCTAATGTTTGATATGTCAGAAGGTTAAGGCAGAACACCAAAAACCTGTAGTGAAATTGAAACCACTTGAGATACCAAAATGGCAATGGGACAGTATTGGTATGGATTTTATTGTGGGATTGTGCAAAACACGAAGTGGATTTGATGCTATATGGATAATCATTGATAGACTTCCCAAATCAGCTCATTTCTTAGCAATAAAGACAAAATGGTCTGTTAATTTTTGGCAGCACTATATATGAAAGAAATTGTGCGGTTGCATGGAATCCCAAAGAACATAATTTCTGACAGAGATGCAAGATTTACTTCTCATTTTTGGATAGAGTTGCAAGAGCCGTTGGGAACTAAGTTAAATTTTAGGACCACATTTCAGCCTCAAACAGATGGACAAACTGAACGGGTGAATCAGATTATTGAGGATATGTGTCGTGCTTGTGTATTAGAGTTCGGAAATGACTAGAATACTCATCTAGCTATTATGGAATTTGCATATAACAATAGCTACCAGTCCACTATTCAAATGGCACCTTTCGAAGCTTTATATGGTCGACAATGTAGATCACCATTGTGTTGGGTCGAATTAAAAGAAACGCATATTCTTGGACCAGAAATGATCCAAGAGACAACAGAAGTTATCAAGTTAGTACAAGATCGGATGAAAGCTGCTCAAGATCGACAGAAAAGTTATGCCGATCGATGTAGAAGAAAGTTAGAATTTCAGCAAGGGGAACATGTATATCTTAAAGTGTCACCCCGGAGATGAATCGAAAGATTTGGTATCAAGGGAAATTGAGTCCGAGATACATTGGACCTTTTGAAATACAGAAGAGAGTCGTGAAATGACATACCAACTCGCACTTCCACAATAATTGTCAATGTACATGATATCTTTCATGTGTCAATGTTAAGAAAATATGTATATGATCCGGAACACATTATTGGATACCAAGATCTGGATGTACAAGGAAATTTGACATATGTAGAAAGACCAGTACAGATCCTCGATCGAAAAATCAAGCAACTTCGAAACAAGGAAGTTCCTTTATTAAAAATTTAGTGGAATAAGCGAGGACAGGAAGAAGCAACATGGGAATTGGAAGATGCCATCAAGAACAAGTATCCAGAGTTGTTTACAGGTCAGTAACTACATACTTATGTACTTAAATTTGGAGGACCAAATTTCTTTTAGTGGGGGAGAATTGTAACACCCCGGAAATTTTATTTGTTGAAAAACATGAATAATAAAGTTATTAGACTTAAGTATTAATCTTAAATTGAAATAATTGATATTTGGGAATGATTATCATTAATTAACATTACCCCAGTGTCGTACTCGGACGTACGTGCTCCCACAGGGCGACACTGAAAAACTATAACGAAAATGAAATTCGAGAACACCATAATTTCCAGAAAAATGTGGAGATATCAGAAATGTAAATATCCGAATTTTTCGACGTACGGATTTTGAGATTAAATCGGCGCGACCATTGTTCGGGTGATTTTTCACCTACTATAAAATAAATTCTAAAAATTAAACTAAAATCAGCATAATTTGTAAAAACCATCACATTAGTCTATGGTTGAAATTTTAATACAAATGGACTTTGTTTGGTCATGTTTACATCAAAACTAAGGGGCCAGCTGATTTATTGGGTCATTTACGGTGGGGATTTTTGGGTGATTTATGGGGGCTTACGTGTTAAGCTCTTGGGAGGCCACCATACCAGGGGAATAAGCCAACACCTAAGTTACCTGCGTGTAACCAAGATGAAAGTTGCATGAGCTATGTGTTGAGGTAAAAATCAAAGGATTTTTACCATGACACATGGGCAACCGACGTGCCATTGTGCATGGAGAAGTTTGGGTTATAAATACCTTCCCTAAGCTTCGAACCATCTTCCACACCCCTGTACTTGATCCTGTTCTTGTTTCCCTACTCCTTGCTATGGAAGCTGTTAGAGGTGTTGTTGGAGGAGCTGCTGGAGTTCTTGGCTTCATAGCTACTACAACTACTTTCACTTCTGCTTCTTCGGCCACTATAGCTGCTTCTCTTGGTGTGGACATTGCAAGCACGCCATCAACCTTAAGGGGGAAACACTTCTCTTCCTGGGTGTGGGATTTTTCATCAAGGATACTTGCAAGTTCATCATTTAAGCAAGGTAGGATTCATCTCCCTCTGATTCAAATCTGTCCTCCATACCTGACAAGAAGTTCTTGATGAGAGGACAAAAGGCTATACCTGTGGTCCTTCTATTTTTCTTCCAGTCATGATAGAAATACTCTTGTTGGAAGAGGAACAACCTTATTCCATTTTAGAAACTAACTCCTATCCTCTTCTTCCACCCTTGATCTTGTACATGCTATAGAGTTTTGTAGAAGTCTCAATCATCTTTAGAATAGTATGAAGACTCAGTTTAGATGATTGATACTTCAAGTCTTGATTTAGATTCATGAACACCTTGTGGTTTAGTGTCCATCATGTAGGAATTTCCAATAATCCATTGCTATCAAACCATTCTTTCAGTACTACACTATGTAGCTTCTAGCTAGACAAGTTTGAATTGTAGATCTCTATTCATTTTTCGTATGTTTAGTTATAAACCACTGTGAGAACTACAATTACATTCTTCATTTGATATAAATCATGCCTTGATTCATAGGTTCCATGGTTAGAGTGTTTAGGTGAATTCAAAGTCTCTTTTGAGTGAGGAATAGGCGGTGTCGACAGGCCAGCCTCCTGAACTCTGGAATAACTGGGACTGTGTGCAGCTGTCGACAGCCATCTTGTTGTTGTCGAAAGATGGACACATACCAGCATAAGCTGAGCTCTATCTGCTGCAATCTGTCGACAGCCCCTTCCTGGTTGTCGACAGCTACGACCCTGATTCGAATTTCTGCACTTTTCTGGTATGAATCCTTACTAAAAGTTCATCCTAATATCTAGCAAAGTACCCCTTAATTACTTGGGTATTTCTGTCATTCTACTGTAAGAATACCCATTTGAGATACCTTACTCGCCTTGAAATATCTTGAAGTTGTCAACTACAAATGGTACTCCGTTTTGAGCCATTCTCCTATGTTCGGTAACCGAGTTCATATAACTTGATGTCTTGAGAGTTCAAATGCTTGAACACCATGTGAGATGTGATTAATTGATGATGATGACAGTATATGATGCCGCCAACACATGATATTAGTGGCAAGGGATCTTGCCAGTTGAATATCCTGTCTGCACTTGAAGGACTGGGTTCCACTTGAAAGGGGGGTTCAGGACGAGAAAATCCGAAAAATTCCTGGGACATACTACACATGTAGGGTTGATGTGAGTGGGGTACTTTCTCTTGTAAATCCACAAAACGACGATTCAAGCCGGAGAAGCCTCCTCGGCTTGCCAAAGAGTCTTCAAATCCCTCCTTCTTCGGGTTCTTTGTTGATCTTCACTGCACACCAGCGTGGGGAGTCGTCCGGATGTTCAGAGTTGACACCAGTCGATGCAGATCGCCGATGAAGCCTCCCGAAGTCTCTCTCAGGTTCAAGTTAGGGTTTTTGCATAGAAGAGCTAGGTTTTTGACCCAGAGTCAAAAGGGATGGATCTGGAAAACGGTATTATAAAGGGTTGGGGTCGGATATGCTAAAGGGGTAAGTCTCAGAGCCGTTGGGAAGGGTTTCTAAAACAAGAGGCTAAATTTCCGAGGCGTTTCTGGATCTAGAAACGTAACTGGTCTGGGATATTGGCGTCCATATCTATGGTCTCCTATCCAAAATGGGCGTCCATCGATATTGCCGCCTACTCCTAGTCAACGTCAGCCGATGTTGACGCCGACTGGCCGACAAAATTCACTTTAAAATGCAGAATTTATAATACTACACACATAAATATATATATATATATATATATATATATATACTTGAATACAATATGTACATTTCAATAATACTAATTCATACAATTTGTATAAATAAATACTTATACACAATAATCCATACATCAATAGTATACACTTATACGCATATACATATACTTAAGCAAGCAAGATGAAAATCAAGGGCCTTACACCCTCTCCCCCTTAAAGAAACTTCGTCCTCGAAGTTAGACTGACACTACTCAAACAACTGAGGATATTTCTTTCTCATTGCATCCTCAAGCTCCCAAGTAGCCTCCTCTCGCGAGAAGTTACGCCACAAGATCTTTACTGACGCAATGCTCTTATTTTGGAGATGTTGAACCTTCCGATCAAGAATAGCTACTGGTTGCTCTACATAAGAAAGATCTGGCTGGATCTCCACTGGCTCATGACTAATAACATGAGACGGATCTCTGACATACTTCCTGAGCATAGATACGTGAAAAACAGGATGAACGCTAGCCAATGCTGGAGGTAAAGCTAGCTCATATGCCACGTTGCCCAATCGTCAGAGAATCTCATACGGGCCAATGAACCTATGGCTCAACTTACTATGCCTACCAAATCTAACTACACCTCGCGTAGGCGAAATCTTCAAAAAGACATGCTCACCTACCTCGAACTCTAGATCCTTCCTCCTGTTGTCGGCATAACTCTTCTGTCTATCCTGTGCCGCAACAAGTCTCTTCCTAATGAGCTGGACCTTATCCGAAGTCTCCTAAACTAACTCCGGACCGATCAACTGCCTATCACCGGTCTCCTCCCAACACAAAGGAGATCTGCAAGGCCTACCATATAAAGCCTCAAATGGAGCCATGCCAATGCTCGCATGAAAATTGTTGTTATATGCGAACTCCACTAGAGGTAAATGGCGCTCCCAATCATCCTTCCAATCCAGCACACAAGCCCTCAACATATCCTCAAGCGTCTGGATAGTCCTCTCGGACTGTCCATCTGTCTGGGGATGAAATGCCGAACTGAGCTTCAGCTCCGAACCTAACGCATCCTGAAGACCCTTCCATAGCCTCGAAGTAAATCTCGGATCTCGATCCAAATAATAGACTTCGGTACCCCATGCAATCTAATAATACTACTAACATACAGTCTAGCTAAACTCTCTACTGACTGCTTCTTCTTCATAGGCAAGAAATGCGCAGTCTTCGAGAATCGATCTACCACTACCCAAATCGAGTCATTACCTCGTCTAGATCGAGGCAAACCCGTAACAAAATCCATAGTGACAGCTTCCCACTTCAAACTGGGATCTCCATCTTTTGCATAAGACCAGATGGTCGCTGCCGCTCGGCCTTCACTTGCTGGCATACTAGACATCTAGACACAAACTCAGCTACATCCTTCTTCATGCCAGACCACCAAAACGATCTCTTTAAATCCTGGTACATCTTAGTGTTACCCGGATGAATAGAGAACCTAGATCTATGAGCTTCTGCTAAAACATGCTCACGAATATCTACAATGTCTGGAACACAGACACGATGATGGAATCTAATCACACCATCCTCATCACGAGCAATACCGCTTTGCCCACTAACTCTTGGAGTCTAGGGTCGGCTTTCTGATGCTCGATCACCTCATCTAACACCGATGACCTAATGGACAGCTGAGCCACAAAAGCTCGGCATAATGATGGCTCCAACTCGGTCATCGTGCACGCTGCATCCTCCAACATCTTCCAGTCCTGCTGGAGAGACGACCTCTTTCTACTAAGGGCATCTGCTACGACATTCGCCTTTCCAGGATGATACTGGAGGTCGAAGTCATAGTCCTTCAGGAACTCAATCCATCTTCTCTGCCTAAGGTTTAATTCTTTTTGGGAGAAAAGATACTTTAGGCTCTTGTGATCAGTGAACACCTCAAATCTGACACCATAAAGATAGTGCCTCCAGATCTTCAGTGCATGAACCACTGCCGCAAGCTCAAGATCATGAGTGGATAGTTTCGCTCATGCTCCTTCAATTGCCTCGAAGCATATGCTACTACCCTTCCTTGCTGCATCAACACACAGCCAAGGCCAATCCGAGATGCATCCGTGTAGATAGCAAAATCCTCTACACCGCTCGGTAAAACTAACACAGGAGCCGATGTGAGTTTAGTCTTCAATAATTGAAAACTACTCTCACACTCCTCGGACCAGAAAACTTCACTCCCTTCCTGGTCAGCTGAGTCAATGGAGCGGCGATGGATGAAAATCCCTCAATAAAACGCCGATAATAACCCGCAAACCAAGAAAACTCCGAATCTCCGAAGGAGTCTTGGGACTCTCCCAATCCATAACAGCTTGGACTTTCGCTGGGTCCACTGCTACACTAGCACCAGAGATAACATGCCCAAGGAAATGAACCTCGCGCATCCAAAAATCGCACTTGCTGAATTTTGCATACAGCTTGTGCTCACGGAGAACCTCTAACGCTATCCTCAAATGCTGACGATGTGTGGCCTCATCCGGAGAGTAGACCAGCACGTCATCAATGAAGACTACAACAAAACTATCTAGATAGGGTCTAAACACCCTGTTCATGAGATCCATGAACGCTGCAGGGGCGTTGGTTAGACCAAACGGAAGGACCAAAAACTCATAATGTCCATAACGGGTTCTAAATGCCGTCTTGGACACATCCTCACTCCTAATCCTCAACTGATGATAGCCAGAACGCAAATCAATCTTAGAAAAGACCGATGCATTCTGTAGCTGGTCAAACAAATCATCAATCCGAGGTAAGGGATACCTGTTCTTCACCGTCACCTGGTTTAGCTTTCTATAATCAATGCATAACCGAAGTGAACCCATCCTTCTTCTTCACGAATAAGATAGGTGCGCCCCAAGGGGAAACGCTAGGGCGAATAAATCCCTTATCTAACAAATCCTGCAACTGCTTTCTTAACTCAACTAATTCCGCAGGTGCCATCCGATAAGGTGCCTTCGAGATAGGAGAGATGCCTGGAAGCAACTCTAGAGTGAACTCTATCTCTCTAGCCGGTGGCAATCCAGATAAATCATCAGGAAAGACATCTGGAAAATCCTGCACTACATCTATCTCGGCAAGAGTAAGTGACTCATCAGCCTTGGGTATTAAAACCACACTGGCAAGAAAAGCGTCACAACCCTTGTTCACCATTCTCATTGCCCTCATGGCCGAGATGACAAACTTTCCTGCTAAGTTCCTCGGCAAAGGATGAGAAAATTCATCCACAGGAATGCGGAAAACAATCTTCTTCCCACGGCAATCTACCAATGCATAGTGCTCCTCTAGCCAATCCAGACCAAGAATAGCATCATAGTCCTTCATCTTAAGCAAGAAGAAACACCCTTCTAGGACTCTATCCTCAATGCACACCGGTAAAGACGGAATACACTTCCTAGTCGATACCGTACCCGCAGGTG
Source organism: Colocasia esculenta (assembly GCA_014218235.1). Taxonomy (NCBI): domain Eukaryota; kingdom Viridiplantae; phylum Streptophyta; class Magnoliopsida; order Alismatales; family Araceae; genus Colocasia; species Colocasia esculenta. Next base: position 106,234,188 of record CM024755.1, on the reverse strand, counting down.
TATGCACAGACAAAGGGACTTCTAAATCCTCAGACTCTAATCCTGACTCTAAAGCTAACTGCCTAGCAAAACGCTCGGAAATGAACGAGTGAGTAGCACCCGTATCGAACAAAACCCGAGCATGCACACCTAAGAACAAAACCGTACCTTCGGTGACATGATCCGCCTGCTCGGCGTCCTCGCGAGCTAAAGCAAACACTCGAGCTGGGGCTCGAGGTCTCCCTGGTCGTCCTGTCGCTGGCGCTGCTGCTGCTGCTACTGGGGCTGGCCCCCGCTGGGCTCCCTGCTGAAGCCTCAGACAATCCTTAATCTTATGATCACTGTTCCCGCACTTTAAGCACTTTCCTGCTACCAGCCAACATTCCGTACCGCCATGTGCCCTCCCGCAATGAGGACACTCCTTCTTACCACTAGGGGAACGTTGAGAAGATACCTGACCACTGCCTGATGCCACAGGACGCTGCGGTGACTGGAAAGTCGCCTTCTTCCTCTCCTGTCTCTGGAAAGGAGCTGCTGGCCTCTTTTGAGAAGCCTTCTTCTCCTCCAGATACTGCTCCATCTCCCCCTCCTGCCGGCACGCCGCGCTGAGCGCCTGCTCGAGAGTACGATGGTCGAAAGCCACCAACCTCGTCCTCAGCGATGGTTTCAGACCCATCACAAATTTCTTCGCCTTCCTCCGCTCATCAGCTATAATATGAGGGGCGTACTTGGATAGCTTGGCAAACCTGGCCTCGTACTCCAGCACAGTCATGGAGCCCTGAGTCAACGAGAGGAACTCATGCTCCATCTTGTCCTGGATGTGCTCCGGAACAAATTTTGCTCGGAAAAGCCTCATGAACTCATCCCATCCAACTCCCACGGCACCATCCTCGAACCGAGTACGTAACAACGAGGACCACCATACATCGGCTCGCTCCTGCCAAAACCATCCCTGAGAACTAACCAACATAATTTATACTTAAAGTAATAACCAATAGCTTAGATTACACATACCTGTAGCATATAGGTGGCTAAAGTGACCTAGTCGTCCTCAGCGCACCTAATGGCCCGGAAGATCTTCTCAATCTCCCTCATCCAGTTCTCAGCTAATAATGGATTGCTCTCCCCCTTAAAAGAGGGTGGCGACATCCTCTTGAACCTTTCCATGATGGAGGGTCCACCATGGTCAGCCTGGGGAACTGGTACCTGAGCCTGCCACAACAAGCAACAAAATTAACACATATAACATAACAATCATGCATTTAATAATACAGACTACTTTATCTTATTATTCTAACCTGAGCCTCCAACTGAGCCTGGAGTGCAGCCTGAGTGTGGGCCTGTGTTTGCATGGCCTGCACCAAACCCTGCATGAACACTCCATAGTCTACTGGTGGCGGTGGAGGAAGTACATGACCCTGGGGTGCAGGGGCCTGCTGCTCACCCTGATCCTCACGCCGACGCTCATCTCTCCTCTGCTCGCCATCACGAGCAAGAACACCACGCCTACCACGCGAAGCCATATCCTGTAAAACGGATTAATCACCATTTAGAACTAATCTATCTAATTTCTAACTAATTACTTATCTATGTGGACACTCTACACTGACTTAGTATACAATGAAGATGATGGTATATGCATATTTATGTACAATTTCAGCCTGATGCTCTGATACCAATCTCTGTAACGACCCTCTTTATATCGGTACGGTTCCACCAACCCACATCGATATAGAAAGCATCGCCACAGTGGGACATTTACCCAACACTAGTACAATAGGCTGAAACATACACAAATATAATATATCTCATGACAGCGGAATTTAAAGAACTGAAAAGAAATCTTATTCCATCATCCACATTCTATTCACAGTCCGTATAGTAGAAAAGAGAGCTAAATGTTCATAACTGAAATAAAATAAATACATTGTCCACATGAGACTACGCAGAGTCTTTATTACATACTATGAAGTAAGTAAAAGTACAATGCTAAATCCACAACAATCTCTCCTACTCTCGCTCCGAGTCGCTCCTAACGATCTCCTCGGAAGAAGTAGAAACGTCTACACCTGTACGCCGAAGCAAGAATGAGTTCAAAAGAACTCAACAAGTAACACCAAGCACACTAAACATACATGCATCAAGTAATTTCCATATCCTTATGCTATATCATTTACACATAATGCATGGAAGTGACAATTTTTCAAATAGAAGCCTATTCATGATTTCTACACATTTTACACATGGGATTTAGTTTTATACACAATAAACTAATCCTATCACATGCTTTCTACATTTTTCACTGTGCTAAACTGATTTCATTCAATCATTCATAGGCCACATGTTGATCATTTTACACATAATTTACACATTTCATAACAACTAATGTAACATGAATTCTAAGATAATTTCTCACATAGTTAACACATTTATGTTAGTGAAAAGCTCGCTGTTTTACTACTATCATGTCACATTCACAAGAAACTTATCATTTTTGCATGTTTTCATAAGAATTTCATGAACACATATTCACTTACACAGGTTCACAATTTACACATTTTCTTTCACTTAAACACATTTTTCACTTTTCCTTAATGTCGTGACACATAGCCCAAACCACTTTAGAAGGACACACACTAATCACATCACATATCAATCACCTAGGCATTCCAGTGATTAATCTTAGTTACTGCGCAGAACCGGGAGAAGCACTCTCCACCCTAACCAGCGATACTTGTTCGCCTCCAGGATTTAATCCCAATGCCCATGGAACATCACACACTTTGAACTTTCCCATGGGGACTTTACCACAGTACAGTTCCACAGCCCTCTAAGGTAGCAGTGTCACCCATTGGCACATTAATACATTTTCTCAATTTCAACACACTTCTAAATACAAAATATTTACGTATTCATCTCATGTTCGCACATTTACATTCTTCAGTATTACCTAGCATGGTACTACTGTTTTCAGTATTAATCAAGTTTTTACAACAATTCTAATCATGCTGAAATTTTTGCAGAATTAAACACTAATTATATTAGCATGTATTAATTATTAATATCTAATATAAAACAATTTTATATATCTATTGTCATCAGTTCAGTACAGAAATTTAACCAGAAATTCATCACAGTTTAAGCATCATGCATACCAAAATTTACATTTTTCTGAATTACACATATTTTCTGAAAATTCTAACAGTGATGTTATCAAAGGTAAAAATAGCCAAACTGACATAAATTTTCATTATTCGGATTCGCAATTTATTACATACATGAATACTGATAGTACAAATTTTATCTCAATTTATAGAAATTTAACTAGTTTCGCATGAATTCTTAACTTTTCTACATTGAGTAGACATATTAACTATTTTTCGGTTCAGAAAATTAAATAAACTATACAGATATTATAAATTACTCAAATTTTTATATCATGCATCAGATCTCATAACCAGTGTACAGAAATTTCATGGCAGTCAAATTCTATACATATTTCGTAAACGATATTTTTCAAGATTAAAATTTTGTCGGTAGCACATTCAAAGAATTCTAATAATTAGTAAAAATTTCAAAAATGCACAATAACTCACAGTATGACCAAATATGTGTATTTACATATTATATGAAATTACTGTATATCCTCATGCGGAAAAACTCGAAAATTTATTTATAGAAGGACAGACTTGCACACTGTTGCAGTCTGAAGAACTTGACGGCATGGGGTAGCCGTCTATAGGTTAACGGCAGTATATGATGCCGCCAACACATGATATTAGCGGCAAGAGATCTTGTCGTTAATATCATGTCTGCACAAACACAGACTGAAAGCCAACAGATCACTTGAAAGGGGGGTTCCAGGACACGAGAAAAATCCGAAAAATTCCTGGGACATACTAGACACATGTAGGGTTGATGTGAGTGGGGTACTTGCCTCTTGTAAAATCCACAAACGACGATTCAAGCCGGAGAAGCCCTCCTCGGCCTGTGCCAAAGAGTCTTCAAATCCCTCCTTCTTCGGGTTCTTTGTTGATCTTCACTGCACACCAGCGTGGGGAGTCGTTCCCGGATGTTCAGAGTTGACACCAGTCGATGCAGATCGCCAGATGAAGCCTCCCGAAGTCAGATCTCTCAGGTTCAAGTTAGGGTTTTTGCATAGAAGAGCTAGGTTTTGACCCAAGAGTCAAAAGGGATGGATCTGGCCGAAAACTGGGTATTATAAAGGGTTGGGGGCGGATATGCTAAAGGGGTAAGTCTCAGAGCCGTTGGGAAGGGTTTCTAAAACAAGAGGCTAAATTTTCGGAGGCGTTTCCGGATCTGGAAACGTAACTGGTCTGGGATATTGGCGTCCATATCTATGGTCGCCTATCCAAAATGGGCGTCCATCGATATTGCCGCCTACTCCTAGTCAACGTCAGCCGATGTTGACGCCGACTGGCCGACAAAATTCACTTTAAAATGTAGAATTTATAATACTACACACATAAATATATATATATATGTATATATATATACTTGAATACAATATGTACATTTCAATAATACTAATTCATACAATTTGTATAAATAAATACTTATACACAATAATCTATACATCAATAGTATACACTTATACGCATATACATATACTTAAGAAAGCAAGATGAAAATCAAGGGCCTTACAACCTGTCACAGTCTGAAGGAAGTTATAAGAGTCTGTTTCAACCAACACCTCAGAAATTCCTTTGTAGCAGCAAATGGTAATGCCGTCCCTAAGAGCCATGGCCTCAGCAGCAAGACTTGAGTTTAAATCATGGTAGGCCCGTGCAAAACCACAGCATATGTTGCCCTCATGATCTTGAATGATGCCTCCACCTCCTGCTTCCATGGATGGCACTTTGAATGCCCCGTCAACGTTCAGCTTTAGTCTCCCCGGGGGGGTGAGCCATCGAACAATGCTCGGGGTTCTGGCTTTCAGGTTGTCCTTCACAGTAGTGTCTTGCCAAAGAGTGTTTATCCATGGTTGTGGAGTTTTCTGGAACTTGAAGGAGGTGCAGATTGCGAGGATGGAAAGCATACTTCTATTAATAATGTGCTTGGCTGCCATTCCCTGGTCTTGGAATCGAGCTCTGTTGTGGATACACCAGATCTCCCACAAGACTGCCATGAAGGTGCAGCGAGTTAGGCGACCAGTAGGGGAGGCATTTTCCAAACGTGCAAGGAAAGCAGTCACACCATCTGCCATAACTGTAACATCCATGTTGCTGAAGTGCAGAAGATGGGATAGATCAGACCTGACCTGATTGGCTATTTTTCTTTTGAAAAATAAGTGTAAGGCAGTCTCTTCTTGCGGGTGTGGACAGCAGGAACACTTAGAGGCGAGAGGCACTCCTTTGACTTTCACAGTCCCATCCACTAGGACAGAATTAAGAGCTAATCGCCAGAGCAAAATAGACCATTTAAGGGGGATGTAAGCTGCCTAGAGGATTGCCCACTGCTGTGAAGTTTCAGATGTGAGAAGGGATCGGACAGACTTGGTAGAGAATTGACCATTGGATGTAGAGCACCAGATCCACGTATCCTGAGCATTGTTAGTGGTAAAGAAGTTTGACAAAAGGTGAACTGGGCAGTACCAGAGAGCAGTCTGCAGCTGGTTACTCATCGGGTTATGAAATGTTTGCTGGATGGTGCAATTTTTTTCAGGCATGCTCTTCCATATATCTTCGGGAATGAACTCTTTCAGTGGGGTTTTCCCAGTCCAAACATCAAAGCAGAAATAAGCATTAGGACTATTGTCCATAGCTATTATCCTGTGGTTTAGTGTCTTTGCATGTCTATCTCTTGTGTGCCTACATGTAAAGTATGTGTAAATACACTTCCTTCACTCTTTCTATGGCCTAATACTCCCTTGATACTTATTGCATTGGCTTAAGACTTAGTGTGCATTAATTCAGCTACTAAGGGGGAGAATTCTGTATTTGGTGCGTGCATACATTAAGGGGGAGCCAAATAGTTTTGCATTTAACTTGCTTCTCAAAATACATCTAAAATTGAGACCAACACTCTAATGCATATGACTATGATTAATGGATATCATCTTAATGATCGATGGAATTTTTTCTAAAAACTTTTGTGATACTTAAAATCCACCTAATTTGTCATGACCCCGATTTTAGCAGTGGAATTTAATCAGGAATGCAACAAATAAGCAAGCATTCAAAAGCCATAAGCAAATGACTAATATCAATAGGGCCTATAATTCAATAATCAGACTCTTTTATTCATCATACGCAATTATTACAATCTCCAATGTCAAAATAAGAACAACTCTCTACTACTAGTCTCATCTATCTCTCAAAGAAAGACAATATTACAATGATGACCAATCTCTCACTGACTAACTAGATAACGACTCTCTAGGGTGTATGTCATGCTCTGCGCACAAGTCCCATCATCAAATGCACTCCTCATTTTCACTACCTGAAATGTTAAGAAGCGGGTCTGAGCAAACTAGCCTTGTAGGATTTACATCTCGATGTACGGGCAATGATATAAGTGATTAACACTTTAAGAACAAGATAAGCAAGAGTAACAAGCTAAATCATAAGCACGATAAAATCGATGACAAAGTGCCAGTAGGATATCATGCAGACAGGAAGGTGTCAAGATAATAGAATTTAAATTGTCAATGTATAAGGTGCTTTTCACGATACGAGCAAGTACTTTTTTTAATTCAAGTAATAACATGTAACAGAAATAACAGTAGATGAATAGTAGTAGTGCAATAGGATAGCATGGGCAATAGACATTAAATAACAAGACAATAGCAATTCAGTAACAATTAGAATAGTGACAGTATAGTAATAGTGCAGTACGTTTGAACTAACAGACTAACAGTTATAGTTTAACAGTCAGATGTCTAGCTAAATCAGAACTGGTGCAAGTGCCGACACCGTCATTAGCCCCTGTAGGTATGTTCGGGTGGCTCTCTTCCCCAGGACTAGATTGGAGCTCCTCGGACACTCTATGTGCCCTCAGCAATATGCATTGAAGTTTAGTAGAGTCCTAAGACTCGTTATAGCGCTAGACAGTACAGATTAGTACAAGACATTAAGAGCCATAACAACTCAAAGGATCCCAAGAGAGTACTTTCAAGAGTTCAAAATTGTCATGTTAAGATGTCCGAGAACATTAGTACGATCATGTCAAGGGACAATGTTCACTAGCAATCTGAGACTACCATATCAAGAGCGAGTTCATGGGCATGTATCACAAACAAGATTGTCAAGAAGGTTAATGACTATCAAGTCAATAACAATGGTTCAGAGTGTCATCGTGTCATGTCCATAAGGATTTCAAGGATAACAAGTCTGATGAACCAGATTTCATGATAACAATGATCAAGAGAGTATTCCGACAACATAATAGTGCATTTACATTATTTCTATTAATAACTTGTTTTCATGTGTCATGGTAGATAGCTTTGAGAAATTCAAGACGAGGGAGAAAGAGAGGTGCACACTAACATCGGGGAACTTCATGAACTACCTACTCGTCGGCCATGTGGGCATCCTTTGTCAGGGGAGACTTACGGAGGCCTTGGTCAATGGGTCACTAGTCCGGCAGAAGGAATAGTTTACGGAGAGTTCAGCACAAGCCAAGAAAGGGGATTTCCTATCGTACAAGAGTGTATGCGAGTGCCGAGCGTGAGAATCGCTCGAGTGTGTGTGAGAGTGTTTTGTAAACTTGATTATAGAAATATCACATTTAGTAAGTAACAAGAGTGATACATCAGGAAATAAAAATCATGCATAACCAATTTTAGCAAGTTTCCACGTGCTTATTTTAGCAAGTACGATAACAAGGCAAGAAAAGGAGAGTAATCGATAAGTTGAGAGCATGATCATTAAGTTGAGAACACTTAGAATCATGACAAGATGCTTACCACTTTTTCATGTGTTGGATTAATGCATGATAAGACTTTCTAGAACCTTCCTAGAATAGATCAAATTCACACATGCAAAGAGAGATGACAAACAATGGAAACCAAGATGTATGCTCCTTAGAAGGCAAATGCAGTCCCATCCTTTCACTTCCTCAGGTCATATGTCACGTACCGAGAATTATGCAGTGGATATATTTGGAGATTTAAAGTCGATATTCTGAGACGTGAGTAGTCGGCAAATAAGCCTCTAGCTAGCGAGCACTAGATGTGTAACAACACATGCACAATAATAGGGCCCAAATAATGGACACAACTAAGCTTGTAATCCAATCTCAAACACTTTGTTTCAAAATAGAACTAATAGAACTCTTTCATTGTTAAACTACATGACTAAGACTCAATAAAAAGCAAAGTACATATAACCTCGCTTCCTATTACATTACTCTAACACTCAAAGTAAACTAAAGATAGATACTAGGATTGGCATGCTCATCACTCTGACGCATTCCCTTCATAGTCTTGTCCTTCAGCTTCTTCTTCAATGTCACCTATGATGTGGAAAACTAGGGAATGAGCAAACTAGCCTAGTAGGATTTATATCTCAATGTGCAGGCAATGTTATAAGTGACTAACAATTTAGAACTAGGCAAACATGATTAACTAGATACGCATGAACGATAAATCCACATGAACAAGATAGGTTGAACGATAGTAATTGAACAAGATCTAGAATGAGGTAACAAGATAGAACGAGTAGTAGATCACTATGTACAAGCACACAAGATATCACTTAATTGTAAGAACATGAGACGTCAATAACTTTCAAGAACACAGGATGCCACTTATTTGCAATATATGCAAGATGGCCATATCACGCAAGCAAGCACGCACGAGCACAAACTTTTGTCACCTAACACTTAATCAGGCATGAAGATACTAATGAGCACTAAGGATCTATGCCACCTTGGAATGCACACTAGGACACGTATATGTGGTTATTGTATCTAGCATTCAACACGACACTATTTCCCAGCGCAGATGCAAGGCTAGTAATCATTGTACCCCATGGTTAACGGTATATTTATGACTTTCCATCATTGGGGCTAGACTAGAGCCCTTGGACACTCGCCGTGCCTGATCAACATCTCACGAATTTCAAATGTAGATACCCACAGTCATTCATGGCCAATAACACGTGTTTCAAGAAGTATATAGCTCAATATCACATTCACGATGATTTCAAGGAAACAAGACATGTGAACATGATTTTCATGATAACAATAGTCAAGAGAGAATTTTGACAGCATAACGGTGTAATTTTACACCTTTAGTTAACTCTTTACATTAATGGCTTAAGTCCAAGATTCTAAAGTCACACTCAAGAGAACAAGACGAGAAAGGAAGTGTACACTATCTCCAGGGAACTTTAATGGTACAACCAACTCGATCTCCATGAGGAAATCCATGGAGTACGGAGATTTACGGAGGTCTTAGAGGAAAGGTCACCAGTTTGCCGATACGGAATGACCGGCCGAGAGTTTCCAATCCCCCAAGAAGGGGTTGCCTATATGTGCAAGAGTGTGGTGTAGAACGTGTCTCAATCCACAATCCATCGGTTTAAAGCAAGTAACATGATCACACAATACTGAACATGCACTAATCTCAACATGATTTGCATTATTTTAACATGGCATTCATTCCCTTTAACAATCTAGATCATGAAGATGAATAAATCTCAAGAAGAATAGATCATGCAATCAAGAATAATTAGAATAAGCTTTGAGATCTTTATGTCTTTTTCATGGGTTAACACATATTAAGCCACTGGACAGACTGTACAATGTACACTAATACCATAGCATGCAAGACTAACACATTATACTGTAAAAATAGGTCTCAGGTGGACCTCTAAATCGTGACGGGTTCAGTCGTCGCACTTAAGGAGACCGTGCATGGTTCAAAACTACAGGCACACTGTGAAACAACAAATCGTGATGGACATGTCCGTCGCCTTCATGTCGCGGCAGGTCGATATGTCGCGATGACCTTTAAAACGCGACGACTTTGTCAATCGCCATCATAATGCGACAGGCAGAGGGTCGTGACAACCCTGAATCACAACGTCTTGACACATTGCGTTCAAGAGGTGTTTCCAAAATCCCAATATAAAAATCTGTCCCAAAAGCATGAGCGGGAAAACTGGTCAAATCGCGACGACATGTTCCGTCGCGTTCAAGACTGGCATTGAAACCCACGTGACACACAATTTCATGTGTTAGAACCGTTGAGTCAAAGACATAATCACGACAGAAGTTTTGGTCGCCTTTCATGTGAATGTGATGGTCTAGTACGTCGCGCTCATGCAATGAAGAATGCGACGATTGGTCTGGTCACATTTTTGGATCTTGCCCAAAAATGGTAAAAATGGTACCACCATGCATGCAAAGCTTATAATTCGAGATCTAGGGCTTCTGGTACAACATTATGAACATGAAAGATGTTGGGTACGATGAGTAGAAGAGAACTATGGTTTTGCTTTCACATGATTTGGCCTCGGGATGTGTTAAAATCGACATGAACACTAAAAGCCCTATTCATGCACGACTCTTGGAAAACGCTTAATACACCATGCACACTCGATGAAAATTGGGGAAAACAGGTGCATATGAAAGTAGACTTGACGAACTTTAACATGGTATGTGATTTGATCATGTTTGGCCCAAGATAACCTACCTTTGATCAATGTTAAGAAGAGTCTTCTGCAGGTCGATGCAGAACGACAGTAGGGGAAGATGGCTCCTGTTGGGGGCAATCTTCTCCTCCACTAGTGCTCAAGCTCTGCTCCTCACGACCCCAGCTTATGGTAAACTCGTCCCTAAGGGTCTTTGGAAGAGTATTTAAATATTTATGGCTTTTAGGAGTCCTAATGTGTCTAGGAAAGAAGGGTTGCGGTTTTAGCATGAACCCTCCCTTGTTTGAGGAATTCCAATCCCAATTGAGTGTGTAAGCTATTAGGAAACCTCCTAGTATGGTTAGGCACGACTTTGGGTTGCTATGTATGTCTAATTGGCTTAGATGTTGCCATAATTACACCTTTCTATTTTATGCTCAATTAGGGTTATGAATTTTGTAGATTTCTTCTTGTTGGGTTCTTGTTCTTTGAGCTAAGAGTATTTATTTGGCCCAAAAATTATTCACTAATTGTCTTGTCTCATCAGAAGACTAACTATGGGATTATCTCATTTTAATCACATCTTTCACACATACGATCATGACACATGTTTTAACCACCTTGATAAATATTAAACTATTATTTTCAATTGTTTTCTTTATTTTTAAATCACCAAATTTCTGGGGTGCTACATCATAACTCATTGATTTATTATTGAAATATCACACATTAATATACCATATTTAAGCCCTTTGAATGAGGAATCCATAAAAGAAAACGGCTCATCAATCTGAGGTCTATAGGAAAAGTTATGGCTAGTTAAGTGGACATAGGCAGAAGGCGACATAGTGTCTATCGCCTTCTAAAGATGATTGTGACAATCAACTTGAAATACATGAAACTGTCTCAATCTTGGTCTAGGTTGTGACCATGATGTTGTCACGTTCTGGTAGCTACGTGTCGACCTATCGCAACCTTAATATGATGTTTGGGTTGACTTTTCTACCTATTTCCAACTTCAACTTGGATTGAATTTGACATAGGGGAAAAATCAAAACTCTATGTATACCGATCCAAATTAGATGAAACCATTGTTTTTAGTTAGGGGACTTCCTAACCAACCTATAGTAACTACGAATTAGGAAACAATGGTCATTTGATAGGGTAATAAGAAATAGTGTGACTATCTACAAAAATCTGACACAACTGGCTTATTTGGATCAATTATCTCAGTATACTTGATAAAAAATTGGGAAAAGCTGCTATATGAAACTAGACTCATAGAGAAGCAAGTTTCATGTTAGATGCTTGATCTGAAAACAACTCATATGAGAGATAGAAAGCTCGTAAGATAGTGCAAGGGTTTGCACAACAAAATCAATAGTAGGATGACACTAGATTTAATTCGATGAATCCACAAGATAAAAATTAGGGAAACTAGTACAAACATAATCTAAGTATGTGCATGCATCCATGTTTGGCTTTAATTAAGAGTTGGCCTAGAAAATACCTACCTTTTGGTTGGAAGAAAAGTCATCATCCAGAAAACCCTAGTTTCGACCAGTTGTGGAAGAACGCCAAATACTCACAAACTACTAGGCAGACATTAAGAAAAATAGTCCCTTAAGGAACTAGACTCGAAGAGATTTCCAAGGGTATATGTCTTGCATAGTTTGGCCAAAGATTCACTAACCTTTGATGATGATCAATCTAACACTTGTGTGCAGGTCGCTGCAAATCCGAGTTGGAAAGAGCACAAGGTTCCTCCTTGCTCCAGCCTTCTCATCGAGATCTCCAACCACCACTACCTCCAAGCACACCTCCAATAACCCTTGTCACATCCCAAAGCATGGCAGCAGAAGAGTTAATTGATCGTTGAGAGGTGAATAGTCAGCAAATAAGCCTCTAGTGAGCAATCACATATAACACAACTAATTTGTGCTTATCACAAATATACTCTTTATTTCATTTCAATTATGAGAAATAGTACATGCTCCAATTCAAATTGAACTACAGGACTAAGACTCAATAAAAGGGAAAATTACATACTATCCTCACTCCTACTACATTGTTCTAGTACTCTCATACTTAACTATTGTTGGATCGAGATGGAACTTTAGATGTCCTAGAGGGGGGTGAATAGGACTTCTTGCACTTTAAAAGTTTATCTGAAAATAGATAACACTAGATAATAATGTTAGTACTTAGTGTAGTGTGTGTGAAACAAGTGAAAAGCTTGGTGGAAACAATCACACAAAGTTCACAGAGATTTATTCTGGTTCGATGCTTCCAAAAGGAAGTCCTACATCCAGTCCCCAAGAACCCTTTGGGATTTCCACTAACTGCCAAGAACACTTGGCCTTCTCTCAACTTGAGAGGTATTACAACCCACTTGCTCCAAAGCAAGTCTTCCCTTTATAGAGGGGTACTACAGGGAATAAACCACCTACTAGTTTACACATAAATAAATATAGTGTGTGTCTACTCAGAAGAATGAGCAAACACAGAAGATCAGAAAGAAATTACAAATGAAATTGAAAGCTCTGACTCTTTCTGACTCTAAGAGGGTGGACTAAGAATACAATCTACAATGGCAGAAGGCCACCCAAAGAGAAAAACTTTTGAATGCCAGAGAGCTTGGAAGTCGAAGCTTGAAGCAGGCTCTCTTCATATCTTGAGCTCTTTTCTCTTTTCTTGCTAAGTGTTGAATGTGGTCGTGTATTAGCTTTGTATTGCAATCCTCTCTCTATGTGTTTTGTGTTGGCCCACTTACGATTGGCAGCAAGACTAATCTAGAGGGGGTGAAGAGGTAATCTGAAAAACAGAAACAAAAATCACCACTTGAAAAACTTTGGATAGTGAATGTAGTTGTGTGCAGAAAATAGAGTAGTTATGCGGAAACAATTCAAACAAACAATCACATAAAAGAACATAAATAATTTTATCCTAGTTCGATACTTCTCAAATGGAAGACCTATACCCAGTCCCCAAGTAAATCTTGGGATTTCACTAACCAGGGTACAATCCACCCAAGGATATACAAACCCCCAGCTCCCCGCTGGTTCTCTTCCTTTCCGAGTAGGAAGGAAACTCACTTCTGTTATAGGTCAAGAAGCCACCATCTAGAACAAACCCCAGTGTGGTTCTGCTAGACCTAAACCCCTTTCTAGGTTTTGCTGACACCAACCCTAGCTAGGTTCTTCCCTTTACCCAAGGGGTACACTGTGTACAGTCCCACAGCTGGACAGACACCCAGTACTTCGGCCGGTCTTCTCTTAGCCCTAGAAGAGGAACATTGTATACAATCCTACAGCTGGACACAAGTCTTTCTTAGAAAAGAAAGAACAGACTAAGAGCTATACAAGATGAACACCAAGGAACTCAAACTCTCAGCTCACAGACTCTCCCCCAGATTTACAATGATGCATAGAGAGAGTGAAGAGAGAAAAAGAAGCTTGAATGCTTGGAGCTTGAAGACTTCAGATGATTGCTTGCACGCACACTTCTTCTTGGGCTCGAGCTCTTTCTCTCTTGCTTTGAGTGTGTATAGCGTTGAAGCTTCTCACTTGATGTACACTCATTGAATGATTTTCTAGGAAGGCTCCCCTCTTTCTACTTCAAACACTTCATCCTTTATAAGAGCAGCTTGAATAGATCTGTTGAAGTATAGCTGCTGGTGTTCTTGAATCCGTTGGGACTCATCATCTTCTGCTCTCCTTCTCCTTCTGTCTAATAGACATCTTCATGTGTCTAACGGATGCTAACAGATGGTCCAAATGTTTTTGACTAGGAGTAGAATAGTCCTACAGATATTTAATGCAAATAGGAACATGTTAGACTAGTAAAGTCTTATGACAGATAGCCCATACCTTTTATGTGCAGAGGTCCATGATTTCCACTGACATCCAGATATGTTAGGTGAGGACCTTACTTCCATGTTTCATGCTGACAACATCTTACCTACCCTAAAGGATAGGCAGGAAGAAGATCTCCAATCAGACAGAGAAATAATAAGATAGCATGTGAAGTACATATGAACTTTTAGTTGCCGCCACAAATATTTTGAAATGTTTGAAATATAGAGGTAATTGATGTTTAAGCATAATAGTAATCGATGTTTCAGATGTAATCAATGTTTCATATAGGTAATCAATGTTTAAGTGAAGCAATCGATGTTCTAATGCAATCGATGTGAAAGACAAACGATGTTCCAATGTAATCGATGTTTCAATGTAATCCATGTATATAATCGATGTTTAAGTGTAATCGATGTTTCAATGTAATCCATGTATGTAATCGTTGTTTGAGTATAATCAATGTTTGAATGTAATTCATGTATGTAATTGATGTTTAAGTGTAATCGATGTTCTAAGGTAATCGATGTGAAAGATAATCGATGTATAAACATAATCGATGTTTAATCATAATCGATGTTTAAACAAATTTGATGTTTAATCATAATTGATGTGAACGTAATCGATGTTTGTACATAAACGATGTGAGAGCATAATCGATGTGGGAGTAATCGATGTGGACTTTTAAAAATAGTAATTGATGTGGACTTATATTCTCCAATTGATGTGGCACTTAGTCAGTAATCGATATGCATTGAACAACAATTGATTTATCTTTCCAGTGCAAATCATGAAACGATAGTGCCATAGTATGTTGTATTTATGAGGAAAACATGATATTAAATATATTCATTATATTTAAGTTAATCATGAGTTTTGTTATCACCAAAATAAATGATAAAATATAAGAGTTGTTCAACAATCTCCCCATTTTTGATGATGACAAAACTTATGAGAATTTTCTGACAAAGATACTTCAAAAACATGGAATAAACAGAAAATTCATAGTTTAAACTTACTCTCCCCCTTTTTGTCAATAACCAAAAAGGAAAATCTTACCATTTGTATTCTCCCCTTAAGGAATATTCTTACCATGTTGAAAGAGAGGGGTTCAACAATACATTTATTGCTGTCATTATTTACTGCTCCCCCTTAGTGTTTGCTCCCCCTGAGAGTGATACTCCCCCTTAATGTGAGACTTGTGAGTCTTCATGAAGATTCCCTGCATAGGGCTATAAAGGAGACAGAAATACTTGCAAGGACGTTAGTAGCATTGTAGTTAAAAATATAACAATAATACGAATGTAAAAAATTAAATTAAAAAAAATAAGGATGACTTCTTCCTCTTCAGATAGGAATGAAGTGAAGAGTTGGCAGTCACTAATCGAATGCTTTTTGAGCATCCTCTAACAATACCCATTTGAATGCATTTTTGCTGTTTTATTCATCAAGAGTAGATTGACATTCTCTTCATCTTTTTCTATGCTTGAGTGTCTAAGGAGTTATCCCAAGTAGTTGTGAAGGATTTCCTTTTGTGTGTTTCTCCTCTTTTCTTTTCTTCTTTTCTAATCTTTCAGATCTTCTAAGCGTTGGACAATCTGGCCTTAGATGTCCAGGCTGCTTACATTCATAGCATGTGGGTACCTTCTCCTTTTTCTTTTTTCTCTTGACTAAGATCTTTTGAATAGCTTCTTCTTCCTCACTGTCAATATCACTGCTCTCACCAGTAGTGTCATCATCTGAAGTGCTCTCCACCAGCCTTAAATGCATTATGTGGCCTTCTTCTGAAAGAGCTTTCTCCTAATCTTTCCATGTTGATCTCATGAGCCATGAGAGATCCAATGAGCTTTTCCAGTGTCATTTTGGAGAGGTCATTAGCTTCTTCTATAGCAGTGACCTTTAGAGTCCACTACTTTTGGAGAGATCTTAGGATCTTTCTGACCATATCTCCCTGACTATACTTCTTTCCCAAACCTGTAAGTCCATTTACAATTTCAGTAAACTCGTTGTATATCTAAGATATGGACTCACCTTGTTCCATTTGGAACTTCTCATATTTTGTCACCAAGATATCAATCCTGGTTTCTTTTACATTGTTAGTCCCTTCATATGGGAGCCTTAGCATTTCCCACATATCCTTTGTTGTTTTGCACACAAAAATTCTGTTGAACTCTTGCTTGGTCAGCGCACAACACATGAAGCTTTTGTACTTACTATTTAGAGATATCTTCTTTTTCCCTTCAACTGTCCATTCTTCCTTAGGCTTGGAGATTTGGAGATCACCAACTTTTATGATGCTCCAAATTTGATAGTCGTAGCCTTAAAGGAAGAACTCTATCCTAGTCTTCCAGTATTGATAATCTTCTCCATCAAATAGTGGAGGCCAGAATATGGATTGACCTTATGCAAAACCTTGAGCTGCCATGGATCTTTGCTCAAAGATTGTTGGATCTTCTAGAAGTTCAAAGGCCAGAGCTCTGATACCACTTGTTGGCCCACTTATGGTTGGCAGCAAGACTAACCTAGAGGGGGTGAATAGGTAATCTGAAAAACTGAAACAAAAATCACCACTTGAAAAACTTTGGTTAGTGAATGTAGTTGTGTGCAGTAGATATCGTATCTATGCGAAAGTAGTTCAAACAAACAATCACACAAAAGAACATAAAGAATTTTATCCTGGTTCGGTACTTCTCAAATGGAAGACCTACGTCAAGTCCCCAAGCAGATCTTGGGATTTCACTAACCAGGGTACAATCCCCCCAAGGATATACAAACCCCAAGCTCCTCACTGGACCTCTTCCTTTTCGAGTAGGAAGAAAACTCACTTCTGTTACAGGTCAAGAAGCCACCCTCCTAGAACAAACCCCATTGCGGTTCTACTAGACTTAAACCCCTAGCTAGGTTTGCTGACACCAACCCCAGCTAGGTTCTTCCCTTAACCCAAGGGGAACACTGTGTACAGTCTCACAACCAGACAGACACCCAGCACTTCAGCTGGTATTCTCTTCACCCTAGAAGAGGAAAACTGTATATAGTCCTACAGTTGGACACAAGTCTTTCTTAGAAAAGAAAGAACAGACTGAGAGCTATACAAGATGAACACTAAGGAACTCAAACTCTCATCTTATATACTCTCCCCAGATTTACAATGATGCACAAAGAGAGTGAAGAGAGAAAAATAAGCTTGAATGCTTGGAGCTTGAAGACTTCAGATGATTGCTTGCATGCACACTTCTTCTTGGGCTCGAGCTCTTTCTCTCTTGCTTTGAGTGTGTATGGCGTTGAGGCTTCTCACTGGATGTACACTCTTTGAATGATTTTCAGGAAGGCTCCCCTCTTTCTACTTCAAACACTTCATCCCTTATAAGAGCAGCTTGAACAGATCCATTGATGTATAGCCATTGGTGTTCTTGGATCCATTGGGACCCATCATCTTCTGCTCTCCTTCTGCTTCTATCTAACAGACATCTTCATGTGTCTAACGGATGCTAATCGCAAGTCCAAATGTTTTTTACTAGGAGTAGAATAGTCCTGCAGAAATTTAATGCAAATAGGAACATGTTAGACTAGAAAAGTCTTATGACAGATAGTCCATACCTTTTTATATGCATAGGTCCATGATTTTCGCTGACATCCAGATATGTTAGGTGAGGCCTTATTTCCATGTTTCTTACTGACAACATCTTACCTACCCTGAAGAATAGACAGGAAGAAGATCTCTAGTCATACAGAGAAATAATAAGATAGCATGTGAAGTACATATGAACTTTCAGTTGCCACAACAAATATTTTGAAACATTTGAAATATAGAGCCAATCGATGTTTAAGTATAATAGTAATCAATGTTTCAGATGCAATCAATGTTTCATATATGTAATGGATGTGTATGTGAAGCAATTGATGTGAAAGACAATCAATGTTCTAATGTAATCGATGTTTCAATGTAATCCATGTATGTAATTGATGTTTAAGTGTAATCGATGTTTCAATGTAATCCATGTATGTAATCGATGTTTGAGTGTAATCTATGTTTGAATGTAATCCATGTATGTAATCGATGTTCAAGTGTAATCGATGTTTGAACACAGTCGATGTTTTAAGGTAATCGATGTGAAAGATAATCGATGTATAAGCATAATCAATGTTTAATCATAATCGATGTGAAAGTAATTGCTATTTAAACAAAATTGATGTTTAATCATAATTGATGTGAAAGTAATCGATGTTTAAACATAATCAATGTTTGGACATAATCGAAGTGAAAGCATAATCGATGTGGGAGTAATCGATGTGGACTTTTAAAAATAGTAATCGATGTGGACTTCTATTCTCTAATCGATGTGGCACTTAGTCAGTAATCGATATGCATTGAACAACAATCAATTTAGCTTTGCAGTGCAAATCATGAAACGATAGTGCCATAGTATGTTGTATTTATGAGGAAAACATGATATTAAATATATTCATGATATTTAAGTTAATCATGAGTTTTGTTATCACCAAAATAACGGATAAAATATAAGAGTGGTTCAACATTTTGTGATTCAAACTTCAGCTTCATATATAGCCTTCAGAAATTTCCCGTTTGAAAGTGGCTGTTAGAAAATAGCCGTTTGAATTTGAACGTTGGGTCTTGGGACTTGAGACAGTTGAGATGTGATCATCAGAAAGCAAGTCTTCTGTCTTTTGAGTCTCAATGGCTTTAGGCTATGCAAATAGCTGCATGGTTCTTCTTCAGACATCTTCTCTTGAATTTGTACAAACACCATACCAAGTCTTTTCCTTTTCTCAGGGTTAGTTTTGGGAGATATAAAATAATGTAAGAAGGTAAGTGACATGTAGTTGCTTAACATATATCTATTAGTTCCAGACAGACAGTCTGTTCTTTGAAACGTACAGGGTTAGGTGAGCATTCAAGAGGAATGGACACCTACTTGGTGCACAGTATAACTACAAAGGGAACTTTTCCTGAAAATATGAAAAGTGGATATTCTGAAGTATGCTAACATATGTCTTTGAGAGACACATAGCATTCTAAAAAGATAAACTATGTAACTGATATTTATAAATGACATGAAGCGTTAAACACAAGAATAGAGAAGTATAAAGTTTATTTAACTATTAGTATTCAGATAGCACACAAAAAAATAACATAGTGCACATCATGTGTTCATTTAGTTCATTGGATAGTTCATAAGAATTAAAACATTAATCGCACTAAGAATACATTAACATTTCTGCAAAAAGAATAGTAACAGATACTTAAAAACATCTAAGTATAGATGATCAAGGAAGTTGATGTTATACTTCAACTTTTAAAGAGTCGGAGTGCTACAACAGTCCAACAATATCATACTTCGACTTTTGACGAGACGGAGTACTTCCAGTAAACTATACAAAAGACATCGACTATAGAGAAGCCGGAGTAGAATCAACATCAAATGATATCAGACTTTGACTTGTCAAGATTCGGAGTGAGTCAGTTTGTTCAACAGTTGATATCTGACGTCGACTGTTCGAGAGTCGAAGTGGGGTTATTGGACTCTGAATTTTTAAGAGTTGGAGTAATGCCAATTGTTCAACAATCAATAGCTCACCTCGACTTCTAAGGAGTCCTACAACACTTCGACTGCTTGGGAGTCGGAGTCAGTATGATATATATGTATTCATGTGTACTTGGAAAACTTTCTTAATGAAAGTTGACAATGTGTCGACACTAATAGACTATAAATATTATATGATATAATACATGTATCCCTTTACTTTAGCACATTAATTTTCATACAAAACAAAGTGTGGTATAATTAAATAAATTTGTTTAGGAGATTACTTAAAAAATTTGTCATAAACAAAAATAATGATCAAGCAATTGTAAGAGATGAATGCACAACAATTCTTTTAAACATAAATAAACCATTTGTAAAAGATAATTGTTCAACAATTCTCCCCATTTTTGTTAATAACAAAAAACAATATAGACAGTGTAAACAAATTTTAATTTTAATCAATCATTTCGATTTTGTTTGTTGTTTTCCTATCTGTTCTATATATCTTTCATCTTCTCCCCCTTTATAGCATTAACAAAAAGGAAATAAGATAGGGAAAGTGGAAGAGAGACAGAAATGAGGAAGAACAAATATATATTAAGAACTAAAGAGTATTTGTACAAACCTCAAGAAGATTGAGGGAGATAGAGAGAAGGTGGGACTTGATCAAAGAAGGGTTGAAGAAGATCCCACAGCTTCTTCTCATTTTCAGGGAATACATGGGAAAATATAGAACTATCTATATTATAGGAGGGTCCTACAGAAGGGATTTTCCTATAGGACTTAAGATGACGACGATGATACCAAGAAATCTTTCAGTAAAGGGCATCACCATGCAGAGATCGCCTAACAGGGATAAATTTCCTATTAGTAGCTTTATGCAGAAGCTCATAAACTGTGATATTCCACTTACAACCTTGCGATTGAGCCGCTAACTTTGCCTTGTAATAGAGGTTGTATCTGTTTGTCCATTTTAGAGAGAGACTTCCAAGGGGTATCATAACCATTAATCAAATAGGTAGAGGGAGATAATTTTAGCTTTCTGCATTCTTTGGCTTCTTTAGGATAACACACTGCCCACTTCTCTTCTGTCAGTCTCTCAGACTCAACAAAGCAGTGCTAGAAATATTTGAGATAGGTGGAATTCTTTAGGGCGTGCATCAGGACAAACCTATGAAAGGAGAGCTTAATGTTGTACTTGATTTTGAATCTAATAGCTATCCTGATGTGCCTATTGAAGACTACTTGAGCAAAAGATTTTATGGCTGAAACTGCACCAATTAGACTGGGGTATAGTCCTGAGGGCAATCCAATAACTATAGAAGGAGTGATAGTTCTTTGCCTTTGGAGTAACATAGCCCACTGACCTCTACTGACTTCAGCTAGATTTAACCTTAATCTTTCATCATTGAACTGCTTCATCCTGCTGAAACTAGTTTGCTACTCTTTTATTAGGTTGCCAAAAGATCAAAAAATCTGAGATTCAACTGAGATGAGAGGTTTAATCGACCACTGCTCCTTTCCAAAGCTTGCCTAAGCTTTGCTGCTTCTCTAGGATAGATTGATAGGAAATGAATTTATGTCAGACTATGACTCTTCTGAGTGATGAGATTTAAGGCATCGAGAGGAACTTCCTTGGTTTTGATTAAGAAAGGGAGCCAATGTTCGAATTTGTAGCCTGGCAACCCATGGAATTCAAGAAAAGCTTTTAATTGCAAGAATTCTTGGAAAAGAGCAAAATGGTGCTCATAACGATAAATGAAAGCATACCAAAAAGGAGGAAATGATTTGTTAGGTTTATTCTTCCCTTTCTGCCCAACGTGAGATGAAAGTGCCACACTAGGCACAACCTGAGCAAGAGGGTGAGTAGGAAGAGCAGAAGAGGGTGTAGATGATCTTAGAAGAGATGAGAAGAAAAGAGGAGGTAAGGTGTGATGTAACGACCCTCCTTATACCAGTACGATTATACCAATCCACATCGGTATAATGAACGTCGTCACAGTGGGACATTTACCCAACATTAACATTTGATTGAGATATACATGAATATTAAAGAGAACAGCGGAAATAAATAATTATTCTTATTTCATCATCCACATTCTATCCATAGTCCATATAGTGTTTAAAAGAAGTACATATGTCCAAAATTACAATTCCGAAATAAATCACATTGCTCAAACAAATTGCAAAAGTTCATTTATTACATACTATGAAAAGAAAAGTACAATGAAGGAATGTCCACAATAAAGCTACTCCTCTCGCTCGGAGTCGCTCCTAACTATCTCCTCGGAAGAAGTGGAGACACCTGCACCTGTACGCCGAAGCAAGTATGAGTATAAATAGACCCAGCAAGCAATTCATATACATCAATGCTTACACACATCATATGCATATGCTAACATTCAATGGAAGTAATTAACACATGTAGTATGGTTCATACCATTTAAATTACTATGTATGGAACTTATAGCATTAGAGACATATGATACATGCTTTATATTACTTACAACAATTACATATAAAACCTATAACATACGTTCAACACATTTTAATTATCATGCTTAAACGATTCAAATCTCATTCAAAACATATTACAATGTATACAATTTAAGCATGGAACTACACATAAGGTAAGCATCACACCAAGCATAGATTCTATTTAAATTCTCATGAATTTAACACAATGATACACACATTTTACTTGCTGTTTTAAACATAAACTAAACATATACACAATGGTTTTACACTTGTTCACATGATGACACATGCACTTTACACTTTCGTATGTTCATTTACACATTGCACATTTCACAATTCACTTACACATATTCACGTTTTACACTTAGTTGTTGTGACACATAGTCCAAACCACCACTAGAAGGACACACATATACACATACATTTATCCATCACCTAGGCAACACAGTAATGGATCTTGGTTTACTGCGCAGAATTGGGAGAAGCACTCTCCACCCTAACCAGTGGTACTTGTCCACCTCTAGGATTTTATCCTAATGCCCTTAGGATATCACTCACATTGAACCTTCCCGTAGGGACTTTACTACAGTACAGTTCCACAGCCCTCTATGGTAGCAGTGTCACTAATGGCACATTTAACACATTAAGTCTTTATCCCATTTACTTACATTATTCACATGCACTTAACTCACACACATGCATTTTAACACATATACATGATCAGTTTACATGGCATGCTTTACTGTCCCAATGATAATTGACTCTCAATACAGCCCTAAGCATGCTGCTAACAATGAATTTCACATAATTAACTTAACATGTTTAACATGATCGTTTTCTCTCATTAAATCCATAACAGTACCTACTGTTATCAAAATGCAACAAAACTTTAATCACAGGTTCCCAACAATAAACCCATTACATGCTCAATTTTTCATATTTTTCATATCTGTAAAACAATTTTAGTAATTAAAACATGGTTCAATCGCATTTACCACTAAATTTAACTACTCATGACCCACACTAGTACAATCATGTATATCAGTTTCAAAACCTAATAACAATCTTTACGAATACATGAAAATATTATGAAACCCTAATGTGCCAAAAATCTAATTATTCAAGAATTTTCAGCATTATTTCATGATCATAGTCCACTTACAGAAATTTAAATAAATAAACCTGTACAAAGAAATTTGTCCTAGCCTCATGATGTAACCTACTGCATGTACTTGACCACATATAAAATCCACAGCACGTACTTATATTCAGAAGTATGGAAAATATGTCCCAAGGATCAAACAAGCATTCTGTCAAAACCTGTTGAACTTGGCGGCACAGATGTTGCCGCCAACATAGGTTAATGGCACAATCTGTTGCCGCTTACCCTGGATCTTAACGGCAGTAGATGTTGTCGTTAAGTTCCTGTCTGCAGAAATACACACTGAACGCACAAAGCAACGTTGAATGGGGGGTTCCAGGACACGAGGAAAAATCTGTAAAAATTTTTGGGACCTAGAAGACATGTGTAGGGATAGTGTACAAGGTTTACTTGCCTCACAGAAAATGCTATACGTGATTAAATTGCCGGAGAAGCTCTCCTCAGTCAAGCCAAGAAGCCCTCCAATCTCCCCTCGATCCGGCTTCTGTGTTGAGGGATGAACCACGCCGGAGTCGGGGAAGCTTTATTGATGTTCCAAGTTCCTTCCAGTCGATGTAGATCGCCCAAAAACGCACCGAGTCGCCAGATCCAAAGCCTCAAAGTTTCAGGTTCGCACAAAGTTTCTAGGGTTTTGACCAAAGAGCCAAAAGACCTATTCTGGTCGCAAGAGGGTGTTTTTATACAACCTAAGGGTCGGGTCGCGCACTTAAGGCAGAATCCTATCATTGGGAGACAGTTTCCATAACAGGGGCGAACAAATCGCGGACGTTTCCAGATCTAAACCTGTAAAAATCTGGGGAAATAGATGTCCACATTACTAGCCGTCTACTGGGAGTTGGCATCCATCGGTCTGGACGTCGACTCTCCCCCAAACGTCCATGCATGTTGACGTTAACATGCACTTTGGCCAGAACACAGAAGCGCCCAAAACTTACATACACTATACACATATACATGCAATACATAATGTATATCTTACATACCATATATCCAGTATAAATAAAATAATATGTACATAATAAACAAGGATATACATATGCACAACATTATTTAAATACAATTTGTAGAATAATTATACATGTAGATACACATACACATATATACACATAGTTATATACACAAAGCAACTAACATATCACATGACTAAACAACTAAAATAAAAGGGAAAAAATTCGAGGGCCTTACACCCTCTCCCCCTTAAAGAAATTTCATCCTCGAAGTTAGAATGACACTACTCAAATAATTGGGGATACTTGTCCATCATAGCATCCTCAAGCTCCCATGTAGCCTCCTCTCGTGAGAAGTTATGCCATAGTACCTTCACGGACGCAATCCTCTTGTTCCGGAGATGCTGAACCTTCCGATCAAGAATAGCTATTGGTTGCTCAACATAAGATAGATCTGGTTGGAACTCCACTGGCTCATGACTAATAACATGAGATGGATCTCGGACATATCTCCTGAGCATAGATACGTGGAAAACAGGATGCACACTAGCTAATGCTGGGGGTAAAGCTAGCTCATATGCCACACTTCCCAAATGTCTGAGAATCTCATAAGGGCCAATGAATCTAGGACTTAATTTGTTATGCCTGCCAAACCTGACAACACCTCGAGTAGGCAAAATCTTTAGAAAGACATGCTCGCCAACCTCGAACTCCAAATCCTTTCTTCTGTTGTCGACATAACTCTTCTGCCTATCCTGCGCCACAACAAGCCTCTTCCTGATAATCTGGATCTTATCCGAAGTCTCCTGCACTAACTCCAGACCAATCAACTACCTATCACCAGTCTCCTCCCAACACAAAGGAGATCTACAAGGTCGACCATACAACGCCTCAAATGGAGCCATACTAATGCTCGCATGAAAACTGTTGTTATACGCGAACTCCACAAGAGGTAAATGACGTGAACGATATTTAGCAGCGGAATAAAAACCGGGGGACGTGAACGATACAAACAAACGTATCACAGTTGAATAGCGCAGAGTCACAATTGAATATAATAACACTTTTCAAATCATAATTATATCCTCAAAGTTACTCTTTATTTCATTTCATTCAACTAGATACAACCTTACAAGAAAGAATTAACCAAAGGGGTCCATCATTCAAACAAAACTTCCAGAAAAGTTTCACTATTACATAGACTACTCAAATATCTACTTCTAAACTGTCAACTACTCATATGGCGGGTGCTCATCACTCTTGCCCTGCCCCATTGGACTTCACTGGTTCCTCATCACTACCTGAAAAAGGGCAGGTTGATAGGGGTGAGCGAACTAGCTCAGTAGGATTTACATCTCAATAACGTGCGGGCACTAGTATACATGATTAACATTTTAAGTAGGTAGATATGCATATGAATATGATGACAATGTATGTAATACTAACAGATTGAATAGCAGAATAAAACGGATATCGTATCAAATCAAAATGTCGAATTGCATATACAATGAACAGATGTTTCAAGAATAGAATCATGTCAGAAGAGATTGGCCATATTCAAGCAGAGTTCATGTGTTCACAAGAACAAACGTATCATATCATGTCAAGTAAACTTATCATGTCAAACAGAAGGCACATATTCACAAATCTTGCATGTCAGGTGTGCTATGCCAAGCACCAAGAGTCCATACTCCCGCGGTTAACAAGTACGTTGGGGCGCTCCTCCCCAGGACCGGACAGGGCCCCTATTGCACAGGCATTGGATCAAGTTTTGGACCGGAGTCCCACGTTGTGCCGAGCAAACATATTCATATTATGGCCACAGAGTTTCAATGACAAGCTCATAGTAAAAGGAAACAAGATCATTCATAGAGTCAAGGTATGACAAATAGCTCAAGAGAACAAGGCAGGATAACGACGTATCTTATGTTTCATAATTCATTAATGTCTTGACATGAGGGTGTTTCTAAAGACAGATCATATACAGAACATGTGCTCTCAATTTCCCAAGAAGGGTGTGCCTATTCATGCAAATATGTAAGTGACGAGTTACGGACCTTTCCTATCATGTATGAAATTGACAAATGATTGCTTGAACACCGGAAAGCATGTAACTATTGAAACTTATATGCAAATCATGACCTTAACACCACTAACATATCCATGCTAATATGTATTCATCCCCACATTCATATCATATTCTTATCTTATCAATTGACAACAAGCAAGATCACAAGATAATCCAATGAACATAAGAACAATCAAAATTACACATTAGAATCATATTCGTATCATTACCATTTTCTTCAATGGGTTGATTCATTTTAGGTCCATGCATACTATATAACACCATACACAAGCTTGGAGATATCATGAAATGATTAGACCCAAAATATGCAAAAATCTGGTAAAGGTAGTGTCGACACTAGATCAAGTGGTGTCGTCACGATGCTTCAAAAACAAGGCAAAATAATGCAAAATTGGTCAAGTAGTGTCGACACGAGATCAAGTAGTGTCGACACTAGAGACAGCTTCCAGAAAACCCCTTAACCAATATGGGACAGTGTGTCGACACTAGCACAGGTGGTGTCGACACTAGATCAGCTTCCCAGCACTTTCTGGGTCAAACTGGGGGAGTGTGTCGACACTAGATGGGACTGTGTCGACACTAGAGGCTTTCCCAGAACACCATCTGGGCTGTTTTGGGACAGCAGGTCGACACTAGCTCAGGCTGTGTCGACACGAGTGGCTTTCCCAGAACAAAACACATGGTCAGGTGTAACCCGATGACATATCTCCTGTAGTGAGTCACTTCCAACTCTTATAACTCTCTAAAGAATGACATTTAGACAAAACGTTCAACATGAAAGATGAAGAGGAAAACTAGTAGACGAACTTTGATGTTGAGAGTTTGATCTAATTCGGTCTCGAATTCCAAGAAAACATATGAGGAACAAAGAGTTAAGTGTAGCCCGAAATCGCAGTATTCTACAGAGACTCTCTTATCATGCTCCTAACTCTCTAACGAAGGATCTTTGGACAAAACGTCCAACATAGAAGATGATCTTGATGTCAATTAGAAGAACTTTCATGAATAAAGTTTAGTCAAATTCAGTCTTGAATCGTGTGCATAACAAGAAGAACAGGAAAAAGCCCTAACTATGCAAGACTTCGGAAAACCGACGAATACACAACGTATACTCCATGAAATTGAGTCAAACTAAATGCAAATGATCCTAGACTCAGAGAATTACATGATGGTGTTGGTTTTCTTTAATCTTGGCCCGAGAACACCTACCTTTAGGAAGATCTAAAACCCGTTGATGTTCTGGATGCAACAGAGGATGCAGGGGATGAAGCTCCGGGTTCCCAGCCTTTCTCCTGTTCCTCAGAAGTTCCTGCTTGCTTCCAAACGACTCCAACTTCGTTGTTAAACCTTCCCCAAGAGTTTAGGGACGAGTTCTTATAGTTTTAGGATATTGTTAAGAGTCCTAATGATACTAGGAAAGGGGCTACGAGCTCTGTTTCCTAGTTTCTAGAAAATCTGGGATTCCCTTACCCAAAAGAGGTAGCAGAGGTTTAGGAAACCTCCTCTTAGAGTTGGGTTCGGTTTTGGCTTACCTTACATGACTAATCACCTAGCTTTTAACCCTAAATTGCCCTTTCTAATTATGGCATAATTATCTACACGAATTTCTGGGTAATTCCCTGTCCCAGTTCATTCATATCCTTGGGCCAAAAGTACTCCATTGACCCAATCTTGTTAATGGGTTATTAATACATAATGTTGTGAGTCTCTCCAACATGTTTATTTAATTTATGGTTGGGTTATTTTTCCGTGTTAACAATTTTCCGACTTAGTTTCCTAATTCGGGTAACTTGGTCACGTGTGACATATACTCGGCCAATCGGATTTTCCGTTGCATGAATTCCTTTGTGGAACGCTTAGGAATAATATTTGGGGTTGATTTATAATTTTTACAGAATTTTCCGATGTGTTTTCTCACGTACGATAGTGGTACGTAAGTTCTATCATTCCGATAATACGGAAGTTATTTATTTACTAACTTCATACTTGGATTTGTTCATGGGTCATAAGTTGTCCGTTAATCCCATTTATTTTATTTTATGGGCTACCCCCACATATTGTTTGGAGTCTTCATAAATTTCTCATTTAGTTTATGATCTCATTTTATACACCTGATAATGGGTTGTCCAACTTATTTCCTCATTACGATAATAAGTCATACTAACTCTTGAATATACCCCAAATGACTTTTGTTGACCCAAATTTCTTGATAAATCATTAGAATATATTATTTGAAGTCCATCTATGATTTCTATTAAATTTTCTGACTCATCTAAGTATGTGTGATAAATGATTTTCTGACTTATTCCCTGATTACGATACTCAGTCGCAAAATGCCTTAAACTTGGACCATCCAATTTTCCTTTGCACGAACTTCTCAGTGGGTCATTAGGGAGTATTATTTAGAGTTGAACTATGATTTTTATGAAATTTTCTAATGGGTTTTTGTATGTATGATAATGACACGTGTATTTTTGCTATTTCACATATATTGATTTTATTGTTTTCGATTTATTTATAATTTTCCAATTACCAAATTTCTGGGGTGTTACACAGAGTGTTGCCGTCAGATGATGAACGTGACGTATTGACTCGTCGCGTTCTTCCTCTGAAGATAGAGCCCTTGGGGAGGAACAGCCCAAGGCCCACACTGTAAGGCTCTAGTTTTCTGCATATTTTATGGCTATGTTATGTTTTATGTTCTTTATAATTTTCTGCCCGAAATTCTTATTAATGTCAACATCTCTTGACGTTAAGGGCTAGTTGACGGCAAGATGTGTATCGTTTACTATGTGGCCAGAGGATCTAGATGTCAACATCGATTGGCGTTTATTTCTTGTTGACGGAAGCAAAGTGGCCGTTAACTTCTCCGACTGCGTTTGAGATTCTGGATCTAAAATTGTCTTGATTTCTTCAGGAGATAGATTGGAAAACTCTCCAACGGTCAGGACTCTATTTCCTAGGTTTCCCATGACCCCAATCTCCTATAAAATCAAGTCATCTCGGCAAAGAGAGAACTTTGGCTCAGAGAGGTTTTTATGTTTCGGGGAGAGAAAAAGAGAGTTTGAGAGGGTTGATCTGGTGATCCAGAGGCTGCACCAACAATCTACAGCAAAGGGGAGACTCTTCTGATGGTGGAGAAGCTCTCCTAATGACGAGGGATTGTCTGGAAGAGTGTGGAGGTCGAATCAAAGCATGGAAAGTTACCTCTTTGGCTTGGCCGAGGAGGGCTTCATCACCAAATTCGATCTTAAGGGGTTTTTAGAGAGGCAAGTAACTTAGGGGCTTCATCCCTAGACCTATCACCTAGAGTTTTAAGATTTTCTTGATTTTTATCTCGTGTCCTAGACCCCCCCCCCTGTGGACGCCCCGTTCTGCGCGTGCCCCAGATGTTGATGATGTCTGTGGTTGCTCCGGAGGTTCATGAACGGTGCCGCTCCCTCGTTGGCATTGAATGGGTACTGGTTGACTTCGTGGACTCCTCGGTTGACTGAGTTGACTAGGGAGAAAACCAAGAAACCAACAAAGGAAAGGGAGATGTTGCAATCGCCAGGGCCTTACCTGTGCCCAAGGAAGTGTTGTGATCACGTCGGTGATGCTGCCTCACGTAGTGGACGATGGTGGGGTTCCAACTTTCTCCTCTTCGGCCGGCCAAAGAAGAGGAGCTCCATGGTCTCCTTCGAAGTGTTCCTGCCACGAAAAGAAACTCTATTAGACTGAGGAAAGTGTGATAAACGTCCTAAACAGAAGAAGAGTACCCAAAAGGAGAGCCCCGTACCGGTTGCAGGCTTGAGAAGAGGGGTGGCCAAGTGCTATGACCACCCTTCTTCCCTCCGTTTTTTGGTTGAAAACCCCCTTTTGGGTGTGTAGGAAGGTGCCCTACGTGCCTAGGGTGTGTGTGTGTGTGTGTGCAACATGCAAAACTAGAGGAGAGAGAGTAGGGAAAGAGAGAAGGAAGAGGGAGATGATCCTCATTGCTGTGGTTGATGGCTCATTAGTGGACTCCTCCAGCACTTGTTGAAGCCTTCTGGATGCTCAAAGAGTTGAGAGAATGAGTGGGAACAAGAGTGGAGACTTTGGTGCACTTTCTCTCTCTTCTCTCAAGACATGTAAGGTGTAGCTCGTACAGCCTCTCCCCCCTCACTTAGAAGGCCTAAGGACTACCTATATAGGCAGTGGGGGCACAGCCAAGGGGCATTGGATGCTCAAGTGTGAAGAAACACACTTGTACAAGTGGCAATCCAAGTGCTAAGGCTCCAACCAATGAAAGGGGGCCATGTAGGATTTTTACTAGGTCAAGGGGGTGCCAAGGTGGCCCATTTGTCCATTGGGAACGGCCCCATGCACTGCATGGGGGAGGAGAGGGTGCTTAGTGGGCTGGAATCTCGGGCAGTTGCGCAGACGAGTTAAACCAGGTTGACGTCAAACGATGCTGCCGCCAACCCCATGCAGACGTCCACATAGGTGGATGCTAAAAGAAGTCGATGTCCAGGGGGCTTGCCGCCAACATGCAGTCAGCGGCAGTCGATGCTGCCGTCTACATAGGATCCGAGGCAAGTCAACAAATGGTCAAACGGGCCTTATTGGGCCATGGAACCACGCAGGGATGGGCCAAATCTCGCGTCTACAAATGCCCCTCTGAGACATCCGGTCTTGCAAGGGAGTAGAGCGAACTGAAAGGTTGGTGTCTCGGTAAACAAAGGACGCGGAGATTTAATGGAAGGGCCATCTCCGAGGATAGGAATTCTAGTAAACCATACGAAAGATTTAGGCTAGAAATAAATGATGAATCGTCTGAGAGACAAATGAGGATAAGAGGGAGGGTGATCTACCCGTGTAACTACAACTTCAACCCAACGTTAGGGTCCCTGGCGTTGCCGTGTTAGACTTTGACTAGTTTCTGGTGTGTCTGAGTCAAAGGAGTTGTAATATGATGGTTGAATTGAGGGGTAAAATGTTGCGGAAAAAACTGCTACTAGAAATCTAGAAGGGGGGGTTGAATAGATTTCTCCAAATTTTTAAAACCACTTGAACAAAAACTTAGAGAAACTCAATTGAGTGTGAAATCTAAGTGTTAATGACAATTCTAAACAAATTAGACAAGTTAGATGATGAAATTTTGACGAACCTATCAAGCATCTAGCGCAAGAGACAAGAAAACCACAATGACACAAATATTTAGGGTGGTTCGGATTACACAATAGTGTATCCTACATCCACCATCCACACACACACACAATTGTGGCTTATCATGCCAGTTCAGAAAAGTCACAAAGGAACACACACACTCTGAGATACAGAAATCTCAGATTCAATCACACACACGTGAAATTGGGCACAAGGATTGCACCACTTTCAAAAAAACACACAGTATAGAGTGAAATTGAAATGAGGAACCAGTCGGAGCAATTGAATTCCAAATTGAAGAAGACTGGTTCGAACATCCCTGTTTCTGCTTCAGGAATGGGGATCAGTTCTTCTGCTTCAGCTCCAGGAAGAAGATTCAGATGGATCGAAATTCTCCTTCAATTGGATCATCTAAGGTGTACAAAGCTCTTGTTCCTTTAGATCTGGGAGCGATTCGCCAGGTTGGAGCCTTCCTCAGAAATTGGCTGGAATTCTCTAGAGTTTTTTTAAGAACAGAAGTGTGGCTCGATCACTCTTTAAAGCCAAGTGGATAAGGGGTATTTATAGCCCCATGGGTCCACAAAATATCTTGGGATCTATAGGCATAAAAGTTCCTGCCCAAAAAGCCTTTCCCAAAAGCTTCCACGTGTCCCTGTTAATTAGATCAAAAAGAGAGAGAAAAAATAGACTGACTGTGTCGACACACCTTACCTATGTGTCGACACCCTGTCCCAGTCATCACAAAATGATCTCCTAGATTGGGAACTAGTGTCGACACACAATTGAACTGTGTCGACACACAGGTTCATGGCAGAGCACTAGATTTTCTGACAGGCTACTGGTGTCGACACCACAGGTGAACTGTGTCGACACAATGGAGCACTTATGACTTTTGTTCCTTTGAGATGTACATGAGAAAACATTGTGAGATATAAATGTAAGCATGATAAGCATGACTTTAATGCATTAATGAATCATATTTGGATATCATCAAAATAAGAGATCAACAATCTCCCCCTTTTTGATGATGGCAACTATGATTCATTAATTTGGTTTAATTTTCTCACAAATATGACTTGAAAAATATCCATTCACATTTTCAAAGCATATCACAAATGTAACAATGACATCCACAATTTTCATCAGTAGTATCTAAACATTTTCATCTCTTTGCAAACAAACATGTCAATTATTTGTTATTACCAAAGAAGAAATCAGTCACACAAGCATCCAACAACAACAAAAAATGTGCTAGCATTCACATCACACAGAATTATATTACCCCTAAAAAGTATGGAAATTTAACATAACATTTCTCAAAAATTTTCCAAAAAGTTTCTTGATTTCCCAGATGCCAAAAAGTAAATCATTAATCCTTCTCCCCCTTTGACAGCATCAAAACAAAAGATATCAACCATAAGTGGGTGGAGGAGGAGGAGGAATAGGTAATAAGATGGTTTCTATGGACTTCAATCTTGCTTCTACAGCAGACAGACTTGATCTTAATTGATTCTACATTGTTGAAAGTCTGTTGTGCAAAAGATCTTCCATCCTTTGATGATTTTCATACATATTCTCTTGAAAGACACTAGTTGCATGACGAGATGAGGAAGATGAGCTGGGAACAGTGCCATGTTGCATGAAATTTGCAAAGTCAGACTTTAGAGCTATCATCTCTTGATCAATGTGAGTCATCAAGTTTATCATGCCTTCCATATCATCAACCAAATGTGTAAAGGACAATCTTGTTTTAGAGACTTGAGATACAGCTTCTTACTATTGAATAGTCCCTTTTGAGTGTTAAGCAAAATGCCTTCAAGAACTGCTTGATTTTTGTCCTGGAGATCCTTAAATTGGGTACATACATCACCCAAAGTACCAATCAACCTATTGAATCTTCTAGTGGCATGCTCAGCTGCTTCATGCTGTCTCACAAGCTGACCAATCACTGAATTTTCTAGCCTCTGAATTCGAAGTTCAAATCTGTTGGACATTTCTGTCATGGTGGAATTGAGAGTTTCAAACTGAGTTTGCAGAAATGTATATAGCTTAGGTGGAATGGGAGGTCCACTAGATGAAGTGGAGGCTGAGCTGTGATGTTGGGTGAATATGGTTGGAGGGACAGGTATGTTTGATGGAGGTGGAGAGGCATGAGGAGGAAGCACAGTTTGTGGTTCAAAAGGAATTTCAGGATTCTCAACTTCAATTTGTGGCTGGTCCACTGGATCACCTTGGGGTCCTGCATCTTCTGGAGGAATTTGTTCTTGAATATGGTCAACAGGAGGCTCTGGCTCTACAACCTGACCTCTTAGAACCTGATCTCCCTCAATTCGAAATCTCATGAATTTTTGTACATGATGTAAGCAGTAAATGTTGCTTTGAGGAATTTTCTGAACCTTCTCATTTTCAAAAGAGACTCCAAAGTGTTTAAAAACTGTTGTGAGGTGAGCAGCATATGGCAAGGATCTGTGTAAATCTTTTCTATTTGTTTCAAAAAATATCTGAGTCATAATCAAGTTCAAATTGATCTTCACATTTTTCTTCATGCTATACAACACAAATCTCTGAATGTCTATCAATCGATTTCTGCCACCACCCTGTGGTGTGATGATGGTGGTTAGAATGTGATGAACTAGCCTCAGAATTGGAGGAAAAGTGTTTGTGTTGTATCTTGTTACATGTGTTTGCCTAGAATCATTTTCATCATGTGAAAGACCAGTAAGTAGAGAGTAGGCCTCATGAAGATCAAATTCATATTCACTCCAGGCTTCACCATCATCAGAAATACCAAAGAGTTCTGATGCTAATTCAGGTGTGAAAAGAATGGAAACATTTTTGACCTCAGACTTAAAACCCTCTTGAACATTTGTCAAATTCAAGTAAAATTCCTGAACCAACTGTGGATAGAATGTCCTAAATTATGAAATGAATTTCAACCAGCCTTGAAATTTAAAGAAGGGAATGAGTTCAGGAAAAGCAGTCGTCAAGGCTTCATCATGAATATTCACAGCCCTCGGTTTAAGTATAGAGCAACCTTCAGATGCAGTTTGAGATGGGGTGACTGCTTGGTCCTCAGATGAGTTAGAAGATTCAAAAGATGATTCTCTAGAAGATTCAGTAGAATCTGGTATGAGTTTCCTTCTAGGGTAACATGAGGACATGGGAGACTTGCCTTTACTGAGAGCAGATGCTCTTCCCCTTTTAGATGGGGAGCCTGAAGGAGTGTCCTCACCTTTTCTCTTGGGCTGATCATGATTGAACTTGTTGATGGAGGGAGGAGTTCAAATGGGGAAAAGAACAAGTGGTAGGGTCGACTTGAGGGTTAGGGTATATAAAAAGGAGGTTTGCTCTCTCAAGACGGGAGTTAAGATAAACCCTCGGTCCAAATACCTTAAACATGATCCGCCTGTCAAGCCCAGGTGTGTCGACACACAGGGTGAGTGTGTCGACCTCACAGATACAAGAATTTGCAGTTTTGAGATAGATGAAGGAGAAGGGATATATTTAATATGATGAATCATATCTGAAATCAATTATTCAGAGATTTTAATGTGTTAAAGAAATCATTTCCATTTTTTTTTCTCAACATCATCCCATTATTATTTAGTGGGTTGAAAGATATCTGACATGAAATTGATCACCAAGAAATTCTGAAGGATTGGAGTGATTGCTTAAGTGATATAAACTATTCTATACAGTCAATTTCAACCTTTTACACTTTTCTTAACCAAAAGTAATGTGATTGCTTTAGGATTAAGACAATTCATATGGAGATTGAACACTTTTAGAAGATTTGATTTAGGTTTAAGCTATTCATTTTCTTTGACTGTATTTTCTTTCACTTTTAAGTAATGAGCAGTCAAATATAGTAAATCTTTTTCACTCAAGTAAACATGTTTTTTACACACCAGAATCCCTAGTTACTAAAGATTTACTAATTATCCTGCCTCAAGGGGTGAATGAAAACCTTTTTACATGGAAATATATGTTTATCAGACGTCAATATTTCCAGTTACTCAGTTAACATTAGTTATTTTTGTCTTTATTTTACCCCTTAGAACAGAGGTAACACAGCACCTCATGACATACATGGCACTTCACTGTTTGTGAAGGTGTGCAGTTTCTCAGTGTTATGCCATTGCTCTGTAAAACATTTTCTTTAAAATGAACATTAAGATTTTTGACATAGCTTTACCTTTCATCAATCTTGAAGGAAGTGTTTAAAATCAATACATAATTGAGCAAAAATCCATGAAAGGAATCAAATTACTTGAGGAATTCAAAGTAAAAGAGAGTGTTGACAGAAAGAACATGTTATAGCATTTAAGAAATCATCCCTTATGTTCTTCAGAAGAATGAATGAACATTTCATGTATTAGATATTCATCAACACACTGAATTAACTTTGGTTTAATGAGAGAAAAACGGTAATGAAGTCTTTAGCTCCCCCTGAGTTATTGATCTCATCTATTTCTCATCACAAGTAAAGAAATCCTTCTTCAGTGAAAGAATGAGTAAGATGATCAAGTGAATTTGATGAAATTGAAATTGAAGAGATAATGATTACAAGAATGAGAATGAATTTGATAGAATTCAGTGTGAGATATGTTCACCACACAGAAGTTTTCAGCAACTCAATCAGAATTCAGCATTATCTTGATCAACTCCAGCAACTTGTTCTCAAAAGGACTTCATAAACAGTTCTGATTCTAAATTCAATTCTCAGACCTTACCTTTGTTTCTCAAGCAACAAGCTCCCCCTCAATATGTGCATTAATGAGCCATTCAACATTCAACTCAATGACATCTAATTGACATTCAATGTCAGAAAGTAATCATCCAGGAACAGTCAACCTTCAACATTCAGTTTTTGGCAGTCAAATTCATCAAGTAAACATACATGATCAATTATGTTTCAAGCACATGAATGACAATCACAACACAAAAGTTTTTGTTTTTGTTTTTTTTAAGAAAGAACTGAATGATTCTTACACTTTTTAGATCATGGATACTTGGTGGAGGATTTTCCTCAACACATAATGATAGCTTTCAAACAAGCATAACTTGTTCTTCCACTAATCACCATTTGATATACCTCATAATCTTAGCATAACGAATCACAAAGTTCTCAGTTTTTTTTTTTTATTCCATGTTGCATATTCCAAGTTCTCTTCTTAAGGAAGTGAATCTATCTTCAGCCAAAGGTTTTGTGAAAATATCTGCAATTTGTTTTTCAGTAGGGATGAACTCTAATTCAATGCTTTTATTTACAACTTCATCTCTTAGAAAATGATGCCTGATTTCAATGTGTTTTGTTCTAGAGTGTTGAATTGGGTTTTTGGAAAGGTTGATTGCACTAGTATTGTCACACATGATAGATGAACATCCAATATCAATGTTGTAGTCAAGCAATTGACTTTTAATCCACAACACTTGAGGTTCACAACTTCCTGCAGCAACATATTCTGCTTCTGCAGTAGATAGTGCAACTGAGTGTTGCTTTTTGGATGCCCATATTATCATGCAATTTCCTAAGAAGTAACAATATCCACTAGTACTCTTCCTGTCAAGTTTACACCCAGCATAATTAGCATCAGAATACGAAATTAGATTAGTAGGTTATCCAACTGGATACCATAAACCCAAATCACAAGTTCTACAGAGATATCTAATAATCCTCTTAACTGCAAGCAAGTGACTCTCTTTTGGACTAGACTGAAATCTAGCACAAAGACATACACTAAATTGAATATCTGGTCTACTTGCAGTAAGATACAAAAGAGATCTAATCATACCTCTGTATTACTTTGCATCAACCAGTTTACCTTTTTCATCTTTTTCCAATTTGATGCTAGTACTCATGGGAGTAGTTGTTGGTTTGGCTTGTTCAAAGTGAAATTTCTTGAGCAGCTCTTTGACATATTTGGCTTGATTAATAAAGAATTCATCCTCATGTTGTTTGACCTGCAAACCAAGAAAGAATTGTAATTCTCCCATTAGGCTCATTTCAAATTCACTGTGCATTAGATTAGAAAATTCTTCACACAGTGAAGGGTTAGTGGATCCAAAAATGATATCATCCACATACACTTGAACTACAATGATATGATTGTGGATTGATCTTGTGAAAAGAGTTTGATCCACCTTACCTCTGGAGTAATTCTTACTAACCAGAAAATTGCTCAATCTATCATACCATGCTCTCGGAGCCTGTTTCAAACCATAAAGAGCTTTATGCAATTTGTAAACATGGTTAGGTTTATCAAGATCTTCAAATCCAGGGGGTTGAGCAACAAAAACTTCTTCTTTAATATAACCATTCAAAAAGGCAGTTTTCACATCCATTTGAAACAATTTGAAGTTTTTGGAACATGCATATGCCAAGAGAATTCTCACTGCTTCTAATCTAGCTACTGGTGCAAAGGATTCCTCAAAGTCAACTCCAAATTCTTGATTATATCCTTTAGCAACCAGTCTTGCTTTATTTCTGACAACTTTTCCTTCTTCATTCAATTTATTCCTAAACACCCATCTAGTTCCAATTATTGAGTTTTCAGGATTTTTAGGAACTAGACTCCAAACATTATTTCTTTTGAATTGATTCAATTCATCATGCATGGCTTCTATCCAAGAATCATCTTTT
The DNA here is from genome assembly GCA_014218235.1 of Colocasia esculenta. Classification (NCBI taxonomy): domain Eukaryota; kingdom Viridiplantae; phylum Streptophyta; class Magnoliopsida; order Alismatales; family Araceae; genus Colocasia; species Colocasia esculenta. The sequence continues at coordinate 106,195,765 of CM024755.1, read as the reverse complement.
AGTGCTTCTTCAATGTTTTTGGGTTCTATTTGAGAAATAAAAGCCATATGATCTTGTTCAATGACATTTCTAAAATGAGATCTTGTATGAACTCTGTCATGAACATTTCCAACAACATTCTCAAGTGGATGGTCTTTAAGTATTTGAAATTACCTCTTGTTGCTGTGCTTACCTGCTCTGGTGTCGACTCAGTGTCCTGTGGTGTCGACTCAGTTTCAGGTTCAGCAGCTTCTTCATTTTCCACAGTTTGATCTTTTTCTCTCATAAGAATGTCAGCATCTTCTTCTTGATTCCTGCACAAATCAAGGTCAGTAGATTTTTCAATATTCTTATCAAATATGACATGAGGAGTTTCCTCTACACTGTTTGATTCATTGTTAAACACTCTAACCTGGAATTTTTAGAGTATCCAAGAAAGATGCCTACATCACTTTTCTTTTCAAATTTATCAAGATCATGTTTGTCATTATTGTGAATGAAAACTTTACATCCAAAGATTCTAAAATATGCAATGTGAGGTTTCTTACCTTTCAGAAGTTCATAGGAAGTTTTCTTAAGGACTGGTCTTACCATTACCCTGTTGAGGACATAGCATGAGGTATTGACAGCTTCTGCCCAGAATTTTCTTGGAAGCTCACTTTCAATCAACAAGGTTCTTGCCATTTCAACTAGAGTCATATTCTTCCTTTCTACAATTCCATTTTGTTCAGGAGTCCTTAGAGAAGCAAACTTATGCTTAATTCCTTTATTCCTGCAAAAATCAAAAAACAAATTATTGTCAAATTCTCCACCATGATCAGTAAGGATAGAATGGATTTTATTTGTTTTTGCATTTTCAATTTTATCAACAAATTCTTTGAAGTTTTCTAAAGTGTCACTCTTGTGAGATAGAAAATACACCCATGTGAATCTAGAAAAATCATCCACAATCACAAATCCAAATCTATGTCCACTAAGACTGAGTGTCCTAGTTGGACCAAATAAATCCATATGCAACAATTCAAAGGGTTTGGAGGTGATTAAGGGTGCAACAGATTTGAAAGATTTCCTGGTTTGTTTGCCTTGGGCACATGAAGCACATATAATTGCATTTTTCTTTTTCTTCATTTTTGGCAAACCATTCACAAGAGAATTTCTTAACAACTTATTCAGAACATTTTCACTAGCATGACCTAACCTTCTATGCCACAGTTGAAATAGATCATGATGATTGGCAACAAGGCACAAATTTTTATGTTGATGATCATTCAAATCAACCAAGCAAACATTATTTATTCTTTGGCCAAGAAATTTTATTTTTCCAGAATCTTTTTCAACAATTTCACATGATTCAGAATCGAAAATTACCTTAAGGCCTTTGTCACATAGTTGATATGCTCAAGAGATTATGATCAAGACTTTCAACAAGTAAAACATTCTCAATGGAGCTTGAAGGAGTCTTACCAATTTTTCCTGTTCCAGTGATTTGACCTTTGTTCTTACCTCCAAAAATTACTTGTCCACCATCTTTTTCAATCAATGTAAAAAATTTTCCTTTATCTCCAGTCATATGTCTTGAACAGCCACTATCTAGGTACCACTTATCCTTCTTGTGGGCTGTAAGACATTCCTACAAAACAGATTTAGAAAGACAATTTTGGTACCCAAATTGCTTTGGGTCCCATCAGGTGTTTCAGCTCAACAACAAGATGTTTTGGAATCCAGATTTGTTTTATTTTCTTGGAATTTGTTCTTGATCTGCATTTTTCATTAGTATGACCAGATTTCTTGCATATTGTGCACATCATGACTCTTTGTGGTGTAAAAATATTATTCCTTTTGGTATGAAAATTATATCCAACTGAGAAATTTTTATTGTTCTTTAGATACAAATCTGGTCTATCATTTGATTTCCATTTTTGTTGATTTTTGCTTTGAACATTTTCATGTCTCACTTGGGTTTTGTTTTAGGATTTTAGATTTGATTGTGGTTTTTCTTTGATGTTATCTTCAAAGTTGCTATAAGAGGTACTACCTTAAACAAATGAAGTTATCAAGGTTTTTCCAATTTTTTCTTTGTTTTCAGGCTGAAAACCTAAACCATGTTTGATGGTGTTCTTTCGAATTCCTAAGATAGCATCTAGGTTTTGTTTGCCTTTGACAAGCTTTGACAAGGTCTCTTTCTTGTCATCCAGTTCTTTTTTAATAGTTTTTAGTTCCTCTTGTATCACTTCTTTTTCATTTATGAGTTTTTCATTTTCATTCATCAAGATCTATTTTTCTTTTTCAATTGATTGACATCTCTCCTTGATTTCATCAATTTGTTCATCCACACATTCTTTCTCCTTTTTTAGATTATTGATTTCATCAGTCAACAATTTTAATTGCTCATATTCTTGAGGACTTTGCACCATGTTGTTCATTTTTCCTTTCAATGTCTTATTTTTAGATTTTAATTCACACAATTTTTCAAATAACACAGCATAGGCTTCCTCCCAGTCATCAGTTGTAAAATCTTCAAAGGAGAGACTTACCTCGGTATTTTCTTCATGCCTAGCCATAAGACATGTCACCTCTTCCTCATCTGAGCTACTTTCTTCTTGGTCTTCTTCATCCTCATCACTCCATGTAGCTAACATTGCTCTTGTCTTCTTGAATATCTGATTTTTCAGCTTCTTCTTTAGATCAGGACACTCTCCTCTCATGTGTCCTGGTTTCCTGCATTCATAACAAATAATGTCAGTCTTTTTAGTGGTTTCTAATTTTTTATTGAAATCATTTTTCCTTGAAATATCCTTTCTGATGAAGGGTTTGAACTTACCTTTTCCTTTCTTTCTCAAGAACTTTTTGAACTGCCTTGTCAATAAGGCTAGTTCTTCATCATTCTCTTCATCAGAAGAATCATCATTTACATCAGATTGATCAGTAACAATTTTTGAGCTAGATGAAGCTTTTAAAGCAATAGGTTTCTTAGATGTGTTCAGAGATGCATTTCTTTTCAAATTAATTTCATATGTCACGAGAGAACCTATTAACTCATTCAATTCCATGGTTGACAGATTTTTGGAATCCTCAATTACAGTAGCCTTTGTGTGCCAAGCTGATGGAATTGATCTAAGAACTTTCCTAACAAGGTCACCATTTGAATAGTCCTTTCCTAGACCTCTAAGACCATTTACTAAAAGCATGAATCTAGAAAACATCTCAAAAATAGTTTCATCACTCTTCATTCTGAACATTTCATATTCTGAGACTAGAATACTTGCCTTGGTCTCTCTTACCTCAGAAGTTCCCTCATAAATGAGTTGGAGTTTATCCCACATCTCCTTGGTAGACTTACATGAGGACACTCTGGAATACTCCTTGGGATGGATGGCACATTGCATCTTGTTCATGGCACTCCAACTAAGTGTGGACTTGTTGATCTGGTCCTTGGTCCATAGACTTTCATCCTCAGGAAGTTCATCTGGTCCCTTGTCAACAATCTTCCAGAGCTCATAATTTTGTGCTCTAAGGAACACTTGCATCCTGTTTTTCCAATAAGCATAGTCAGATCCATCGAAAAAAAGGAGGCCTAGAGATTGAATGACCTTCAGCAATAAATCCCCTAACATTCTCCATAGCAATAAACTCTTGATCGTTAGATCAAACACTTAAAGTGTAATGAGAACCCGCTCTAATACCAAATGAAATGTTGCGGAAAAAACTGCTACTAGAAATCTAGAAGGGGGGGTTGAATAGATTTCTCCAAATTTTTAAAACCACTTGAACAAAAACTTAGAGAAACTCAATTGAGTGTGAAATCTGAGTGTTAATGACAATTCTAAACAAATTAGACAAGTTAGATGATGAAATTTTGACGAACCTATCAAGCATCTAACGCAAGAGACAAGCAAACCACAATGACACAAAGATTTAGGGTGGTTCGGATTACATAACAGTGTATCCTACATCCACCATCCACACACACACACAATTGTGGCTTATCTTGCTAGTTCAAAAAAGTCACAAAGGAACACACACACTCTGAGATACAGAAATCTCAGATTCAATCACACACACGTGAAATTGGGCATAAGGATTGCACCACTTTCACAAAAACACACAGTATAGAGTGAAATTGAAATGAGGAACCAGTCAGAGCAATTGAATTCCAAATTGAAGAGGACTGGTTCGAAGATCCCTGTTTCTGCTTCAGGAATGGGGATCAGTTCTTCTGCTTCAGCTCCAGGAAGAAGACTCAGATGGATCGAAATTCTCCTTCAATTGGATCATCTAAGGTGTACAAAGCTCTTGTTCCTTCAGATCTGGGAGCGATTCGCCAGGTTGGAGCCTTCCTCAGAAATTGGCTGGAATTCTCTAGAGTCTTTTTAAGAACAGAAGTGTGGCTCGATCACTCTTTAAAGCCAAGTGGATAAGGGGTATTTATAGCCCCATGGGTCCACAAAATATCTTGGGATCAGTGGGCATAAAAGTTCCCGCCCAAAAAGCCTTTCCCAAAAGCTTCCACGTGTCCCTATTAATTAGATCAAAAAGAGAGAGAAAAAATAGACTGACTGTGTCGACACACCTTACCTATGTGTCGACACCCTGTCCCAGCCATCACAAAACGATCTCCTGGACTGGGAACTAGTGTCGACACACAATTGAATTGTATCGACACATAGGTTCATGGCAGAGCACCAGATTTTCTGACAGGCTACTGGTGTCGACACCATAGGTGAACTGTGTCGACACAATGGAGCACTTATGACTTTTGTTCCTTTGAGCTGTACATGAGAAAATATTGTGAGATATAAATGTAAGCATGATAAGCATGACTTTAATGCATTAATGAATCATATTTGGATATCATCAAAATAAGAGATCCAACAAGGGGGTCTCATAACCGGAGTCCGTCTAGGCTCGCTGACCTAATTAGGACGTCTGTCTAGATTTAGGGGGTTATGGAGACAAGGATTGCTTGATCTCTCAAAGGACTATCAAAAGATTCTAACTGGAATCAATGTTTGGAAAGTCTGAAGTCCTGAATTAAGCTCATGACTGGCGAAGGTTCAAATGAACTCAGTAAGACTGCTTGACTGCTTGCGACATGCACGGTGGGACAAGTGGAGAATGGGCAACAATGACCCGAATTGACTCGGATATTCAAGAAGGTGGTGCTGACCCGGTAGGCCACTTGAGCTAGGGAACCACAGAGTGATTGAGGAACATCAACATTTTTTTTTTGAGTTAGTAAGAGAATATTAGCAGTGAAAACCTAAATGCATGATGGTGTGGGTTCCCTATCTAAAATGCAAGTTAGAACCAGAAGAAAATTCTAAGGCCAACAAATAACTAAGAGATCGCAAACCCGTCATAGTTTTTTTTTTTTTGGTCAAGGGGAACTCTGGGTTCACGGTCGCCAAGTTATTCGCCTCTGGTGACTAGTCCTATGTTAGACATACTTGTGTAACACTCACGGTTGCATGAGTGTTCTGAAGTTGGAGCGCGGCTTGTGCTTAAATATCTGCAAGACAACTTGAAGCACAAGATATAGAAATAATAACCCATATGGAACAATAAAGCTTTGCAAATTCCGAGATGTTAACGTCCAGATCGCATGGCGCCAACACACAGTTGACGTCAACAGTATGAGCCGTCTACATGAATAGGCGTCCATCTGTGATGCCGTCAACAGTGGACTAACGACAACCGATATTGACGTTTACAGACCAGTTCATTAAACTGAAAAAATAGCTATTTAAAGGCCATAAGGACTCTTCCTTCTCCCTTCTTCGTCTCCTTCCTTCCTCAACTCCGAACCAGAGAGCTTGGGACAAATTGCTGCAGCTGATATGGCCTCCTCATCGACCGGAAAGTCCACGAGCGTGAACCCGGGGATTCTGAGCGAGGTTCAGGGGCACTTAAGCACCAGATTGGCCAACGGGGAGGTAGGTATCATTCACTTCTGCTTCTGCTTAGGCTGAAAATGCCCCAAAACTCTTTCTCACAGTTTTCATGGATGTGCAGGAGGTGCCTGCCTTTCCAAGCCAGGGTCAGGTATGGGCCTGCTCCTGGCTCGTAAGCCTAATGAATGCCATTACTCTAGACATGAGAAGCTTCATTGGAGCTTGGAACCTGAGCTTCATGGTGGTGCTGGCGAAGAACATGAAGGAGATGTGGGGTTTCGACGCACTGGGAGCGCTTGCGGAGTGGTGGCACCCACACACGCAAGTGTGCTGGTGGAGGAGGTAGAGTTGTTCCTAGGGTGGGGGCGCTGCCTGAATTACGACACGACGACCCCTCTTCTCACGTGGGAAGAGATCTTGGCGGACATTGTACGAGACAAGAAAGAGGTGTTGAGAATGACAAACAAGCACGGGATCTTCCTGGACCGGCTGGCCTGGTGGTTGATCCAGCATGCGAGGGAGAATGGCGGAGAGAGGGCGACCCGGGGACTGACACTCTGCCTGGCTGGCGTCTTCTTGTTCCCCACCAGTGGCGACTTCCTCCTGTATGAGCATGTGGGGATTCTATCTCTGCTATGGCGTGGGCAGTCACTTGCCCCTGCAGTGCTGGCATACCTTTACAGCTCCCTGACCACAATGAGCCTAGGCGGATGCACATGCGGGAGCTTGTTCCTGCTTCAGGTATGGATGGAAGCTCATTTGAAATTTGATTTTGCTGAGAAGCAGCCTACCCCCTCCAGAATCTTTCTTCGGAGTTCAGTGCACTGCAACAGGGCATGGTATGAGCCAGAGGATGAAATCAAGTGTGTGACAGCACACTTGAAGACAAGAGATGCATGGCGAGACTACCTGGGGTACTTCCTAGTGGAGGACTTCATTGTGAGGCCACTATTCATGAGGACTATTGAGTTCAGGGTTTGCACCAGAGAAGACAGAGACTTGTGGCTGGTTGGTGCTGATTAGATGGTGGTGTACCAACCACATCAGTGCCAGTGTCAGCTCAGAGTGCCACGGGGAATTCCAGCTTCATCCCACTGCACTGACATGATCATCTCAGGGAGAAATGAAAAGCTCATAAAAAAGGCTAAGAAGACATGGGAAATGTACACAGTGAGCAAGAAGGTGGGGCAGGCTGTGCAGGAGAACTGGAAGGACATTTGGGAATATGAGGAGTACATTGACACAATTTGCCCAATTTCTTGTGATTTCTTCATGGCTCACAGAGCAAAATGATGTACTTTCCCAATTCCAAATAAGTGTAACACAAGTTGGAATGAATAAACAATCAGTAGAATTGTGTTTAGTGGTTTGAATTGCTTGGATTGTGTTGAATGGACTGAATTGAGCTTTGGATGAACTGCAAGAGTGTTCAATTGTGAAGGTTAAGTGCGCAGGAGTTGGCATCCATATCGATGGCCGCCAACCAAACGTAGACGACCACCTCGTGGCCGCTCACAGCCAGACTGAGAATAGACGGCCAGATCGATGGCCGTCCACCATCCAGTGGACGTCCACCCAGATGTCGTTGACCGGGGTACAAGATCTGACAGTGTTACCTCGGGGCCAGAGATAGACGGCCAGTGGGTAGCCGTCAACAAGAAACTAAACGGCCAACCACTGGATGTCAAGGGAATTTCAGCAGCCACGATATTGACGTCAATTTCAAATTACTGCTTTTCTGGAGCGCCTGTTCGCCTCCCCCCTCTCTTTGCTCTCTAATCCTCCATTCATCTCCGATTTCTCTCCCTTTCTTCATCTCTGTTCTTCTTCTCAAGATCTTACCTTACCCTTTTTTGGACTGTGCTCAGGTTTCTCCTAATGGCGAGAGAAAAGAGGCAAATGCTCCGGACTCGTTCCCAACCAAGGGAGGAGGAAGAAGAAGTGACGACAGGGGAGGAAAACATGGCGGAGGAAGATGAAGAGGAGGAGATGGCTACGGCGGCCGGTGCCGGCGGTGACAGCGCGTTGGAGGGGGAGGAAACTGCTGGAGATGGGGAAGAGATGGAGGCGGAAGGGGCTCGGAGACACCCACGGCACCAAAAGGTAGGTCCTCAGCCGTTAAAACCCTGTGGTGTGGTTGGGAATGGATGGATGTACACAATGGGAAAGAGGAAAAAACAGGGGAGGTTCAGTCAGGTTCAGTAGGAATTTGACGGCAACATCGGTTGCCGTCGAGTTCCTATAAACGTCCAATCCCATGCCGCCAAGATGAACTCAGTGGCAAGGCATGGACATCAACATTTGAACTTGACGGCCACCCAACTGCCGTTTACTCTGGTTAAATGGCGGAACCTATGACGCCAACTCAAAATAAACGGCCATCGATATTGACGCCAATTATTTCTGTGTGTTGGCAGGGAAAAGGGTGAATGAAGAGTCGGGTGACATGGGATTTGTGCTGGGATTGGTACCGGGCGCTACCGGAGGCCCAGCAGATGAGGATAGCACGAATGGGGTTTGGCCATCTACTGGCGGTACGACCCTTTCACGTGGATGTGCCATATCTGGAGGCGCTCCGGGAGCGGTGGGATGAGGACTGCAAGGCATTCATTATGCCTTGGGGGCATATGATACCCACGTTGGAGGACGTGGCGTATCTGACGGGACTTCCGGTTCAGGGAGAGCCGGTGGTTGGGCACGAGAGGAGAGACTACCACGATGACGTGGTGGAGTTGCTGGGGCCAGAGTTTGTGGCCGGGAGGAGGAGACCGATCTAGAGCATCCTGCTTGAATCACTGTCAGAGGCGGTAGGATTGAGAGGGGGGAGGAAAGGTCCCCTGGAGACATTGGAGGAGTTCTACACCGGTGTCCAGAGGTCGATCCGGCTGGGGGACCGGAGCGAGGAGAGGTCGGTACGGATCTTCGTGGCTTACTTGTTCGGACGCCTCCTATTCGTGACGCAGTCATCCTAGATGAACTGCAAGTTTGTGCTGCTTCTTCGGGACCTTGAGCAGGCAGGACGGTACGCGTGGGGCACCGCGATGCTGGGACACCTCTTCTCACTTCTTCCCAGCAGCTCACGGCATTCTCAGAGCACCGGGGGCTTCACCCCCTTTCTTTAGGTATGCAACTTTCTTTTAATGCTCATCATTGAATTAAATTGATTAACTGCCTGACTGACATTGCTTTTTCTTCTTCTTGCAGATCTGGGGATACACCCGCTTCCCTATGGGACGCGGGGTACAGAGGGATGGGAGCCAGACCCTGGTCCCCCTCATGGCGAGGTGGGAGGTGGCGCCGGATCCGAGGGTGACAGACCGGCGTGCAGAGGACGTACGAGCTGCGCCTGACCTCTACCCCATACTCAAGTATGAATCTCAACTAGCACTATTTCTTTCTTGCTTTCAATTTGCAATTCCAATTCAATATTCTTGTTTGCAACTTCATCCCTAAGAAAATGATGTCTGATTTCAATATGTTTTGTCCTAGAATGTTGAATTGGATTTTTGGAAAGATTAATGGCACTAGTATTGTCACACATGATAGATGAACATCCAATATCAATATTGTAGTCAAGTAATTGACTTTTGATCCACAACACTTGAGCTGCACAACTCCCTGCAGCAACATATTTTGCTTCTACAGTAGAGAGTGCAACTGAGTGTTGCTTCTTGGATGCCCATGTTATCATGCAATTTCCCAAAAATTGACAATAACCACTAGTACCCTTTCTATCAAGTTTACATCCAGCATAGTCAGCATCAGAATATGAAATTAAATCAGCATGATAACCAGATGGGTACCATAAACCCAATTCACAAGTACCACAGAGATATCTAAAAATTCTCTTTACAGCAAGCAAGTGACTTTCTTAGGGACTAGACTGAAATCTAGCACAAAGACAAACATTGAACTAGATATCAGGTCTACTTGCAGTAAGATATAAAAGAGATCCAATCATACCTCTGTATTGTTTTGCATCAACCATTTTACCTTTTTCATCACTGTCCAATTTAATGCTTGTGCTCATGGGAGTGTATGTTGGCTTGGCTTGTTCAAACTTAAATTTTATTAGCAATTCTTTGACATATTTTGCTTGGTTGATGAAAAATTCGGCTTCAAGTTGTTTGACCTGTAAGCCAAGGAAAAATTGTAATTCTCCCATAAGACTCATTTCAAATTCACTGTGCATGTGATGTGAAAATTCTTCACACAGTGAAGGATTGGTGGAACCAAAAATGATATCATTCATATAAACCTGAACTACAATGATGTGATTGTGGACAGATTTTATGAAAAGAGTTTGATCCACCTTACCTCTGGAGTAATTTTTACTAACCAGAAAACTGCTCAGTCTGTCATACCATGCTCTTGGAGCCTGTTTCAATTCATAAAGAGCTTTGTGCAGTTTATAAACATGGTTAGGTTTATCATGATCTTCAAATCTAGGTGGTTGAGCAACAAATACTTCCTCTTTAATATAACCATTCAGAAAAGTAGTTTTCACATTTATTTGAAATAATTTGAAATTTTTTGAACATGCATATGCCAATAAAATCTTTACAGCTTCTAACCTAGCTATTGGTGCAAAGGACTCTTCAAAGTCAACCCCAAATTCCTGATTGTATCCTTTTGCAACCAGTCTAGCTTTATTTCTTACAACTTTTCCTTCTTCATTCAATTTATTCCTAAATACCCACCTAGTTCCAATTATTGAGTTTTTAGGATTTCTAGGAACTAGACTCCACACATTATTCCTTTTGAATTGATTCAATTCATCTTGCATTGCTTCTACCCAAGAATCATCTTTTAAGGCTTCTTCAATGTTTTTAGGTTCCACTTGAGATATAAAAGTCATTTGGTCTTGTTCAATGATATTTATGAAATGAGACCTAGTATGAACTCTATCATTGACATTACCTGTAACATTCTCAAGTGGATGATCTTTGGAATATTTAAAGTTACCTCTTGTCACTGTACTGACTTGATCTGGTGTCGACCTGATACTTTGTTGAGTCGACACATCTTGTTCAGGAAATTCTTCATTCTCCAGTGGTTGATCTGATTCTTTTAAAAGGATATCAGCATCTTCTTCTTGGTTCCTGTAAGAATCATGGTCATTAGGTTTTTCACAGTTTTCATCAAAAATGACATGTGGAGTTTCCTCCACAGTTCTTGATTCAATATTAAACACCCTATATGACCTTGAGTTTTCAAAATACCCTAGAAAAATGCCTACATCACTTTTCTTTTCAAATTTATCTAGATCATGTTTGTTATTATTATGAATGAAGACTTTACTTTCAAAGACTCTAAAATAAGTAATGTGAGATTTCTTATCCTTTAAGAGTTCATAGGAAGTTTTCTTAAGGATTGGTCTTACCATGACTCTGTTGAGGATATAGCATGAAGTGTTGACAGCTTCTACCTAAAAGCTCCTTGGAAGCTAACTTTCAATCAACAGAGTTCGGGCCATCTCGACCAATGTCCTATTTTTCCTTTCTACAATTCCATTCTGTTCAGGAGTCCTTGGGGAAGCAAATCTGTGATCAATTCCTTTTTCTCTGCAAAATTCAAAAAATAAATTATTGTCAAATTCTCCTCCATAATTAGTAAGTATAGAGAATATTTTATTTGTTTTTCCTTTTTTTTATTTTATTAACAAAATTCTGAAAGTTTTCAATTATGTTACTCTTGTGAGACAGAAAAAATACCCAGGTAAACCTAGAAAAATTATCAACAATCACAAACCCAAATCTATGTCCATTAAGACTGAGTGTCCTAGTAGGACCAAATAAATCCATATGTAACAATTCAAAGGGTTCGAAAGTTATTAAAAGTGCAACAGACTTAAATGATTTTCTAGTTTGTTTATCTTGAGCACATGCAGAACAAACAATTTCATTTTTCTTTTTCTTCATTTTAGGTAAACCATTCACAAGAGCATGTCTCATCAATTTATTCAAAACATTCTCACTAGCATGACCTAGCCTACGATGCCACAATTGAAATAGATCATGTTGGCTAGCAACTAAGCAAAGATTATCATGTTGATGCTCATTCAAATCAACTAGATAGACATTGTTAATTATTTGACCAAGAAATTTTATTTTTCCAGAATCTTTTTCAACAATTTCACATGATTCAGAACTGAAAATTACCTTAAGGCCTTTGTCACAAAGTTGACTGATGCACAATAAGTTATGATCAAGGCCTTCAACTAACAAGACATTTTCAATAGAGCTTGAAGGATTCTTACCAATTTTTCCAGTTCCAATGATTTGACCCTTGTTTTTACCTCCAAAGATCACTTGTCCACCATCTTTCTCAATTAATGAAGAAAATTTCTCCCTATCTCCAGTCATATGTCTTGAACAGCCACTATCAAGGTACCATTTGTCTTTCTTGTGGACTGTAAGACATTCCTGAAAAAAGATTTAGAAAGAGGATTTTTGTACCCAAATTACTTTGGGTCCCATCAGTTTTCTCAATTCAATAGCAAATTGTTTTGGAATCCAGATTTGTTTCATTCTACATACATTCACTTTTGATCTGCATTTGTCATAAGTATGTCCAGATTTCTTGCAAATAGTGCATGTCATGATTCTTTGTGGTGTGAAATTTTTGTTGCTTTTGAAATGAGAGTTAGATATAACTATGAAGTTTTTATTATTTTTCGGATATGAGGTAAATCTAACATTTGGCTTCAAATTCTATTGATTGTTAACTTGAACTCTTTCATGTTTGGATTGTGTTTTGAAGTTTTTCAATTGATTCTGATTTTTGGGTTTTGAGTTCATTGGTGGTTTTCCCTGAATGTTTTTCTCTGACTGACTGTAAGAGGTGCTTCCTTTAACAAATGAAGTTATTAATGTTTCTCCAATTTCTTCTTGTTTTCAGACTGAAAACCTAAACCATGCTTAGTAGTGTTCATCTGAACTCTTAACATAGCATCTAGGTTTTGTTTCCCTTTAACAAATTTGGACAAGGTTTCTTTCTTGTCATTCAGTTCCTTTTGAGTAGTTTATAATTCTTCCTGAATCACTTCTTTTTCTTTCTTTAGTTTTTCATTTTCATCCATCAGAATATGTTTCTCCTTTTCAGTACTTTGACATCTTTTTTTGATATGATCAAGTTGTTCATTTAAATCTTCTTATTCCTTTTTCAAGCTAAGAATTTCATTATTCAGAAGATTTGTTTGTTCAGATTCTTGAGAATTGTATAATATGCTGTGAATTTTCTTTTTCAATGATTTATTTTCATATTTTAATTCACACAATTAATAAGGTGGCATATGCTTCTTCCTAATCATCAGTTGAAAAATTTTCAAATGAAGAGCTTACCTCATTGTTCTCTTCATTCCTGGCCATAAGACATGCAACTTCTTCTTCATCAGATCCACTTTCTTCTTGCTCTTCTTCATCTTCATCACTCCATGTGGCCAGCATGGCTCTAGTTTTCTTGAACATTTGATTCTTTAGCTTTCTCTTCAAATCAGGACAGTCTCCTCTCATGTGTCCTGGTTTCCTGCATTCATAACAGATTATATCAGTCTTTTTATTTGTTTCCATTTTCTTACTGAAATCTCTTTTTTTTTTTGAAAAATCTTTCTTATTAGAAGGTTTGGACTTACCTTTATCTTTCTTTCTTAAGAATTTCTTGAATTGCCTTGTCAATAAGGCCAATTCATCGTCATCATCTTCATCAAAAGATTCATCAGTTTCATCAGATTTTTCAATAACATTCTTTGAACAAGATGAGGCTTTCAAAGCAACATGTTTCTTAGATGTAATGACAGATGCATTTCTTTTCAAATTAATCTCATATGTCATTAATGATCCTATCAGCTCATCTAATTGCATGGTTGATAAATTCTTTGAATCCTCAATAACAGTGGCCTTTGTGTGCCAAGCTGATGGAAGAGACCTAAGTATCTTCCTGACAAGATCATTGTTAGAGTAATCTTTTCCTAGACCTCTAAGACCATTTACAATAAGCATGAACCTAGCAAACATTTCAGAAATGGTCTCATCACTCTTCATCATGAACATTTCATATTCTGAGACTAGGATACTTGCCTTTGTTTCCCTTACCTCAAATGTTCCCTCATCGATTAACTGGAGTTTATCCCACATCTCCTTCACATACTTACATGATGATACTCTGGAGTACTCTTTGGGATGTCTTGCGCACTGCATCATATTCATAGCACTCTAGTTGAGTGTGGACTTCTTGATTTTCTCCTTAGTCCATAGATTTTCATCTTCTGGTAGTTCAGCAGGTCCTTTGTCAACAATCTAGAAGAGTTCATAGTCCTGAGCTCTTAAGAATACATGCATCATGTTTTTCCAATAAGAATAGTCAGATCCATCAAAAAATGGAGGTCTAGAAACTGAATGACCCTCAGTCATAAATCCCTTAGTGATTTCCATAGCAAGAACTCTTGATCGCTAGATCAAACACTTAGCAAGTATAATGAGAACATGCTCTGATACCAAATGAAATGTTGTGGAAAATAGCTATGATGAAATCTAGAAGGAGGGTGAATAGATTTCACTGAATTCAAAAATTACTTGATTAAAAACTGAGAGAAATTAATATGAAGCTTGGATCTAAGACTTAAGCACAATTCTGAATAGTTTAGACAGATCAAATGATGTGATAGCAGCAAACCTACCAAACATCTAACGTACAAGCAATCAAACCACAATGGCACAATGATTTAGGGTGGTACGGATTACACAATTGTGTATCCTACTTTCACCATCCACACACACACACAAAGTGGCTTATGTCGCCAGTTCAAAATAGGTCACACTGCAACACACACAATCTGAGATGACAAAGATCTCAAATCTGAACACACATGTGAAATTGAGCACAAGAGTTGCTCCAATTTCACAAAACACACACTAGAAATTGAGTTTGAAGTAAGGAACTAGACAGAACACTTGAATTGCAAATTGAAGAAGTTCGGTTTGATTCCCCCTATTCTGCTTCTAGATAAGAGTTCAGATCTCCAGCTTTAGCTCCAGGATGTAGACTCTGGAATCTGGGAATTCCACTTGAGATTGATCAGCCAAGGTGCTTAGATCTCCCAATTCTTCAGATCTGGACGCAATTCTCCAGGATGAAGTCTCTCTTTGAATTCACCTTCTGCTTCTGGGGGTTGAGAGAACTGAAGTGTGTGTCCCTAAAGGATAAGTGGATGACGGGCATTTATAGTCCCATGTGTCCATGAAATGCCTTGGAATTTGGGGGCACAAAAATTCCCGCTCAAAAGCCTTCAACCAAAATCATCCACGTGTCCTTAAACTCATATCAGAAAAAAATAGTCGAAGTGTGTCGACACATGTTCTTGGCTTAGTGTCCTGGCAGCTTTGACAGATGAGGTGTCGACACACTTTGCACTTGTGTCGACACACTTTTCACTAGCTGCAAAACAAGCTTCTGGGAGGGACAGGAAGTGTTGACACACAGTCATCCTATGTCGACACCACTGGCATTTAAATTCTCTGACTGCTTACTGGATTCATAAAATGTGTCGAAACACAATCAACTTGTGTCGACACCACTGGCACTTTCATACTTCACTACTTTACTGGATGCATGGGGTGTGTCGACACCACTGAATATGCGTCGACACAACTGGCTTACTTTTCATGTTTATTTGCTCTGGAATTGAATCATGTGTCGACACACTATATGAATTGTGTCGACACCACTGTCATCATATGAACATTTCTGTGAGCTACACATGGAAAATAGTGTTAGATATAATTGAAGCATGATTTCCACATTTGTATGGATCATAGTCAAACATCATCAAAATAAGAGATCCAACATTGACTACCTGTTAGAGCCAGTAGAAGATTGGCAGTCCCTACTGAGCTTCTATTGTGAAGCTCATCCCTTCCTTTTCCAAGTAAGACTTCTTAGCAGCGACAGGGCGCACGCCAGGCGGAGGAGACAGGGTAGTAGTCGTTGTCCCTGATGATCAGTCCATCCCCATATAATTTTATTTAATTATATATAATTTTGGTGATTAACAAAACCCTAACAATCATTTTCTAACAAGTTTTTTTCTGAAGTTCATCCACAGGGAATAAGTCAAGCCTCATATGTAAGTAATTCTTACACTGTATCATTTAAAGTTCAGAGCATGCATTTCCTCTAAGTCCATATCAATTTCCTTTATGGCATAACGATTCATAAGAAAAAGAATGATTTATCGCTATAACAATTTCAGTCTCACAATGATTCGTTAAGTGAAAACAACGATTTCGGTCTCACAACGATTCGTTAAGTGAATCAACGATTTTGGTCTCACAACGATTTGTTAAGTGAAACAATGGTTTCGGTCTCACAATGATTCGTTAAGTGAAACAACGATTTCAGTCTCACAACGATTTCGTAAGTGTAACATCGATTTCGGTTCACAATGATTTCGTAAATGTAACAACGATTTCAGTCTCATATCGATTTCATAAGTGAAACAACGATTTCGATTTCACATCGATTTCATAAGTAAAACAACGATTCGGTCAACGATTTGATTGTTGTAATGATTTGATAAGTAAAAACAACGATTTGATTGTTGTAACGATTCGATAAGTGAAAACATCGATTTGCTTATATCTATACAGCGATTTGCTTGTACAACGATTTGCTTTCTCTTGTACAACGATTTGCTTATATTTGTACAACGATTTACTTATATAACGATTTGTTTATATTTGAACAACGATTTGTTTATGTTTGAACAATGATTTGCTCAAACAATGATTGTTTATGTTTGAACAACTATTTATTTATGTTTGAACAACGATTTTCTCAAACAACAATTTGTTTATGTTTGAATAACAATTTGCCTATATTTGTATAACGATTGCATAAACAACGATTTCATAAGTTGTACAACTATTTCATTGTCATAACGACTTCATGGATTACATCGATTTCATACATGATATTCAAATATTTTCAAATACTATGAAAGTCAAAAGTCTTCCCGCGTGCATCACTAATATCCTTGTATTAATGTGATTGTACACATCTCTGCACGTTGCATATATGGGTGCCATCTATTCCCATGTTTCTATAGCAAACACTTTTTAGGATAGCAGAATGGCATTTCCATTTTAATATATATTCTTTCTAACGTTGACTGACAAGTATAGAGATAGTTCAACTATCTATGCTTCGACATTTATTGTGTGCAGGTATTTGCCAGTACATTATCATACAATATTGGACAACTAGAAGCTGAAGGATATCTGGACGAATCTTCTCTTTGCGTGCATGGCTCCAGAGCATTAAATGGCTGCAACTTACCTGTCATACACCTCGGACCATGCTGTCTAACGTGCGTCTATCATAGAGACAACGGCTATATTTTCAAGAGAAGATATATAGAGACTGATGTCTCCATGAAGAACAACTTTTGGCACCGTAGAGCTTTCAGAGAACCAACCTTCAACTTGTGAGCATCAGAAACAAGAGCCACAAAGCTTCACTCCATAATTTTCTGTAGCTCTTAGCTATTCATGTTCATTTGCTTAGCTGTTGGAGAGCCTTTGTAGTTCTGAGAGTTTTCATTTAGTGAAAATCTTTTTCTCTTAGACTTTGCTTAAGATCAAGCATTTTGTTGTAAGCTTGGTCTCGGGGCCATTCGCTTTTATTCACATCTGTTGTGAAGTTCTTCTTCGGGTTGTGAAGAGAAGACCTGTTGGAAACAGGTGGTTGGTATTCCCTTCGCTGAGGAAGGAAGACCTGTGTATCAGGGTGGTCTTTGTACCTCTTCGGGTGTTGAAGAGAAGGCCAGCTGCTGCTGGATGTGTAAGAGTCCTTAAGGGGGACTGTACCCTTGGATAGTAAAATCCCAAGTTGTTGCTTGGGGACTGGACGTAGGACTCCTTGGGATAGGAGGCCCAAACCAGGATAAAACTTTCTGTGTTGTGTGATTGTGTGTTTCTCTCTTGTCTTCTCTATTACTAACACTAACAATCAATCTCAGTGTTTTTCTGTTAAGCATTTTTGTTGACAGGTTTTTATTTAAACGAATTTTTAGAATCCCATTCACCCCCCCCCTCTGGGCTTGCTAGCTGGGCAACAAGTAGTATCAGAGCCAAGTCTCTTCACCGTCTGAAGAGCAAAGATAAATGGCAGCTCAACGGTATGCTGAAGGTCAGTCAGTCAACCGACCCCCTCTATTTGATGGTAAGGACTACAACTATTGGAAGACAAGAATGGAGTTCTTTCTTCAGGGTCTCGATTTTCAACTGTGGTCCATCATAGAAGAAGGAGACTTAGTTGTTCTCAACAACAGATAAAATTGGACAGACGATGATAAGAAGAAGATATCGTTAAACTGTAAAGTAAAGAGTATATTGTATTGTGCACTGAGCAAGAAAGAATTTAATAGGATCTCAGTGTGCAAATCAACAATGGAAATGTGGGAGAAACTCAGAATCACATATGAGGGAACAGACAAAGTCAAAGAAACAAGGATAGATATCTTGGTAGCTCAGTATGAGAGATTTCAAATGCAACCAGGAGAATCAATCACACAAATGTATAGCAGATTCACAGATATTACAAATGGATTGGCTGGGCTTGGAAAAAGATATGAGATGGGAGATATGGTAAGAAAAATATGAGATCCCTACCAGCCTCGTGGACTCCTAAAGTAACAGCCATAGAAGAAGCAAATGGCCTGAAAAGGATGTCTCTTGAAAAGCTCATTGGGTCACTAATGGCCCATGAGATAAACATGGAAAGGCTTGGGGAGTCCTCCAGCAGAAAGAAACACAGCAATGCTCTCAAGGCTGCCGAAGACACATCTGGTGATGAATCAGATGGTGATAAAAGCACTGGAAGCAGTGAAGATGAGGAAGCATTCCTATCCAGAAGATTACAACGCATATTGGCCAAGAAGAAATACCAGTCTAGAAGGAGATATTTCAAGAAAGAAAAAGACTTCAAGAAACCCGAAGTCAAGGATACAAAGAAAGCTGAACCCATATGCTATGAATGTAAGAAACCTGGACATATTAAGGCTGAATGTCCAAAACTAAAGAAGTCAGAGTTCAGAAAGAAGGACAGCTCGAAGAAATTCAAAGGTACAAAAAGAAAGCCATGACAGCTGCATGGAGCAACGACAGCGACTCAGACAATGAATCAAGCTCCAGTGAAGAAGAAGAAGAAGAAAAGGCCAATCTGGCCTTCGTGGCAAACTTAGAGGAAAAGGTAACTTCTGACTCATCCTTTAATTCATGCAATGAATCTGATCTAATAGTTTAGAAGACGCATTTAATGAATTATACAGTAAATATAAAGATGTATATAAAATTTAAAAACCACCAAGAAAAGTCAAGCATGCTTAGAAGTCACAAACTCAGATCTAAAGTCTGAAATCGAACAGTTAGAAAATAAATCTCTGAACTGAAAAGGAGAAATGAATTGTTATGTGAAGATCTTAAAGTTAAAAATGAACAAATAGCAAATCTGGAAAATCAAGAAACTTTAAATAAACTTAAAAAGAAGTTGACCACTAACTAAGGAAAATGAATATTTAACTAATACAGTTGAAAAGTTTACAAATGGTAAATCAAATTTAATACTAAAAGGAGCTAGAAGATCAGGCAAGAAGAAGCATGGCTTAGGATATACTCCACTAGATAATGAAGAAACAGTAGTCCATCCTAAAATTTATCCAACGCCAAAATTTGTAGCTCAATAAAATATTGAATATAAATCTAACTTTAAATATATTCCAACTGAAAAAGTAAGTAGAATATCTTGTTGTAGTCATTGTAATAAATTATGACATACCAGAACAACCTGTACGACAAAACACCTAAAATGGATCCCTAAAAGAAAAGCTGAGGAAACTAACCAGCAAGGACCCAAAAGAACTAACCAGCAAGGACCAAAAGAACTTGAGTACCTAAATCCTAGTGTTTTAATTGCAGGGAAGCCTTAGAGCATCAAAGTGGTACCTGGATAGCGGGTTCTCAAGGCACATGTCAGGCAACAGAAGATTATTTTCTTCCATTAAAGATGAAGAAGGTACAGTGACGTACGGTGACAATGGAAAGGGTATAGTGATCGGTTGTGGACCAGTTGGTAGCCAAGGCAGAATTCTCATAGAAGATGTGTTATGCGTTAAAGGTCTCAAGCACAATTTGATAAGTATCAGCCAGCTGTGTGACAAGGGTCACCAGATCAGGTTTCAAGAGTCCAAGTGCATAATTATGAAAGATGGTGTAACAGTGTTCGAAGCCTGCAGAGAAAAGAATCTATATGTGCTTCATCTAGAAGAGTTGAAGGATCAGGATGTATGCCTTGCAGCAAATAAAGATCAATCAGCTGAACTATGGCACAGGAGATTGGGTCACTGCAGATTGGATAGAATTAGAAATTTGTTCAAGCAAAATCTAGTGGAAGGCCTGCCCAAAATAAGCTCAAGAATAGAAGGTGTATGTGAACCTTGTGCAAAAGGGAAGCATGCAAAGACATCTTTCAAATCAAAGACAGTTGTAACCACCTCCAAACCATTAAAGCTACTACATATGGATTTATTTGGGCCGATGAGAACCACCAGCCTTGGAGGAAAAAAATTTTGATTCGTAATAGTTGATGATTATTCAACATTTACATGGGTATCATTCTGGAGCATAAAGATGGCACGTTTGACAGCTTTGTTAAGTTCAGTAAGAAAGTTCAGAAGGACAAGAAGTTCAACATAATTAGTATTCGATCAGATCATGGAGGAGAATTTCAAAATGAAAAATTTGCAAATTTATGTGATGATCAAGGAATTGAGCATAAATTCTCAGCACCAAGGACATTACAGTAGAATGGAGTAGCTGAGAGGAAGAATAGAACATTATTAGATATGGCCAGAACCATGTTATCAGAATACAATCTTCCTAGATATTTCTGGGCTGAAGCAATCAACACAGCATGTTACATAATAAATAGAGTGATGATCAGGTCAATCCTGAAGAAGACATCGTATGAACTTTACAAGCAAAAGAAGCCCAAGATTAGTCACTTCAGGACGTTCGGATGCCCTTGCTTCACTCACAATAATGGTAAGAGAGATATTGGTAAGTTAGATTCTAAATCTGATGAAGGAATATTCATGGGGTATGCTTCTAAACCTAAAGGTTATTGAGTCTTTAATAAACAAAGCTTATTAATTGAGCAAATTGTCCATGTTATTTTTGATGAATCCAACCCTTCCTTAAGAAAGGAAGTAGATAGTGATGATGAAATGCAGAAAATTTATCCAAGAAACTGAAGGATACATCTATCAAGGATAATAAAGATCCACCCTTGGAAGAACTACAACAAAAGGAAATCGTACATCATCATCTTCCAAAGGAATGGAGATACAGGAAGGATCACCCATTGGAAAATATCATTGGAGATCTATCGGTTGGGGTAAGAACTAGAGGTAATGTCATTCCCTGTGATTATTTAGCTTTTGTATCTCAAATCGAGCCTAAGACAGTTAATGAATCACTGTCTGATGAATCTTATATTATAGCCATGCAAGATGAACTTAATCAGTTCAAGAGAAAGCAAGTTTGGTCCCTTATTCCGAGACCATCAGATCATCCTGTGATTGGCACCAAATGGGTGTTCAGGAACAAATTGGATGAAGCTGATGTTATCACTAGAAACAAGGCTCTCTGGTTGCTCAAGTCTATTCCCAAGAGGAAGACATATATTTCGATGAAACCTATGCACCAGTGGCTAGACTAGAGGCAATTCGGATTTTACTTGCTTATGCATCTGCATTAGATTTAAAACTTTTTCAAATGGATGTAAAATCTGCATTTTTAAATGGATACATAAAGGAGGAAGTCTATGTAGAACAACCTCCTGGATTTGATGATGTAGATCTTCCAAATCATGTTTTCAAATTGCATAAAACTTTATATGGTTTAAAGCAAGCACCAAGAGCATGGTATGAAAGGCTTAGTGTATTTTTATTAAACCATGGTTTTATCAGAGGAGAGGTAGATAGCACTTATTTATTAAGTCAAAAGTTAAAAATATATGCTTGTGCAAATCTATGTGGATGATATAATATTCGGATCTACTGATGAATCTATGTGCAAGTACTTTGAAAAGCTTATGCAGGGAGAATTCGAAATGAGCATGATGGGGGAACTCAATTATTTCCTTAGACTTCAAATCAAGCAAGGCAAAGAAGGCACACACATCTGTCAAAGCAAAATACACCAAGGAATTATTAAAGAAATTTAGATTTGACAATGCAAAGCCACTGTCCACACCAATGAGCACATCTACAAGGTTAGACAATGATAAAGATGGTAAGAAAATAGATAAAAAACTTTACAGAGATATGATAGGATCCTTTCTTTATTAACAACCAATAGACCTGATATTCTATTTAGTATATGCATGTGTGCAAGGTATCAGGTTGATCCCAAGGAATCTCATTTAATTTCTATTAAAATAATCTTTAGATATCTAGTTAAAACTCATGATCTAGGTCTGTGGTATCCAAAATCATGCGAAATTAGTTTAGTAGGATATTCTGATGCTGGCTATGTTGGATGCAAGGTAGATAGAAAAAGCACCAGTGGTAGTTGTCAATTTCTTGCAGGATGCTTGATTTCATGGTCCTCAAAGAAGCAGAATTCAGTAGCACTATCAACAGCTGAAGCTGAGTACGTAGCTGCTGGAAGCTGTTGCACTCAACTACTATGGATAAAACAGCAACTTGAGGATTATGGACTGCACATCAAGACCATTCCATTGATGTACGACAACACCAGTGCAATAAATCTCACCAAAAATCCAGTCCAGCACTCCAGAACGAAGCATATAGAGGTTAGATATCATTTCATTAGAGATCATGTAACAAATTGTAATATAAATATTTCTTTATAGATACTTTAAATCAGTTAGCAGATATCTTTACAAAAGCCTTACTTGAAGAGAGATTTACATCTCTTAGAAGGGAATTAGACATGTGTAATTTGTAATAGATTTTCTGTATGTAACTGAAATAATAACAGTTTTAGAATAATGCTTATTCTCTCCCCTGGAATTAAGAAAATCCATTAATTGCTTGCGTCATAAATTGTTTGACGGTTCTTTATTTCAAAAGACCTTATCTATTGCGAAATCGTCTCCTCTTTTGTCATTTTCTGAATTTATTGCGGTGTCCTTTCAAAAGCAACATTAACTTTCGCTTTTAATCTCGTAATCTATGTCATACCGATTCCACCTTTCTCTCTCATCTCTTTCGACTTGCCTGGAATGATAAACCCTATTGATTCTGACATCCTCTCTGTGTGATTTCGAAAGAATCTCTATGTTCGTGCCAAAATCTCTTGAGGGCTTCTGTTCTACTCCTTCCTACGATCGTCCAGAATCTTTCCCTATTCAAATCCATGGTGGTTTTTTGGGTCTCCGGCACTATTGGCGGTTATAGCACCGCGTTTCTCACAGCAGAGCAGCAGGAACGGTTTGCAGCGGTGAAGACGAAGCTCTGTGGTAACAAGGCAGTGGATGTGGCTGATCTGGAGAAGAATGGGATACACAGTGTGGTAGCAGCAATGCAGAGGATGAAGTGGACAAGGATGGTGACTACTTAGAGGCGAGCTATCCGGACCTAGTAAAAGCTTTTTTCACCTGCTTGAAATCCGAAGCGAACAGGTCCCTGACCTCCACAGTCAAAGGTATTCCTATCCACAACACATATGATCTATTGGAGATTCTATTTGGAGTGTCTACCAGTGGTTGCATTTGTCATGTTCTAGCAAAGCTACATTTACCGAATATGACAGATTTTATACACGACGAGTAACACATGGTTCATTCATACCAACTAAGTTTGCGGAAATTATTACATGACACTCCTCATTTTAGTCTGAATGAGGATCAAACAAAAGTAATTGTAACCTTATTCCATTCTCACTTATAACTACAAAGAAAACAAAAGCTAACTGTGTAGCGCTTCTTGATATAAAGTGGTCCTCTCAATACTCAAATCCTTACCTTAAGCAGTACCTCCATCTCGTTCACCTGAAATATTGAATTGAATGAGCTAACTAGCCCAGTAGGATTCAACTTTTCCAAAAGTATTCAGACATAAATATATCCAAGGTAGAATGAGTAAAGATCGTTAGCATGGTGTGTTTCAATGATGAAAATACGAGATCATTCAATAACATGTGTTGAACAAGCACACTGTTGGAATTAGAATCAATAATTCAGGATGATACTAGAGTTCATAATCAAATACAATATCACACACACAAGCATGACATGATGACCAATCAAGCACGAATTGATGCATGCCAACATCCATGACGTCCTTATCGCCCCCGTGCGGCCACTGACGATTTCAGGTGCTCTCCCCAGGACTGAACCAGCCCTTATTTGCTAGGCATTTTTCTCGAATGAGTCACAAGACTCACAAAGTGTCATCATCACACACATCCTTGTAATGAATCAAGGTACACAAGGATTCACTCAAGAATCACACCCAAGAATTAAGGAACTCTGTTCCTTCACTAGTTTTAGAATTTACGAATCTCAATTTGTTCGGAACTTTGAAGAAATTACTCATAATAGAATGAAAGGTTCACAACTGAGTTTAGTAGGTAAAACCATAATAAAAACCTCAATATATAGATGGACTAATGGTTGGTACAATTGGGTAGGATTTGTATCAAGAAATAGAGTAGAACAAAGGCTGAAAACATGTACTGTTGTCATCTGTCGACAGGCACAAGGGTGCTGTCGACAGGTCTGGCTTTCCAGACATCAGGATTTCAATTCTGTATGGATCTGTCGACAGCAAGAAATGGATCTATCGACAGATCCCTACAGGTGAAAAATTCAGGCTTCTGGCTATGAGTTCCTGTCGACAGCCAGGTGTTCGTCTGTCGACAGATCTTGCTCAAACTTTCAGAAATGATTTTAAATCAACTATAAATGATACTAACAAACCCCTCTATCATTCCTAACATGATTAGGACTTAATCCAAACATAATCTTAGCCTCAAACCTGAAGTTATCATGACAAGAGAATGAAAGATAAAAACATGGAATGTGGTTCATACGGTTGATCTTTTAAAAGGACAAATTGAAAGGAGAGTTCAAGGAAAATGGAATGGAAAGTCTTTCTCTTAAACTCTCTTCTCTTTTCCACTAATTACTTATCAAGTTCACACACTTAATACCTTCATGATCTTTCAATAAATCAATTCCACAAGAAGAAAGAACCATCATGGTTCTGTCTACACTACACAAGTGCATTGATAAAACTTCAGATTTTGATCATGTTGAAGCAAGGAAGGAACAATCTATGAACTCTCATGGATTAAAACTAATTAAAACATGTTGGAGAATATAGTTCTATCATGAACATATTCTCAGAATTTACAGAGTAATAGACACAAAGTAGATTCATTTCAAACAATGAACCCAAAGGTGAAAAGTAAGAGAATTAAGAATTGAATCCTACCTCTCTGAGTAGAATAAGCTTTTTCCCTTGATGTGAAACTCCACAGAAGTAAGAAAAGAAGAAATGATCTCCAGTAGAGGAAGAAGAACAATCTTGTACGTAGTAGTCTTCACAGATGCCCTCTGTGCTTGAGGAATAAGAAGTCTTGTAGATTAAGTTGCACAACACCACGATAGTAGCAGATGCAGCTTCTTCCCAACAGCAAAAACACAAGAACAATATAGCCTCAAGAACCACACAAGCAGGAGTGGGAAAAAGGATGCTTGCGATGGCTGTGGAAGGGTTTTTATAAACCCCAGAAATCCCATGCACAACAACACGTTGACGGTTAACGTGTCATGGTAAAGATTCTTTAACCCATGCTTTTAACACGTAGCCCATGCACATTTACCATGGCTACACGCATGCAATGGTCATAATAACCCATTCCTAAGTGTGATGGCTCTTTAAGAGCCTTACACGTATCCCACCAGAAAAATCCCAGAAAATGGCTTACCGTAATTGTCCCATAAATCAACTTGTCCAGTGATCACTATGTAAACATATCTAAATGGTGTCCATTTGAGTTCAAATTTCACCCATAACCTAATGTGATGGTTTTACAAATTTTAGTAATTTTATTTTAATTTTTAGATTTTATTTTCAGTAGGTGAAAAATCACCCGAAAAATAGTCGTGTCGACTTAATCTCAAAATCCGTACGTCAAAAAATTCGGATAATTACATTTCTGACTTCTCCACATTTTTCTGGAAATTATGGTGTTCTCGGATTTTTATTTCGTTGTCGTTTTCCAGTGTCGCCCTGTAGGAGCGCGTACTTCAATGTACGACACTGGGGTAACGTTCGTTACCACTAATTATACACAAATATTATTTTTCCGATTTATGACTATTGCTTAAGTCTAATAACTTTATTACACATGGTTTTTCAATAAATAAAAATTCTGGGGTGTTACAACTTGCTTCCTCTTGTCCGCGTTTACTCCATTGAACCTTTAACAAAGGAACTTCTTTGTTTCGAAGTTGCTTGATTTTCCGGTCAAGAATTTGTACAGGTCTTTCTTCATATGCTAAGTTTTCTTGTATTTTCAGATCTTGATATCCAATAACGTGTTCCGGATCATAAACATATTTCTTAGCATCGATACGTGGAAAATATCATGTACATTAGACAATTGTGGCGGAAGTGCTAATTGATACGTCACTTCTCCAATCCTTTTCAAAATCTCAAATGGTCCGATGTACCTTGGACTCAATTTTCCTCTAATTCCAATCTTCTAATTCCACGTCGAGGAGATACTTTAAGGAATACATGTTCTCCTTCCTGAAATTCCAATTCTCTTCTTGAGCAGCCTTCATTCTGTCTTGCACGAACTTGATAATTTTTGTGGTCTCTTGGATCATTTCAGGTCCAAGAATATGCGATTCTTTCAGTTCCACCCAACATAATGGTGATCTACATTGCCGACCGTACAAAGCGTCAAATGGTGCCATCTGTATGTAGACTGATAACTATTATTGTATGCAAATTCCATGATTGCTAAGTGAGTGTTCCAGTCATTTCCAACTCTAATATACAAGCTCGGCACATATCTTCGATAATCTGATTCACCCGCTCTGTTTGTCCATCAGTCTGAGGATGAAATGTTGTACTAAATTTCAATTTAGTTCCCAATGCATCTTGTAATTCCCTCCAGAAATGTGAGGTAAATCTGGCATCTCTATCTGAAACTATATTTCTTGGAATTCCATGTAATCAGACAATTTCTTTCATATAAAGTGCGGCTAAGACACTCACTGACCATCTTGTCTTGATTGCTAAGAAATGAGCTGATTTGGTAAGTCGGTCAATGATTACCCAAATAGCGTCAACCCCTTCGAGTTCTAGGTAATCCCACAATAAATCCATACCGATACTGTCCCATTTCCACAATAAATTGATTGTCATATAGGTAATGTCTCCAAAGTTTAAGAGCAAAACCATGGCGGCTAACTCCAAATCATGTACTGGATAATTTTTCTCATGAATCTTTAATGCCTTGATGCATAAGCAATGACTCGTCTATCTTGCATCAATACACATCCTAATCCAATACTTGAAGCATCGGTATAAACTTCAAATAATTTTCCTTCTATCGGTAAAGCTAAGATTGGTGCAGACGATAAACATTCCTTTAACAACTGAAAGGCTTGTTCACAACTTTCACTCCATACAAATACAGTTCCTTTTCTAGTTAATTGTGTAAGAGGCGAGGCAATTCTAGAAAAATTCTGAACAAATCGCCGATAATAACTAGCCATACCCAAGAAACTTCTTACCTCGGTGAGATTCTTAGGCTGCTTCCATTTCTGTATGGTTTCTACTTTTGAAGAGTCCACTGATAACCCTTTCTCAGAAATAATGTGTCCTAAAAATATTACTTGCTTTAACCAAAATTCACATTTACTAAACTTCGCATATAATTTGTGATCTCGTAACAATTGCAAGGTAATCCGTAAATGCTCTTCATGCTCTTCTATACTCTTGGAATAAATCAGTATGTCATCAATGAACACAACCACAAATTGATCTAAATAAAGTCTGAACACGCCATTCATGAGACGCATAAATGCAGCAGGTGCATTAGTTAATCCAAATGGCATTACTACAAACTCATAGTGCCCATATCGTGTTCTAAAAGTTGTTTTATGAATATCTTGCTCCTGAATTTTGAGTTGATGGTATCCAGACCTTAAGTCGATCTTGGAAAAATAATGAGCTCCAGACAGTTGATCAAATAGATCATCAATTCTTGGAAGTGGGTACTTGTTCTTTATAGTTAATTGATTCAACTGTCGGTAATCTATGCATAATCGCATAGATCCATCTTTTTTCTTCACAAATAATACTGGAGCACCCCAAGGTGAGGTACTAGGTCTAATAAATCCCTTTTCTATCAATTCTAACAACTGCCTTTTCAATTCCTTCAATTCTTCCATTGACATCCTGTATGGTGTTCTTGAGATTGGTGTAGCTCCCGGCACTAACTCAATCGAAAAATTCACCTCTCTATTAGGTGGTATGCCAGGTAATTCCTCAGGAAAAATGTCTAGATATTCTTTTACCACTGGAATATCACCCAATCCCGTGATATCTTGATTCAGTACCGTTACAGAAGCCAAGTACCCTTGACAACCTTTTCGTACTAGCTTACAAGCCTTAACTGTTGAGATTATCGGTATTCTTCTAACATGGGGTTATCAAAAGTCATAGAACAATTTTCCTTTCCTAGAAATGTGACCCGCCTTAATTGGCAATCTAAATGGCATGGTATTTAGATAACCAATCCATCCCGAGGATCACATCATAATCCCACATTTCCAAGCATATCAAATCACCATATAAATTGTGTCCATCACATAAAATCCGACTATCAGGATAATATTCCTTAAGCTTTTTACCCTCACTCAAAGGTGTTGCCACTTCCAATTTTGTAGACAATAAGACTGGTTGTATTTCCAAAGACTTAGCAAAATTATAGCTAATAAAGGAGTGTGTAGCTCCTGAATCAAATAGTACATGTGCAAGTTTTGAGTTTACTGTTAGTGTACCTTCAATCAGTCTGCCTGCTTGCGAAGATTCAGGTTCTACCTCCTGAATTGCTTGTATTCTTCCTTGTTTAGTTTGCCTTGCTTGAGGATTTGGTTTGGCTGGCATATTCTTGATTGTCGGACACTCTGAAATGCGATGTTGAGTACTTCCACACTTAAGGCATGCTCCCAACCTACGCCAACAAACCTCTGCTTTATGCCCTCTAACATGACAATGATTACACACTTCCTTATTGCCCCTTGGAGCTTTCCCTGCCTTCTTTCCAGATTGTTGTTCTTTCGAGGTATTTCCCGACTCAAATTTTCTCTTTCGATCCTCTCCTGACCTTCCTTTAATTTTGTCCACCATTTCATTAGCAGCTTCTAAAGCCAGAGCTCTTTTGACCATCTCTGCATACGTAGTGATCAGATGAGGAGTTAACTGCATAATATAGACAGGACGTAGTCCATTCATGAACCTCTTGGCCTTTAACTTATCCGTGGCTATGAGATGTGGAGCATACTTAGACAATCGAGCAAATTGAGCCTCATATTCGGATACGGTCATCCTTAATTGTTTCAGATTAGCAAATTCAGTGGCTTTCTTTTCCTGGACAACTTCAGAAAAATACTGATCATTAAACAGTTCTACAAACTCATCCCAACTCATTTGACTTGGATCTTCCAATGTTGAAGTCATGGTGTCCCACCATGCTTTAGCATCCCGCTCCAACTGAAAAGTCACTAATCGAATCTTTTCTTCTTCTGTGCACTTAATTACTCCAAATATCCTTTCAATGTCCTTTAACCAATTCTCAGCCTCGTCCGGGTCAGTACTCCCTGAAAATCTTGGAGGATCTAAACTTCGGAAATCCCTGAATAGGCTTGTTCCATTATGGCTATTACTCTTTGCTACATTCCTCATCACTCGGGTCAAATCATGCATCGAACTTTCCAATTTCTTCCAACTAGCATCACCTCCGTCCATGACAAGATTAGATAATAATCTGAAAGATCCAATAGAACATACATTAATTTTCACATCCACCCTACTTGCATTCATCACATATACGCATTTCAAATTGCATAACACTTCATTTCATTCATTAGTCAACTAGGTACATCATAGCATGTCATTACAATTCACAACTATATCACTACAGTCTCCTTCTTCCAACTTTCGACATTACAAAACATACTTCACTAGCCTCTCATTTCCCATACACATGGAAGTTATATACATACAACTAACATTTACACAAAAGGAGAGGTTTACAAAAAAGTGAGTTGTCTATCCACAAATTCTAATTTCTGGTCAAATCTATAACCGGTTCTACGGGCAGTGGTTGCTGTTCTTCTGCCGCCCCATAATGCAGCTCGCGGCATTGGTCATCTCCTCCCAATACCCCTCGATCTGATGGAGCAGCATCTCTTGCCCCAGCTTCAGACCATTCAGATCATTCATGATCTGGTTCATAATATCCAATGAAACGTGTGGATTTCCCGCCAAGAAAGCACCTGTCGTCAGATTTAATACTTCCTCTTTGATCTGTACGTGCGTTTCACTCTGTGCTTGAGCATATAATTCTAGGTCCTGACGTAGCATTTCCATGGCTGCTACCAACCTTTGTTGAGCACTCA
Organism: Colocasia esculenta; assembly: GCA_014218235.1. Taxonomy (NCBI): domain Eukaryota; kingdom Viridiplantae; phylum Streptophyta; class Magnoliopsida; order Alismatales; family Araceae; genus Colocasia; species Colocasia esculenta. The sequence goes on along the minus strand of CM024755.1, from coordinate 106,165,166 downwards.
TGTCCATTCTGAAATAATTAACAGGTTAAGCATTTACATGATTAGAAAAATCATGCGAACTAATCCCATGTTTCTACCCCAACTCACTGGTTATCCCTAGGTTTATCGTACTAAGGCTCTGATACCAATTTAATCTGTCACATTCTAGCAAAGCTACATTTACCGAATATGACAAATTTTATACACGACGAGTAACACACGGTTCATTCATACCAACTAAGTTTGCGGAAATTATTACATGACACTCCTCATTTTAGTCTGAATGAGGATCAAACAAAAGTAATTGTAACCTTATTCCATTCTCACTTATAACTACAAAGAAAACAAAAGCTAACTGCGTAGCGCTTCTTGATATAAAGTGGTCCTCTCAATACTCAAATCCCCCTTAAGCAGTACCTCCATCTCGTTCACCTGAAATATTGAATTGAATGAGCTAACTAGCCCAGTAGGATTCAACTTTTCCAAAAGTATTCAGACATAAATATATCCAAGGTAGAATGAGTAAAGATCATTAGCATGGTGTGTTCCAATGACGAAAACACGAGATCATTCAATAACATGTGTTGAACAAGCACACTGTTGGAATTAGAATCAATAATTCAGGATGATACTAGAGTTCATAATCAAATACAATATCACACACACAAGCATGACATGATGACCAATCAAGCACGAATTGATGCATGCCAACATCCATGACGTCCTTATCGCCCCCGCGCGGCCACTAACGATTTCAAGTGCTTTCCCCAAGACTGAACCAGCCCTTATTTGCCAGGCATTTTTCTCGAATGAGTCACAAGACTCACAAAGTGTCATCATCACACACATCCTTGTAATGAATCAAGGTACACAAGGATTCACTCAAGAATCACACCCAAGAATTAAGGAACTCTGTTCCTTCACTAGTTTTAGAATTACGAATCTCAATTTGTTCGGAACTTTGAAGAAATTACTCATAATAGAATGAAAGGTTCACAACTGAGTTTAGTAGGTAAAACCATAATAAAAACCTCAATATATAGATGGACTAATGGTTGGTACAATTGGGTAGGATTTGTATCAAGAAATAGAGTAGAACAAAGGCTGAAAACATGTACTGTTGTCATCTGTCGACAGGCACAAGGGTGCTGTCGACAGGTCTGGCTTTCCAGACATCAGGATTTCAATTCTGTATGGATCTGTCGACAGCAAGAAATGGATCTGTCGACGGATCCCTACAGGTGAAAAATTCAGGCTTCTGGCTATGAGTTCCTGTCGACAGCCAAGTGTTCGTCTGTCGACAGATCTTGCTCAAACTTTCAGAAATGATTTTAAATCAACTATAAATGATACTAACAAACCCCTCTATCATTCCTAACATGATTAGGACTTAATCCAAACATAATCTTAGCCTCAAACCTGAAGTTATCATGACAAGAGAATGAAAGATAAAACATGAATGTGGTTCATACGGTTGATCTTTTAAAAGGACAAATTGAAAGGAGAGTTCAAGGAAAATGGAATGGAAAGTCTTTCTCTTAAACTCTCTTCTCTTTTCCACTAATTACTTATCAAGTTCACACACTTAAGACCTTCATGATCTTTCAATAAATCAATTCCACAAGAAGAAAGAACCATCATGGTTCTGTCTACACTACACAAGTGCATTGATAAAACTTCAGATTTTGATCATGTTGAAGAAAGGAAGGAACAATCTATGAACTCTCATGGATTAAAACTAATTAAAACATGTTAGAGAATATAGTTCTATCATGAACATATATTCAGAATTTCAGAGTAATAGACACAAAGTAGATTCATTTCAAACAATGAACCCAAAGGTGAAAAGTAAGAGAATTAAGAATTGAATCCTACCTCTCTGAGTAGAATAAGTTTTTTCCCTGATGTGAAACTCCACAGAAGTAAGAAAAGAAGAGAAATGATCCAGTAGAGGGAAGAAAAACAAGAGTACGTAGTAGTACGTAGTCACAGATGCCCTCTGTGCTTGTGAGAATAGAAGTCTTGTAGATTAGTTGCAACACCACGATAGTAGCAGATGCAGCTTCTTCCAACAGCAAAAACACAAGAAGAACAATATAGCCTCAAGAACCACACAAGCAGGAAGGGAAAAAGGATGCTTGCGATGGCTGTGGAAGGGTTTTTAAACCCCCAGAAATCCCATGCACAACAACACGTTGACGGTTAACGTGTCATGGTAAAGATTCTTTAAACCCATGCTTTTAACACGTAGCCATGCACATTTACCATGGCTACACGCATGCAATGGTCATAATAACCATTCCTAAGTGTGATGGCTCTTTAAGAGCCTTACACGTATCCCACCAGAGAAAATCCAGAAAATGGCTTACGTAATTGTCCCCATAAATCAACTTGTCCAATGATCACTATGTAAACACATCTAAATGGTGTCTATTTGAGTTCAAATGCAACCATAAACCTAATGTGATGGTTTTACAAATTTTAGTATTTTATTTAATTTTTAGATTTTATTTTTCAGTAGGTGAAAAATCACCTGAAAAATAGTCGTGTCGACTTAATCTCGAAATCCGTACGTCGAAAATTCGGATATTACATTTCTGACTTCTCCACATTTTTCTGGAAATTATGGTGTTCTCAGATTTTATTTGTTGTCATTTTCCAGTGTCGCCTGTGGGAGCGCGCACTTCAATGTACGACACTGGGATAACGTTCGTACCACTAATTATACACAAATATTATTTTTTCGATTGATGACTATTGCTTAAGTTAATAAACTTGATTACACATGGTTTTTCAATAAATAAAAATTTTGGGGTGTTCAGCATTGGGGTAGACAGCGTCGACATTCATGTCAAGGGACTGGGGATTATTGGTACGAATATAAGTTGAAGGATGGTAAAATTGACATCAACCAATTAAATGCTTCAACCGGATTTGCATTTCATAGTGTGCCAAATCCTTGTACCAAGAAGCACAACTTTCTCCACTTGCCCGAAGGCTGACTCCGACATGATGTTCTAGGTGATCAGAACCAAGATATCAATATGGCAGAGGTGATTATTGAAAGAATGAAATTTGCAACTACGTGTTATGGGACAAGAAGAACAAGCTCAAGTGACCACCTATGCTCACCTGCTGACAAGAATTTTCCACATTACAACATAGACCTGAGCGATGAAGTTTCGGAGAAGATGAGCAAAGCCATCAGAAGCAGAAATCTGAAAAAAGAGTGGATTTTCTCTTGTAGTCGGAGTTTGGACAAAGACTTCAGTCGCTGAAGGTGAGGCCATTATTAGAGAAGCTCAAGAAGGTTCTGTTCCAGAAGCAGAGGCAGAGGCAGAAGCAGAGTGGTTGAAGACCCTGTCGCAGAAGCTCCAGTAGCCCCAGCAGTCCTGGCAGAGGCACGAGCAGAGCAGCAGGCCAGAAGAACCGTGGCTAGTCAAGAAGAATTGAAGAAATTCCTCCAGAACACATAGCGCCCATGGGCAATCATCAGAGGTTGATACCCCCACGACAGTTATACATCTATTCTTCATAAAGTATTGGATATTGTCGCTAGCATTCAGGAAGAGCAAGTAGAAGTTGTTCCGGAAGTTGTGGCACCAGGCCACAGTGATGTTCAGGTAGAGGATGCTCCTGCTCAGGGGGAGCATGTGGCTGAAATGGCAGCAGAGGTCAGGGGGAGCCCGCGGCTAGCCCCCTGTTGATCAGTTTCAAGAAGGTGTTGTGGAGAGCACCTCAGATGAAGATGAAGTTCTGTTGATAATGTGGAGCCAGTTGTTGGCACCAGTGATAAAGGTAAAGGTGTAGCCACTGAAATTCCCTTACTTACTAATAAGGCACACCGAAGGTCAAAGAAGAAGAAGCTCAGAGTGGACCTGAAGCCAGTGATGAGAGATTAGATTCACAAGGGCAAATTCTTTGCTCTGTGCAGTCAGATATCTGATAGCCCACGAATGCATTGTGAAACACTTGACTAATAACTCAAAATTATCGGCCTACACTATATTTTAACAATAGTTAAGTGGTGAGATCGAGTCGAATTTACGAGGAAAAAGATTATTAACTTTGAAAACTTTAGTTTCTTTGATTGGAAATATATGTGGAGAATTTTAGAATTAAGATCGAAGACTAACTTGATCAAAAATAAATCTAATATAAGAAGAGAAATTAGAAGAGAGAAATAGAGATAGAAAGAAAGGGATAGAAAAGAGAGAGACGAGAGAGGAGAGAGGAAAGACTAATTAACAAAAAGTAATTAACATTGTGACAATAATTAAGAGTCTAACACAATACAGAATTAACATAAAATAATCTATGGAGAAAGAGATAGAGAGAGAAGAGGATGAGAGACGAGAAGAGAGAGAGGCGACTGAACAAGAGAGAAGAGACGAGAGAGAGAGAGAGAAGAGAGAGAGAGAGAGAGAAAGAGATGGGAGAGGAGAGAGATGAGAGAATAGATGAGGAGAGAACCAAGAGATGAGAGAGAGAGAGAGAGAGAGAGAGAGAGAGAGAGAGAGAGCGAGCGAGTGATAGGAGAGAGAGGAGGCGGTCGCAGCTCCTCTCTACGTGCATGCATGCACGTAGAGAGGAGAGAGGGGGGCGGCGTGGCAGACGGCGCGGGCGATCGATGCGGATGCGGGCGAGGCAGCGGGCTCACGCGGGCGGCTGGGGCGCGGGGTCGCGGGCACAGGCGGGTGCGGGCGCGATCAGGGGGGCTTGCGTGGGCTGCCTGGGCGAGGGCGCCTGCACGGCGGGCGGCCTGTGCGGCGAGCCTAGGCGAGGCTGCTGCTGCTGTTTCTGTGTGCTGAAGAGAAAGACCGCGCCAGAGAGATAGGGAGAGAGAAAGAAGAGAGGAAGAAAGGGGATCCGCGGAAGAGGAAGAAGAGGAGGAGGAGGATGAGAGGGGGAAGAGAGATAGATGGTCAGGAGAGAGAGCTCCGGGGAAAGGGAATAATAGAGAGAAGAGGTGAATATTTTTAAAATAGATAGAAAAAAGAGAGGAAAGAAGAGAAAATTAAGGGAAGGGTTTTTGAAATAGAGAGGGATTTTAAAATGAGAGATAGAGTTTTAAAAATTGAAAAGAAAGAGAGAGAGGGAAAGGAAAAATATTTCAAAATTAGAATCTCTCCTCTCTCCTCATTATCTCTTTAATGCATCTTGGTCCATTAGCAAGTCCGAAGTGGCCCATTATCCTACAAACAAAGCACATACAATGATTTAATCAATTTAGCATTTTTGTAATAAAATAGTAATGGATTATGTCAAACTAAGGACCATTATTTAATAAAATATCATGATTATCATCAATAATTATGTAAGTATCACACCCCTCCCCCAACTTACTCTTGCTAGTCCCTTAGCAATGCACACAAGTGAATAATTGGGACAAAAAGAGTTAAAACATCATACTTCATGGCAAGAAAGTAAGAATGAGAATGCTTGATCATAAGTATTTCAAGTTCCGGTCGAAAGTGTCAAAGGCAAATATGTCAGTTCATGTCATTAGACAGTTCCTCAAGATACACTCAAAATTTCATGGATTTTTTTTTTGTTCAATGTTTGAGCATGATAAGAGAATGCATGGGCTTTTTACATATCACTCAAGGATGGTATCAACTTTACACTCCTTAAATTCGATCCTCGAATTACAGGTAGCTTTCACTCTGCCTAGTTTTTTTTTTTTACTCTTTTTCTTTTCTTTTCAATTACATGGTTGCTGCACTTCCCTTCATTGTTTGACGTGAGCCTCAACTCTTACCTTATGAGTAGCAGGCCCGGTTACTAAGATCAGGGCATTTTTCATGTTTTTTTTCACTATATTTGCACATTTATTTTTAGGTAGGTAGCTTTTTTCCCCACGATTGGTCTTCAATAGGAGTGTAGAATATCAATCAATCAACATGAATGCTAGGTAAAACTCATCATCCATTTGAATACTCATAATGATCTTTTAATGTACTAATGGAATTTCAAATGTATCTTGAGGAGGCTGCTAAGAACATAATTAGTTAACTTACCCTTTAACTCACCACTTTCACAAGTACACACTGTGAGTCAAGCTAGAAAAAAAAAAATTCTTGCATGAAATATGAAACATGAAGCAAATGTTAGGGACAAAAATTTGAAATACAATTTGTCTCTCCCCCAACTTGAATGACATTGTCCTCAATGGCATAAAAGTAATGAAATAGAATAAAGCCAATGTAAGTTAAGAAGGAGAGACACAACTTGATGATCACATGAGGGTGGTTGCACATAGCTTCATCCAAGGATAGTGGGACTCCAAACACCTAAGACACAAAATAAAAACTAAATCAATAGAAATCAATTTTCCTAAAAATATTGGGTGCCTCCCAACAAGCGCTAAGTTTAATGTCTTCAGCCAAAACACATGGAGGTAACAGCTCACGTAACACCCTCATCAATTGACGCCAAATTTTTTCTTTGTAAGGCATCACCAACCATGGGTGTCATGTGGTCCAAACGTACCAGTAGATCAGTAAAGGATAGAGAATTGGGGCATTCAAGATCATATCTTCAATTAAGAAATATTCATTTGTACACTTAAGATCCTTATATGTGTTGAGCACTTCAATGCAGACTTTACTTTCCCCTCATTTGTGATGTTGACATTTGTATCATCAATTGCAAAAAATTCCTCTTCCTTATTAAGATCTTTATATGCATGAGCCTTCTTTGGATTTATTTCACTATTGTCACCCACCCTTCTTTCACATCATCCTTATATTCATGTTCGTCATTAGATTAATGATGTTAGTCAGATTGAGTTGATTCTCAGGATGCTTGAACTCTACAGGCGACTTGTGTCAAAGATAGGAGCATGATCTGGAATGAAATGACTTTTGCACAAGGATGCTTAAAAGGTTCAAGTGTAGTTGACCAATCAGCTAGTAGTAGCTTGTCCATGAACATATTGGATTTGCTAGGGTCAGGGAGAGGTAGGAGTTCCACATCTTTCTCGAAATCAAGAGAGACCCAGTCAATGTGGACTTCAGGCAGAATTTCTAATTCTTCTTTTACCCAAGAAGAATGATTGATGATTACACCCAGATCTTTCTCCACACTCACATCTTCTTTGTCACCCACTTGAAACAATGTCACATCAAACCCAGACCCAACATCTAGATGACATTCTTTCTCTTCTCCCCCCAACTTGAGTTCAGCTAACTCACTAGAGATTTCCTCAAATATGACCTTATGGATGGAGTCTTATTAATGGTCAATTTCAAGTTGGTCCAAGATGATGATTGATTTTTAGTGGCACCTATCCCTCTTGATTTGACTCATTAAAATTATCTCTCATTTTCCAAGTCGGATGTCCACAATCATATTGGACTGAGAAGTTTCGAATGGAATTTGAGAGTCAAATTATTGGTCACAATCAAGATAATGATGTTCATGATTGTCAATGGGTTGACATGGTGATTGGCCATCTTTCCTCCTTTTGATTTCTATGAGTTGAGCAATCATGAGGTCAGTTTTGACAAAGGATTACTCTAATTCTTGTTGTTGTTGGGTGAATGTTTGCTCAAAGACTTGTTGATTATCATGAAATTTTTGCATAATTGCCCAAGGTGATCATTAAAGAGGCTTGATTTGCGAGGGAGATGTATGAGTGGGCTGTGGATATGCACGTTGTCCCTCATGATGGCTTTTATCATGAATATCAATTTGGAATTGGGCCCATTGTTGAAAGTTGTGGATAGGTGACTTTGGGCTTGGGCCAAAATAGGTTGATCTCTAAGTGTCAAATGTGGCTTACTTTACTCTCAAGTTGTTGAAAGGTGTGCCTTCAGGAGTATTTGCTAAGCACACAGGCAGATCAATACAAAATTTTTTTGATCAAACCATGATATGATTTCAGCACCCAGAAAGGGTCCTTGAATCTCTCCTTGAGGATCTTGGTAGAGTAAACTCAATTTCTCTCAGGAGAGACACCTTGGTCAAATTTTGAGTAAGGAGTGGGTGTGGATAACACTTGAAAATTAGGTATGTTCTTAGGTTGAGGGAGGAGATGAGGTGTAATGTGGGTCAACATATTTCCTCCATCCTGAATTATGCATGTGGTCTGTAACTGGGTGACCATGAAGATGATGGACTTGAGTCCATTTGGAACCATTGGCTTGGTAAGTAGGGTTTGATGAATAAGTGGGTTAGGTTGAGAGTGAATACCATAATGGGCTGACCCAATTTGCCCAATTGATGTGCCAATTTCATAACCATTATTACAACCCACATAAATTCTTTTTTCTTTTATTTTTTTGAAATATTTTTTTTTTTTTGAAAGATTTGAATTTTTTCCAAATAAGTTAGCAAAAAATTAATCCTATGACAACTATGGTTCCCAATGACATAAAAATTTGATTTCTCACTAATCAACTGAGGCCCATCTAAATCCACTCTCAAGCCCATTAACTGGCCAGGTAAGAGGTGAGAAAGTGGGAGGTTTTCCCTGCTCTCACGGGACCTAATTAAGTAACCACTTGTCCACTTAGGCGTTTGCCTATGAACCTTTAGCCTTAGACTAGTCTCCAAACTTGATAGTGGGCCAAGTGGGCCTAAGTCTCAAAGTGAACCCCTAGGTCAAGTTTCTACTTTCTTTTATTGGGCTTGGGTTAGTGAGTGCAAGGTGTTGGTTTTTTGGGCCAAGGAAGGGTGATGAAATCCCCACCTTATCTTATTAATGGGCTTGCCCTTAAGATGTTTTAGACATGATGTGCACACCACAAAATCAAGCAAGGGGTTCTATGCAAGCATGACAATGCATGATCATGCTTTTTAGAAGTTGAGATTCTCACCTTGCCTCCCGCAATCTTGACAAGAAATGAAACTTTTCAAAAAGAAAAACACCTAAAGATGAAAGTCTAAATGATGCATGTCCTAAAGATGGAAGTTTCTAATCTTGACATGACATCTTTTATTTGGATTCAAGTGATTGATTTTTTTTTTAATTTTCTAAACATGGCAACTAGGAAAAGGAAACTCAATCAAGGGGGTTTTAAGGGTACTTACCTCGAACGCAACCCCTCGTTCTTTTGGAAATTAACACAAATAGAAAGAGTGAGAGAGAGAAGGAATCTCACCTCAACTTACCTTTTTTTCTGATTTTGTTTCTGCAATTTTCAATTTTTTTTCAAAACAGACTCTTTTACTTACAGATCTTGCTTTCAAGGACAGATTTCTGACAGATTTTTTTCTGCAATTTTCAGGCTTTTTCAATTTTTATTTGACACCTACAAAATGGAAGAAATGTTAGCATGAATATATACAAAAGACATCAGGATTATCAAAACTAAAAATAATTCCCCAGAAACGGCGCCAAAAATTGATAGCCCACAAATGCGTCGTTAAACACGTGACTAACAATCTCAAATTATCAGCCTACACTAAATATTTTAACAATAGTTAAGTGGTGAGACCGAGTCGAATCCACGGGGAAAAGATATTAACTTTGAAAACATTGAGTTTCTTTGATTGGAAAAATATGTGGAGAATTTTAGAATTAAATTCAAAGATTAATTTGATCGAATAAATCTAATATAAGAAGAGAATTAGAAGAGAGAAATAGAGATAGAAAGAAAGGGATAGAAAAGAGAGAGAGGAAAGACTAATTAACATAAAGTAATTAACATTGTGACAATAAAATTAAGAGTCTAACAAATACAGAATTAACATAAAATAATCTATGGAGAAAGAGATAGAGAGAGAAGAGGATGAGAGATGAGAAGAGAGAGAAGGTGACTAAAGAGAGAAGAAAGAGAGACGAAAAGAGAGAGAGAGAGAGAGAGAGAGAGGGAGAGAGAAGAGAGACAGAAGAGGAAGAGATGAGAGAGAGAACAAGAGAGATAAGAGAGAGAGAGAGTGATAGGAGAGAGAGGAGGCGGTTGCAGCTCCTCTCTACATGCATGTTGCACATAGAGAGGAGAGAGGGGGGCGGCGTGGCAGACGGCACGCGGCAGACGGGGCGCGTGGGGCGCGGGCGGGCGACGTGCGGGCGCACGCGGGCGGCTGGGCGCGGGGTCGCGCGCGTGCGCGGGCGGGCGGGGGCACGATCAGGGGGGCTTGCATGGGCTGGCCTCGGCGAGGGCGCCTACGCGGCGGGCGGCCTGTGCGGCAAGCCCAGGCGAGGATGCTACTGCTGTTTTTTTGTGTGGTGAAGAGAAGACCGCGCCAGAGAGATAGGGAGAGAGGAAGAAGAGAGGAAGAAAGGGGGGATCCGCAGAAGAGGAAGAAGAGGAGGAGGAGAACGAGAGGGGGAAAGAGAGATAGATAGTCCAGGAGAGAGAGCTCCGGGGGAGGGAATAATCGAGAGAAGAGGTGAAGATATTTTTAAAATATAGATAGAAAGAAGAGATGAAAGAAGAGAAAATTAAGGGAAGGGTTTTTGAAATAGAGAGGGATTTTAAAATGAGAGAGAGAGTTTTAAAAATTGAAAAGAAAGAGAGAGAGGGAAAGGAAAAATATTTCAAAATTAGAATCTCTCCTCTCTCCTCATTATCTCTTAATGCATCTTGGTCCATTAGCAAGTCCTTGTTGAGTGGCCCATTATCCTGCAAACAAAGCACATACAATGATTTAATCAATTATCATTTTTGTAATAAAATAGTAATGGATTAATGTCAAACTAAGGACCATTATAATAAAATATCATGATTATCATCAATAATTATGTAATTATCAATATCTCATCCCTTTTTATGAGCCAGAGCTCTACAGTCAAAGAGCTAAGTATGGTAAAAGCAGCACTGAGGTGGATGAAAAATGAGTTGGGAAGTATGAAAACATTAGTGACAGATCTTCAGATGTGGTGAGGGCACATTTAGCTTCCACTGCCCCACTTGCTCAGTAAGGCCCTCGAATTTTGTTGCATTGTTTTAATTTCGTGTAAATATTCATGTTGTGTATGCATAGATGTACATATCTACGTATGTTAACTATTTATACTTATGTATGCATGTGTATAATTGTTTGTAAATAATGTATGAAATGCATGGTGGTAGTGTGTACATGATAATACATATGCATGGCATGTATATATGTATAAGTTAGGCATGGTTTCTGCATGTTTTGAGTTCTGGCCGAAGGGCCAAGTTGGCGTCAACATGGATGGACGCCCATGATGATCCAGCGTCCACATCGTTGGACGCCAATACTTAATCCAACGTCCATGGATGTGGACATTAAGATTTCTGACCTGCATGCGTTGTAGACCCCGAAATCCTGGAAGAAGGAAGCTCAGCCATTGGGGAGCTGTCCCCAACGGCTCTGAGCCTTTCCCATCACCACTCCGGGGTCCCCAAACCCCTCTGATTTAAACCAACTCCTCCTGCACCAGAAAGAGCTCTCTTTGGCTCTTTGCAAAGAGGAGAGAAAACCCTAGCAAGCTGTGAGAAAAGTTGGACTTTGCAAGCTCGGATCCAGCAGTGTGAAGGTGTTTCCGGCGTTCTACTGCAACAAGGAGGTAGCTGGAACATTGGGGAAGGCTTCCCCAACCATTGTTTAGCTTCTGCATCGACATAGAACCCGGAGGAGAGCATTTGTGGAGGCTTCTTGGGACTGCCCAAGGAGAGCTTCTCCGGCCATTTAGATCCCTTTAGAGTTTCTACAAGAGGCAAGTAACCCTCACATTTCGTCCATGTAGATGTCTAGTAGGGTTTTCTTATTTTTACACATTTTTCCTCGTGTCCTGGATCCCCCATTCTCCTGCATTTGGAGCTCGGTCTGTGCTCTTGCACAGACAGGAACTTGGCGTCAAGGCCTCTTGCCGCCAAGATCTCCAGTCGGTGTCCAAGCGATCTTGTCGTCCAAATCCTTGAACGGCCAGAGACCGCCGTTAAGTTCTTCAGGACAGAACAGTGAGCTGTTCTTCCTAATATACGACTAATTTTGATGTGTTTTCGCGTGAGGATATGTAACTCCTAATCCTATATGCTATGTACCCTAGTTAATGTGGTGTGGGGAGAATGATTTTGCATATTTTGTGGATGGTAGAGTTTCTTAGTTTATTGAAATGCATGTGGACGAAATAGCCATGTATGTTTCCCCCACTATTCTAATGATCCATGGGAATTTGGGCCCTAATTTTGTTAGACCATGAGTGGGTGATTCAGTTTGTGCTCTGAATTTCTAGAATTTCTCCATGCTCACATGATTTACTGAAATTTCTGAAATGAAATTAGAACATGCGTAGGTCTTGTAAAATCTTCTGTAAATTGTGTGTTGTGTAATAAATCCGAGAAATTTTCTGTGGTGTTGTGTATATTGGGTTCAGGGCTACGACTGTTAAACTGAAGATTCATGTGGTATGCCATGATAATTGAATTACGAATGATATGAGGATTGATATCAAATTTTCTGTAATTGCATTCTGAATCAGAAAAATGTGAAATTTTGTATGTGAGGTCATAAACCTGTAATCAGCATGTGGTTAAATTTTCAGGCTGTTTGGACAACTGTAGAATGCAATATGAAACTTCCATGCGAAAATATGTGAATATGCATGCTATGTGAAAATGATTTGAAATGCGCGTGCAATCTGATTAATGCACTTACTGAATGTGTAATCTTTGTCATCTGCAGTATCATGCTAGGAAACATAGCCATGTGTGTGAATGAGAGAATGTAAGATGTGTGTGCGCCATGTGTAAATATGTGTGTTAAAAATCGGTATGTGTAATGTGTAAGACTGTGCCTAATGTGACACTGCTTCCATAGAGGGCCGTGGAATCGTATCATGGAAAAGTCCCCATGAGAAGGTTCAATGTGTTAAGATCCTAAGGGCATTAGGATGAAATCTTGGAGGTGGACAAGTACCACTGGTTAGGGTGGAGACTTGTTCTCCCGGTCTGCGCAGTCCAAGAGTCGTCACTGTATTGCCTAGGTGGCGTCTATGTGTATGTGATGTGTATGTGTCCTTCTAATGGTGGTTTGGACTATATGTCACGGCACTAAAGTGTAAAATGTGAACATGTGAAATGTTAATGTGATCATGTGTAAATTGTGTAGTGTGAAACGTGTAAATGTGAAGTGTGTGAAAAGTGAACTATGTGAATGAGGAAATTGTGCAACCATGTGAAACTAATGTATTAGATGATGAAATGGTGATCCATGATATGTTAATGTTAAAATTGTGTCATAACAGCAACCTAATCGTAGTTATGAAAATGCTTTACATGTGTACAAATGTGTAGAATCCATGCTAGTAGCATTTCTTACTTATGTGTGAATGTTTCCATGTTTAAGCGCCACCATGATATAGTTAATTGAGATTGTAGCTCTCATGTGATCTGTTGTGAACTTCTAATTCATGCCAAAACAGCAAGCTAAAAGTGTATAAAACAATAATATGCATGTGCAAGAATGTGTAGAATTCATGTTAGGTATGTTCCCTTTTATGTATGCAAGAAATCATGCTTAATAGCTTTCATGTGTTGGAACGACTAGAAAGCATGTGATAGGAGATTTCAATTTGAAAAAAAATCTGAAATCATGAACCATGTGTTTACTTTGGTAGAATTACCATCATAGGTTGTCTCTTATTGATGTTAAGCATGCCCCATGTTATGTCTTGTAAATTTGTATGTAAACCTGCTGTGATATGTGCATGTACGTTATGTGTAGTGTTATTTGCTTAGTCTTTTAGACTCATTGCTTGCTTCGGCGTACAGGCTTAGTTGGTGACATTACTCCCATGGAGGAGGCAGTGGAGAGCGACTCCGAGCGCGAAGACTAGTTGTTGGAGTTACTTGTGACGTTTGCACTTTCATAGTATGTAATTTGAACAATGTACTAGAATATCATGAAGTTGTATAATCATGGACAAACTATGTATTTGACTTTAGTACTTTAATTATGGGGACTTTAGTTCTTTAAATGTTACATTGAACCATGTATGTTAAATGTGGATGATGAATGAAATGAAGACAGTGGTTCTTTTACTTCTGCTACTCTGTATTTATATTTGTGTGTATCTCAATCGTATGTTATTGTTTGGGTAAATGCCCCACTATGATAACGTTCACTATACCGACGTGGGTTGGTATAACCGTACCGGTATAATGAGGGTCGTCACAGGGATTTGTATCAGAGCGATCGATTGAGATTATACATGAATATACATGAATCATCATCTTCATTACATGCTAAGTCTACATAGGAATGTCCGCATGTGTAGAATTGATTAATAATGAATGAAAAATAGATAAGAAAATGGTTAGGAAATAAATTAACGTAGCTCTAATAGTGGCTGAAATTCATTGCAGCCATGGCTTCGAGAGGTAGGCGTGGCGGAGCGTCGGCCCGAGAGGACGAGCCGAGACGTGAGGAGCGGGCGGAGCAGCAGGCCCCGGCACCTCAGGGTCCTGTACTTCCCCCACCGCCGCCTGTGGATTATGGAGTATTCATGCAAGGTCTGGTGCAAGCCATGCAGACGCAGGCTCATACTCAGGCAGCACTCCAGGCACAGTTGGAGGCCCAGGTTAGCATAATTAATGCAAGTGTAGTCTGTTTTATTTAATTGTATGATGTTATGTTGAATGTGTACTATTTGTTGTTGAATGTAGCAAGCTCAAGTACCAGCTCAGGACTATGGTGGACCTTCCATCATGGAGAGATTCAAGAGGATGCTACCACCCTCTTTCAAGGGGGAGAGCGATCCCTGTTGGCAGAAAGCTGGATGAGGAGATAGAAACATCTTCTGAGCCATCAGGTGTATAGATGAGGATAAGGTCACATTAGCCACCTACATGCTACAGGTATGCTTTAGTTTATATGCTTGTATGTTCTGTTAAGTTAGATTTGTTTAGATGGTGCTTATGAACGGTGTACTGCAGGAAAGAGCTGATGTATGGTGGGCTTCATTACTACGTACACGGTTTGAGGACGGAGCTATTGATGTTGCTTGGGACGAGTTCGTGAGGCTCTTTCGGGCCAAGTTCGTCCCCGAGCATATTCAAGATCGGATGGAGCAGGAGTTCCTCTCCTTAGCTCAAGGCTCCATGACCGTGCTAGAATATGAGGCAAGATTTTCTGAACTCTCTAAATATGCACCTCATATCGTGGCAGAAGAGCGCAGAAAGACAAAGAAGTTCGTGATGGGTCTCAAGCCATCACTGAAGACGAGGCTAGTGGCGTTCGACCATCGCACCTTGGACGAGGCACTTAGTGCTGCTTGCAGATAGGAGGGTGAGATGGAGCAATACCTTGAAGAGAAGAAGGCTTCGCAGAAGAGGCCTGCGGCTACGTTCCAGCGGCAGGACAAGAAGAAAGCAGTGTACCAGACCCAGCAACGATCAGTAGCAGTCGGCAATGCTCAGGTACCCTCTGTACGTTCCCCTGGTGTGAAGAAAGAGTGTCCCCACTGTAGGAAGACACATGGTGGTTCCGAATGTTGGATGATTACGGGAAGCAGCGACCACAAGATCAAGGATTGCCCAAGACTTCAGTAGGGAGCTCAGCGTGGAGCGCCAGCCCCAGCGGTAGCGGCAGCAGCGCCAGCTACAGGAAGACCAGGAAGGCCTCGAGCCCCAGCTCGAGTGTTTGCTTTAGCGCGCGAGGACGCCGAGCAGGCGGAGCATGTCACCGAAGGTACGGTTTTACTTCTAGGTGTGTGCACTCGGGTTTTTTTGATACGGGTGCTACTCACTCGTTCATTTCGAGCGGTTCGCTAGGCAGTTAGCCCTAGAGTAAGGCATAGAGTCTGAGGATTTAGAGGTCCCTTTGTTTGTGCACACCCCTGCGGGTACGGTATCGACTAGGAAGTGCATTCCGTCGTTACCTGTGTGCATTGAGGATAGAATCCTAGATGGGTGTTTCTTCTTACTAAAGATGAAGGACTATGATGCTATTCTTTGTCTGGATTGGCTAGAGGAGCACTATGCGTTAGTAGATTGTCGTCGGAAGAGGATTGTTTTCCGCATTCCTGGTGAGGACGAGTTCTCTCATCCCTTGCCAAGGAACTTGGCGGGAAAGTTGGTCATCTCTGCCATGAAGGTGATGCTCATGGTAAACAAGGGTTGTGACGCTTTTCTTGCCAGCGTGGTATTAGTACCAAAGGCTGATGAGTCACTTACTCTTGCAGAGATTGAGGTAGTGCAGGATTTTCCAGACTTCTTTCCTGATGATTTGTCTGGTTTGCCACCGGATAGAGAGATAGAGTTTACTATAGAGTTGCTTCCGGGCACCTCTCCTATCTCGAAGGCTCCATATCGGATGGCACCTACAGAGTTAGCCGAGTTAAGGAGGCAGTTGCAAGAGTTGCTAGATAACGGATTTATTCGCCCTAGCGTTTCCCCTTGGGCGCACCTGTATTATTCGTCAAGAAGAAAGACGGGTCACTTAGGTTATGCATTGATTACAGAAAGCTGAACCAAGTGACTGTGAAGAACAGGTATCCCTTACCTCGTATTGATGATTTGTTTGACCAGTTGCAAGATGCATCAGTCTTTTCTAAGATTGATTTGCGATCTGGTTATCATCAGTTGAGGATTCGGAGTGAGGATGTGTTCAAGATGGAATTCAAATCCCGTTATGGACTTATGAGTTTTTGGTTCTTCCTTTCGGATTGACCAACGCCCCTGCAGCGTTCATGGATCTCATGAACAAGGTATTTAGGCCGTACCTAGATAGCTTTGCTGTGGTGTTTATCGATGATGTGCTGGTCTACTCTTCGGACGAGGCCACACACCATCAGCATTTGAGGGTAGTATTAGAGGTTCTCCGTGAGCACAAGCTGTATGCTAAGTTCAGCAAGTGCGATTTCTGGTTGCGCGAGGTTCATTTCCTCGGGCATGTTATCTCCGGTGCTGGTGTTGCAGTTGACCCAGCAAAGGTCCAGGCAGTTATGGATTGGGAGATTCCCAAGACCCCTTCGGAGATTCGTAGTTTTCTGGGTTTGGCTGGTTACTATCGGCGATTCATTGAGGGATTTTCATCCATCGCCGCCCCATTGACTCACCTCACCAGAAAGGGAGTGAAGTTTGTATGGTCCGAGAAGTGTGAGAGTAGTTTTCAATCGTTGAAGACTAAGCTCACGTCAGCTCCGGTGTTAGTCTTATCGAGCGGTGTAGAGGGTTTTGCTATCTACACGGATGTGTCTCGAATTGGTTTAGGCTGTGTGCTAATGCAGAAGGGTAGTGGCTTATGCTTCTCGTCAGTTGAAGGAGCATGAGAAGAACTATCTGACTCATGATTTGGAGCTCGCAGCAGTGGTTCATGCACTAAAGATCTGGAGGCACTATCTTTATGGTGTCAGATTTGAGGTGTTTACCGACCACAAGAGCTTGAAGTATCTTTTCTCCCAAAAGGAATTAAACCTGAGGCAGAGAAGATGGATTGAGTTCTTGAAGGACTATGACTTCGACCTTCAGTATCACCCTGGGAAGGCGAATGTCGTAGCGGATGCTCTGAGTAGAAAGAGGCCATCTCTCCAGCAGGACTGGAAGATGTTGGAAGATGCGGCTTGCGTGTTGACTGAGTTAGAGCCATCGCTATGCCAGGCTTTTGTAGCTCAGTTATCTCTTAGGTCCTCGGTTTTAGATGAGGTGATCGAGCAACAGAAAGCCGACCCTAGACTCCTAGAGTTAGTGGGCAAGGCAGGCATTGCTCGTGATGAGGACGGTGTGATTAGATTCCATCACCGTGTTTGTGTCCCTGATTTGGTAGATGTCCGTGAGCATGTGTTAGCGGAGGCTCATAGATCGCGATTCTCTATTCATCCGGGTAACACGAAGATGTACCATGATTTGAAGAGGTCCTTTTGGTGGTCTGGCATGAAGAGGGATGTGGCAGACTATGTGTCTCGATGTCTAGTGTGTCAGCAAGTAAAGGCCGAGCGACAGTGACCATCCGGCCTTATGCAAAGGATGGAGATCCCAGTTTGGAAGTGGGAAGCTGTCACTATGGACTTTGTTTCGGGTTTGCCTCGATCTAGAAGGGGCAATGACTCGATTTGGGTAGTTGTAGATAGATTCTCGAAGACTGCGCATTTCTTACCGATGAAGAAGAAGCAGTCGGTTGAGAGCTTAGCTAGATTGTATGTTAGTAGTGTGGTTAGATTGCATGGTGTGCCGAAGTCGATCATTTCGGATCGAGATCCGAGATTTACTTCGAGGTTGTGGAAGGGTCTTCAGCATGCGTTTGGTTCAGCTAAAGCTCAGTTCGGCGTTTCATCCCCAGACTGATGGACAGTCCGAGAGGACTATCCAGACGCTCGAGGATATGTTGAGAGCGTGTGTACTGGATTGGAAGGATGATTGGGAGCGTCATTTACCTCTAGTGGAGTTCGCATACAACAACAGCTTTCATGCGAGTATTGGTATGGCTCCATTTGAGGCGTTGTATGGTAGGCCTTGCAGATCTCCTTTATGCTGGGAGGAGACCGGTGATAGGCAGCTGATCGGTCCGGAGTTAGTTCAGGAGACTTCGGATAAGGTCCAGCTTATCAGAAAGAGGCTTGTTGCGGCGCAGGATAGGCAGAAGAGCTACGCCGACAACAGAAGGAAGGATTTGGAGTTCGAGGTGGGTGAACATGTCTTCTTGAAGATATCACCTACTCGTGGTGTCATCAGATTTGGTAGGCATAGTAAGTTGAGCCCTAGATTCATTGGCCCATATGAGATTCTCAGACGATTGGGCAGCGTGGCATATGAGCTAGCTTTACCCCCAGCTTTAGCTAGTGTTCATCCTGTTTTCCACGTTTCTATACTCAGGAAGTATGTCCGAGATCCATCTCATGTGATTAGTCATGAGCCAGTGGAGATTTAGCCAGATTTGTCGTATGTGGAGCAACCAGTAGCTATTCTTGACCGGAAGGTTCAACATCTCCGGAACAAGGGTATTGCGTCAGTGAAAGTTCTATGGCGGAACTTCTCGTGAGAGGAGGCTACCTGGGAGCTCGAGGATGCAATGAAGAAGAAGTATCCCCTTTTGTTTGAGTAGTGTCGTTCTAACTTCGAGGACGAAGTTTCTTTAAGGGGGAGAGGGTGTAAGGCCCTCGAATTTTGTTGCATTGTTTTAATTTCGTGTAAATAATTCATGTTGTGTATGCATAGATGTACATATCTACGTATGTATTAACTATTTATACTTATGTATGCATGCATATAATTAGTTGTAAATAATGTATGAAATGCATGGTGGTAGTGTGTACATGATAATACATATGCATGGCATGTATATATGTATAAGTTAGGCATGGTTTCTACATGTTTTGAGTTCTGGCCGAAGGGCCAAGTTGGCGTCAACATGGATGGACGCCCATGATGATTCAGCGTCCACATCGATGGACGCCAATACTTAATCCAACGTCCATGGATGTGGACATTAAGATTTCTGACCTGCATGCGTTGCAGACCCCGAAATCCTAGAAGAAGGAAGCTCAGCCATTGGGGAGCTGTCCCCAATGGCTCTGAGCCTTTCCCATCACCACTCCAGGGTCCCCAAACCCCTCTGCTTTAAACCAACTCCTCCTGCACCAGAAAGAGCTCTCTTTGGCTCTTTGCAAAGAGGAGAGAAAACCCTAGCAAGCTGTGAGAAAAGTTGGACTTTGCAAGCTCGGATCCAGCAGTGTGAAGGTGTTTCCGGCGTTCTACTGCAACAAGGAGGTAGCTAGAACATCGGGGAAGGCTTCCCCAACCGTGGTTTAGCTTCTGCATCGACATAGAACCCGGAGGAGAGCATTTGTGGAGGCTTCTTGGGACTGCCCAAGGAGAGCTTATCCGGCCATTTAGATCCCTTTGGAGTTTTTACAAGAGGCAAGTAACCCTCACATTTCGTCCATGTAGATGTCTAGTAGGGTTTTCTTATTTTTACGCATTTTTCCTCGTGTCCTGGATCCCCCATTCTCCATGGATTTGGAGCTCGGTCTGTGCTCTTGCACAGACAGGAACTTGGCGTCAAGGCCTCTTGCCGCCAAGATCTCCCGTCGACGTCCAGCGATCTTGCTGTCCAAATCCTTGAACGGCCAGAGACCGCCGTTAAGTTCTTCAGGACAGAACAGTGAGTTGTTCTTCCTGATATACGACTAATTTCGATGTGTTTTCGCGATGAGGATATAATGTAACTCCTATATGCTATGTACCCTAGTTAATGTGGTGTGTGGGAGAATGATTTTACATATTTTGTGGATGTAGAGTTTCTTAGTTTATTGAAATGCATGTGGAAGAAATAGCCATGTATGTTTCCCCCACTATTCTAATGATCCCTGGGAAATTTGGATGCCCTAATTTTGTTAGACCATGAGTGGGTGATTCAGTTTGTGCTCTGAATTTCTGGGAATTTCTCCATGCTCACGTGATTTACTGAAATTTCTGAAATGAAATTAGAAAACATGCGTAGGTCTTGTAAAATCTCCTGTAAATTATGTGTTGTGTAATAAATCCGGAGAAATTTCCTGTGGTGTTGTGTATGTTGGGTTCAGGGCTACGAACTGTTAAACTGAAGATTCATGTGGTATGCCATGATAAATTGAATTACGAATGATATGAGGATTGATATCAAATTTTCTGTAATTGCATTATGAATCAGAAAAATGTGAAATTTTGCATGTGAGGTCATAAACCTGTAATCAGCATGTGGTTAAATTTTCAGGCTGTTTGGACAACTGTAGAATGCAATATGAAACTTCCATGCAAAAATATGTGAATAATGCATGCTAATGTGAAAATGATTTGAAATGCGCGTGCAACCTGATTTATGCAACTTACTGAATGTGTAATCCCTGTCATCTGTAGTATCATGCTAGGAAAATAGAGCCATGTGTGTGAATGAGAGAATGTAAAGATGTGTGTGCGCCATGTGTAAATATGTGGGTTAAAAATCGGTATGTGTAATGTGTAAGACTGTGCCTAATGTGACACTGCTTCCATAGAGGGCCGTGGAACCGTATCATGAAAAAGTCCCCATGAGAAGGTTCAATGTGTTAAGATCCTAAGGGCATTAGGATGAAATCCTGGAGGTGGACAAGTACCACTGGTTAGGGTGGAGACTTGTTCTCCCAGTCTGCGCAGTCCAAGAGTCGTCACTGTATTGCCTAGGTGGCGTCTATGTGTATGTGATGTGTATGTGTCCTTCTAATGGTGGTTTGGACTATGTGTCACGGCACTAAAGTGTAAAATGTGAACATGTGAAATGTGAATGTGATCATGTGTAAATTGTGTAGTGTGAATACGTGTAAATGTGAAGTGTGTGAAAAGTGAACTATGTGAATGAGGAAATTGTGCAACCATGTAAACTAATGTATTAGATGATGAAATGGTGATCCATGATATGTTAATGTTAAAATTATGTCATAACAGCAACCTAATCGTAGTTATGAAAATGCTTTACATGTGTACAAATGCGTAGAATCCATGCTAGTAGCATTTCTTACTTATGTGTGAATGTTTCCATGTTTAAGCGCCACCATGATATAGTTAATTGAGATTGTAGCTCTCATGTGATCTGTTGTGAACTTCTAATTCATGCCAAAACAGCAAGCTAAAAGTGTATAAAACAATAATATGCATGTGCAAGAATGTGTAGAATTCATGATAGGTATGTTCCCTTTTATGTATGCAAGAAAATCATGCTTAATAGCTTTCATGTGTTGGAACGACTAGAAAGCATGTGATAGGAGATTTCAATTTGAAAAAAAATCTGAAATCATGAACCATGTGTTTACTTTGGTAGAATTACCATCATAGGTTGTCTCTTATTGATGTTAAGCATGCCCCATGTTATGTCTTGTAAATTTGTATGTAAAACCTGCTATGATATGTGCATGTACGTTATGTGTAGTGTTATTTGCTGAGTCTTTTAGACTCATTACTTGCTTCGGCGTACAGGCTTAGTTGGTGACATTACTCCCATGGAGGAGGCAGTGGAGAGCGACTCCGAGCGCGGAGACTAGTTGTTGGAGTTACTTGTGACGTTTGCACTTTCATAGTATGTAATTTGGAACAATGTACTAGAATTATCATGAAGTTGTATAATCATGGACAAACTATGTATTTGACTTTAGTACTTTAATTATGGGGACTTTAGTTCTTTAAATGTTACATTGAACCATGTATGTTAAATGTGGATGATGAATGAAATGAAGACAGTGGTTCTTTTATTTCTGCTACTATGTATTTATATTTGTGTGTATCTCAATCGTATGTTATTGTTTGGGTAAATGCCCCACTGTGATAATGTTCACTATACCGACGTGGGTTGGTATAACCGTACCGGTATAATGAGGGTCGTCACATGCTCCCAGTCATGCAGTTCTAGAATCTTCAGGGCTGTCAGGGCCAGTTTCAGTAGAAGAAGTCCGGCCATTAGAGCCAATTGGTGTTGAGGATTCAGGGCCATCATGGCCAAAGGTTGTTGAGGAATCAAGTCAGGATCAGCCAGCACAAGATGCATCTGGGCCACTAGGGCCATCGGTTGAGCAGGCAGGGCCTCCAGGGCCAGTTGTGGATGAGTCAGGGCCATTCGGGCCAGTGGAATCTCAGGATGAGCATGGAAGAGTTGTAGCACCTGTAGAAGAGGTTGTGCCCCCAGAGCCCCCTACTTCTCCTCTTCAAACTCCAGCCCCTCCTTCTCCACCTTCATCTACCACTGCTCATGCCACCTTTAAACAACCTCTTCCCAAAAACATTTCCTCACCTACACCATTTCCTACCACAACCTCCTCTTCTCCTATTTCCTCCACATTCATTCCTCCTCCTACTTCTGAGGCACCTCCAGCATCCACCTCAGCTGGAGCCTCATCTTCTGGTCCCTCATCAGCTGGATCATCTGTACCACCTCCTTCTACCTCTTACTCGTCTCTTCATCCTCCTACTCCTCCCTCCTTTGTTACCATCATTCCAGAGGGTGCCCAACTTGAAGGTCCCTTTATCCAGGACATCAAAGATGAGTTTGAAGTAGCCATACTTCACTCAGTCCTGTCAGTTGGCACTCACATTCATAGGACAGGCTCTTCCAGCCATGTTCCTAAAAAGAGAAAAATATCTTCCATCCTTGCTATTTCTTCTGAGCCTCGTTTTCCTCCGCTTTAGTTTTCTCTCACTGTTGAAAATCGAAGAAGGTCTCTCTATTGTGAATTCATTCAAAAATGTACATTTGCCACCATTTTTGCCTTCCTCACCAACATCTCATCGACCACTTAAATGTTGTTCTTCTCCTCTCCTCTCTTTCAAAAGTTGAACAGTCAAAAACTTTCTCTATGACTGAGGCTAAAAATGAAGATCAGTGGGCTTAGGGCCATCAGTCTTTATACAGGCAATTCATATCTGCCATCTCTACTCGAATCCCACCCAGGGATCACCCACTCACTGCGACGACCCTCCTTATACCGGTACGATTATACCAATCCACGTCAGTATAGTGAGTCTCGTCATAGTGAGACATTTACCCAAGCACTAACACACATGATTGAGATGTACACAAATATGAATACAGAGTAGTGGAAGTAAAAGAACTACTGTCTTTTCATTTCATCATCCACATTAAACATACATGATCCATATAGCAATTTAAGGAACTAAGTCCACATAATGAAATACAAAATTCAAATTACATTGTTCGTCCACAAATTACATAAGCTTCAATTTCATAAGTCTCAATTACATACTATGAAAGTAAGGTACAACAACGGTGACTCCACAACACTCTATTCTCCTCGCTCGGAGTCGCTCTCAACGGTCTCCTCCAAGGAAGTAGGGTCACCTACTAAACCTGTACGCCAAAGCAAGAGTGAGTCTAAAAGACTCAGCAAGTAAACTCCATACACATCATACATGCATACATCACAAGTAGGCCATTCATTCAATTTTATTAATCAAAACATGTAGCATGGTTGTACAATAATAGAAAACTACCTATCATGATATTTCTACTAATTTCACTACGCATGATACATGTTTTATGTCAATCCAAAATGAAATACCTACCGCATGCTTTCTACTCGTTCATTCACATGAGAACTACACTTATATTTAACTACAACATGATAGCAAATTTAGCATGGGATTTTCACACATAAGAAGGAAATACCCCTAACATGGATTCTACACACTTTTGCACATATAAAACACCATTATAAACACATTAAGGTTGCTGTTTTGACATGAATCTAACAATTTCATAACATAAATCACAAGTTCGCATTTTTAACACATTGGTTTCACATGTTTACACATTTACACGTTCGCATTGTTCATATTTACACATTTCACATTCACATGTTCACACTACACAATTTGCACATATACACATTCACATTTTCACATTTAAATGTCGTAACACATAGTCCAAACCACCACTAGAAGGACACATTCACATCACATAACACACATTCACATCACATAACACATAGACGCCACCTAGGCAACACAGTGACGGCTCTTAGTACTGCGCAGACCGGGGGAAGTAATCTCCACCCTAACCAGTGGTACTTGTCCACCTCCAGGATTTCATCCTAATGCCCTTAGGATCTTAACACATTGAACCTTCCCGTGGGGACTTTTCCACGGTACAGTTCCACAGCCCTCTATGGAAGCAATGTCACACACGACACATTTTACACATTCCGATTTTTACACACACATTTCATATGGTTTACACATGGCTCTGTTTTTCCCCTAACTTGATACTACTGTTGACAAAATGTAAACACTCAGCAACTTACTCTAATCATGCTGAAAACACATTATCCTACCATAATCATGTTAAGCACGCATTAATAGCTCATTTTCACATGGAAATTTCACAATGTACTCTGTTGTTGCCCAAATCATATGAGATTTTAACCACAGGCTATTTGTAGGTTTTAGACCACACATGCAAATTTTCATATTTTTCTGAACTATATTAAATTTACAGAACATAAAACATTCAACCACATGGCAGTCATAAATCCGTTATCATGGAAGCATAATATCAAGGTCTGTTTTGACAGTGCACTAACCTGCATCTATCATTCATTTTACCACAAAAGTTTTTCCCAAATTTATTTCACATTATACAATTTACTGTGAGTTTTACAAGAACCTACACATGGTTTCTATTTTTAGTACAGAAATTGTAATAAATCACATGATCATGAGAAAATTCCCAAATTTTCGGGACAGAGACTGACATACATATGCATGATCTGGAAAATTTATGGCATTCAAATTCTTCACGAATCAGGTGAACAGTAAGCTATCCTATCCAAGATCTTTATCTAACATGCATTTCACATAAACCTAACAATTTATATTAATTACAGAAATTCACAGAAATCTCACAATGCATTCCATTATCTATATTACATAGCATATAACATTTACAATATATCCTCATGCGAAGAAATCCAGAAAATAATCATATATAAGGAAGAACAGTTCCATGTTCTGTCCTAAAGAACTAAACGACAAAGGCTGGCCGTTCACAAAGGTTAACGGCAGCATCGTCTACCGCCAACTGGAGATCTTAACGGCAAGGGATCTTGTCGTTAAGTTCTTGTCTGTGCAGAAACACAGACCGAACTCCAAAGATGGGGGAAATGTGGGGTTCCAGGACACGAATAAAATCCCATAAAATACCTAAAACCTACTGGACATGTACATGCACCACGAGGATGGGTTACTTGCCTTTAGAAAAATCTCCAAAGAGATCGAAATGGCTGATGAAGCTCTCCTTGGGTAGTGCCAAGAAGCCTCCACAAACTCCTTCCTCCGGGCTCTAGGATGAGGTAGTCTTCAGTCCAGCATTGGGGAAGCCTTCCCTACGTCCAATCTTCCTCCCAGTTGCACAAGCTCGCGGAAGAAGCCTCAAATCGCCGGATCTGAGCTCTCAAAGTTCAAGTTTTCTCTGTTCTCTCAGCTAGGGTTTTCTCTCTTTGCAAAGAGCCAAGAGAGCTCTTTCAGGTTGCAAGGGGTAATGTTTTTATAAGGTGGGGCTTGGGATCTCACGCAGGGCATGTTGGGAGAGGTGAGAGCCGTTGGGGACATCTCCCTAATCGGTGAGCAAGCCCAACCCAAAATTTCGGGGTCTGCTGCGCACAGAAAATCAGAGAAGTAGACGTCCACATCCATGGCCATTTACTTAATAGTTGGCGTCCATCGACATGGACGTTTACTCAACATGGACGTCCATCCATATTGACGCCAACTTGCTCTTTGGCCAGAGCTTAAACCATGCAGAAAACCATATATATACGCTATATATATATATACATGCAATATATATAGTATAGTGTACACACTACTACACTATGTAAACAAACAATAATTACATCTAAACATACACATGCATACATAAGTACACCTAGATAATATGTACGTAGATATCTACATATGCATACATAATATTTATGCACAAGCACGAATCTACACACACAGCAAAATAAAAGGATCAAATTTGAGGGCCTTACACCCTCTCCCCCTTAAGGGAACTTCGTCCTCGAAGTTTAAACAACACTACTCGAACAAATAAGGATACTTCTTCCTTATCGCATCCTCAAGCTCCCAAGTAGCCTCCTCCCATGAGAAGTTCCGCCATAGAACCTTCACTAACGTAATACTCTTGTTCCGGAGATGCTGGACCTTCCGGTCAAGAATAGCTACTTGCTGCTCCACATATGACAGATCTGGCTGGATCTCCACTTGCTCGTGACTAATAACATGAGACGGATCTCGAACATACTTCCTGAGCATAGATACGTGGAAAACGGGATGAACACTAGCTAAAGCCGGAGGCAAAGCTAGCTCGTAAGCCACGCTACCTAAACGCCTGAGGATCTCATACGGGCCAATGAATCTGGGACTTAATTTGCTATGCCTGCCAAACCTGACGACACCTCAAGTAGGTGAAATCTTTAAAAAGACATGCTCACCCACCTCGAACTCCAAATCCTTCCTCCTGTTGTCGGCATAACTCTTCTGCCTATCATGTGCCGCAACAAGCCTCTTCCTGATAAGCTGAATCTTATCCAAAGTCTCCTGAACTAACTCTGGACCGATTAACTGCCTATCGCCAATCTCCTCCCAACATAAAGGAGATCTACAAGGCCTTCCATACAACGCCTCAAATGGAGCCATACCAATGCTCGCATGAAAGTTGTTGTTGTATGCGAACTCCACTATAGGTAAATGGTGCTCCCAATCATCCTTCCAATCCAGCACATATGCCCTCAACATATCCTCGAGCATCTGGATAGTCCTCTCAGACTGTCCATCTGTCTGGGGATGAAACGCCGAACTGAGCTTCAGCTCCGAACCTAAAGCATCCTGAAGACCCTTCCACAACCTCGAAGTAAATCTCGGATCTCAATCCAAAATGATCGACTTCGGTACACCATGCATTCTAATAACGCTACTGACATACAATCTAGCAAAGCTCTCTACTGACTACTTCTTCTTCATAGGCACGAAATGCGCAGTCTTTGAGAATCTATCTACGACTACCCAAATCGAGTCATTACCCCGTCTGGATCGAGGCAAACCCGAAACAAAATCCATAGTGACAGCTTCCCACTTCCATACTGGGATCTTCATCTTCTGCATAAGACCAGATGGTCGCTGCCACTCGGCTTTCACTTGCTGGCATACTAGACACCTAGATACATAATCTGCTACATCCCTCTTCATGCCAGACCACCAAAAAGACCTCTTCAAATCCTGGTACATCTTGGTGTTACCCGGATGAATAGAGAATCTCGACCTATGAGCTTCTGCTAATACATGCTCACGGACATCTACAATGTCAGGAACACATACTCAGTGATGGAATTTAATTACGCCATCCTCATCGCGAGCAATGCCTGCCTTGCCCACTAACTCTTGGAGTCTAGGGTCGGATTTATGTTGCTCGATCACCTCATCCAACACCGAAGACCTATGGGACAACTGAGCCAAAAACGCCTGACATAAGGGCTCTAACTCAGTCATCGCACACGCCGCATCCTCCAACATCTTCCAATCCTGCTGGAGCGAAAACCTCCTCCGGCTAAGAGCATCCGCTACGACATTCGCCTTCCTTGGATGATATTGAAGGTCGAAGTCATAGTCCTTGAAGAACTCAATCCATCTCCTCTGTCGTAGGTTTAGTTCCTTCTGGGAGAAGAGATACTTCAAGCTCTTATGGTCAGTGAACACCTCAAATCTGACACCATAAAGATAGTGCCTCCAGATCTTTAGTGCATGAACCACTGCCGCAAGCTCCAAATCATGAGTCGGATAGTTACGCTCATGCTCCTTCAATTGGCGAGAAGCATATGCCACTACCCTTCCTTGCTGCATTAGCACACAGCCTAAGCCAATCTAGATGCATCCGTATAAATGGCAAAACCTTCAGCACCACTAGGTAATACCAATACCGGAGCAGAAGTAAGTTTAGCCTTCAATAATTGAAAGCTACTCTCACACGTCTCGGACCACACAAACTTCACCCCCTTTCTAGTAAGCTGAGTCAATGGGGCAGCAATGGATGAAAATCCCTCAATGAATCGTCGATAGTAACCAGCCAAACCCAGAAAACTACGAATCGCCGAAGGGGTCTTGGGGGTCTCCCAATCCATAACTGCTTGGACCTTTGTTGGATCAACTGCTACACCAGCACCAGAGATAACATGCCCAAGAAAATGAACCTCGCGCAACCAAAAATCGCACGTACTGAATTTTGCATACAGCTTGTGCTCACGGAGAACCTCTAACACTACCCTCAAATGTTGACGGTGTGTGGCCTCATCCGGAGAGTAGACCAACACATCATCGATAAATACCACAACAAAGCTATCTAAGTACGGCCTAAAAACCCTGTTCATGAGATCCATGAACGCTGCAGGGGCGTTGGTCAATCCGAAAGGAAGGACCAAAAACTCATAATGTCCATAACGGGTTCTAAACGTCGTCTTGGACACATCCTCACTCCTAATCCTCAACTGATGATAACCAGATCGTAAATCGATCTTAGAAAAGACTGATGCATTTTGCAGCTGGTCAAACAAATCATCAATATGAGGTAAGGGATACCTGTTCTTCACTGTCACTTGGTTTAGCTTCCTATAATCGATGCATAACCTAAATGATCCATCCTTCTTCTTTACAAATAAGACAGGTGCGCCCCAAGGGGAAACACTAGGGTGAATGAATCCCTTATCTAGCAATTCTTGCAACTGCTTCCTTAACTCGGCTAACTCCGCAGGTGCCATCCGATATGGAGCCTTCGAGATAGGAGAGGTGCCCAGAAGCAACTCTATGGTGAACTCTATCTCTCTATCCGGTGGCAATCCAGACAAATCATCGGGAAAGACGTCTAGAAAATTCTGCACTACCTCGATCTCTGCAAGAGTAGGTGACTCACCAGCCTCGGGTACTAACACTACGCTGGCAAGAAAAGCGTCACAACCCTTGTTTACCATGCGCATCGCCTTCATGGCAGAGATGACCAACTTTCCCGCCAAGTTTCTTGGCAAGGGATGAGAGAACTCGTCCTCACCAGGAATGCGGAAAACAATCCTCTTCCGATGACAATCTACTAACGCATAGTGCTCCTCTAGCCAATCCAGACCAAGAATAGCATCATAGTCCTTCATCTTTAGCAAGAAGAAACACCCTTCTAGGACTCTATCCTCAATGCACACAGGTAACGATGGAATACAATTCCCAGTCGATACCGTACCCACGGGTGTGTGTACAGACAACAGGACTTCTAAATCCTCAGACTCTACGCCTGACTCTAGAGCTAACTGCCTAGCGAAACGCTCGGAGATGAATGAGTGAGTGGCACCCGTATCGAACAAAACCCGAGCATGCACACCTAGAAGTAAAACCGTACCTTCGGTGACATGCTCTGCCTGCTCGGCGTCCTCTCGTGCTAGGTTAAACACTCGAGCTTGGGCTCGAGTCCTTCCTGGTCTTCCTGTAGCTGGCGCTGCTGCTGCTACCGCTGCTGGGGTTGGCGCTCCACGCTGGACTCCCTGCTGAAGTCTCGGACAATCCTTGATCTTGTGGTCACTGCTCCCGCACTTCAAGCATTTTCCCGCTACCACCCAACACTCCGTACCACCGTGTGTCTTCCCGCAATGGGGACACTCCTTCTTCACACCAGGGGAACGTTGAGAAGGTACCTGAGTACTGCTGACTGCCACTGGATGCTGCAGTGTCTGGCACGCTGCCTTTTTCTTATCCTGTCGCTGGAAAGGGCCGCAGGTCTCTTCTGCAAAGCTTTCTTCTCCTCGAGGTACTGCCCCATTTCACCCTCCTGCCTACAAGCAGCGCTAAGGGCCTCGTCAAAGGTACGATGATCGAACCCCACTAGCCTCGTCCTCAGTGATGGCTTAAGGCCCATCACAAACTTCTTTGCCTTCCTGCGCTCATCAGTTACTATGGAGGTGCATACTTAGATAACTCAACAAACGTGGCCTCGTACTCGAGTACAGTCTTGGAGCCCTGAGTCAAGGAAAGGAACTCCTGCTCCATCCTGTCCTGGATATGCTCGGGAACGAACTTGGCCCGAAAGAGCCTCACGAACTCGTCCCAAGCAACGTCAATAGCACCGTCCTCGAATCAGGTATGCAATAAGGAAGCCCACCACACATCAGCTCTCTCCTGTAGCTTATAGGTGGCTAAAGTAACCTTGTCTTCGTCCGCACACCTAACATCCTGGAAGATCTTCTCGATCTCCCTCATCCAGCTATCAGCTAGTAATGGGTCGCTCTCCCCCTTGAAAGAGGGTGGCAACATCCTCTTGAATCTTTCCATGATGGAGGGTCCACCATGGTTCTGAGCATGGGGAACTGGAACCTGAGCCTGCTACAATAAACAACAAGCAATGCATATTCAACACAACATCATGCAATTAAATAAAACAGACTACTCTTTATTTTATTATTCCAACCTGAGCCTCTATCTGAGCCTGGAGTGCAGCCTGGGTGTGGGCCTGCATCTGCATGGCCTGCACTAGACCCTGCATGAACACTCCATAGTCCACTGGTGGCGGTGGGGGAAGTACAAGACCCTGAGGTGTCGGGGCCTGCTGCTCAGTCTGCTCCTCACGCCTAGGCTCATCTCTCCTCTGCTCGCCATCATGAGTAGGGACACCACCACGTCTACCGCGTGAAGCCATAAGCTGCAATTAATTTAATCACTATTAAAAATTACGTTATTTAGTCCCTAACCACTTTCTTATCTATCTTTCATTGATTATTAATCATTTCTACACATGTGGACAACGCTATAAGGACTTAGCATGTAATGGAGATGATGACATATGTATATTTATGTACAATCTCAACCAGTCGCTCTGATACCAATCTCTGCGACGACCCTCCTTATACCGATATGATTATACCAATCCACGTTGGTATAGTGAGTCTCGTCACAGTGGGACATTTACCAAAGCACTAACACACATGATTGAGATGTACACAAATATGAATACAGAGTAGCGGAAGTAAAAGAACTACTGTCTTTTCATTTCATCATCCACATTAAACATACATGATCCATATAGCAATTTAAGGAACTAAGTCCACATAATGAAATACAAAATTCAAATTACATTGTTCGTCCACAAATTACATAAGCTTCAATTTCATAAGTCTCAATTACATACTATGAAAGTAAGGTACAACAACGGTGACTCCACAACACTCTATTCTCCTCGCTCGGAGTCGCTCTCAACGGTCTCCTCCAAGGAAGTAGGATCACCTGCTAAACCTGTACGCCGAAGCAAGAGTGAGTCTAAAAGACTTAGCAAGTAAACTCCATACACATCATACATGCATACATCACAAGTAGGCCATTCATTCAATTTATTAATCAAAACATGTAGCATGGTTGTACAATAATAGAAAACTACCTATCATGATATTTCTACTAATTTCACTACGCATGATACATGTTTTATGTCAATCCAAAATGAAATACCTACCGCATGCTTTCTACTCATTCATTCACATGAGAACTACACTTACATTTAACTACAACATGATAGCAAATTTAGCATGGGATTTTCACACATAAGAAGGAAATACCCCTAACATGGATTCTACACACTTTTGCACATATAAAA
The DNA here is from genome assembly GCA_014218235.1 of Colocasia esculenta. Lineage (NCBI taxonomy): Eukaryota > Viridiplantae > Streptophyta > Magnoliopsida > Alismatales > Araceae > Colocasia > Colocasia esculenta. The sequence goes on along the minus strand of CM024755.1, from coordinate 106,133,138 downwards.
CACCATTATAAACACGTTAAGGTTGTTGTTTTGACATGAATCTAACATTTTCATAACATAAATCACAAGTTCACATTTTTAACACATTGGTTTCACATGTTTACACATTTACACGTTCGCATTGTTCACATTTACACATTTCACATTCACATGTTCACACTACACAATTTGCACATATACACATTCACATTTTCACATTTAAATGCTGTGACACATAGTCTAAACCACTACTAGAAGGACACATTCACATCACATAACACATAGAGGCCACCTAGGCAACACAGTGACGGCTCTTAGTACTGCGCAGACCGGGAGAAGTAATCTCCACCCTAACTAGTGGTACTTGTCCACCTCCAGGATTTCATCCTAATGCCTTTAGGATCTTAACACATTGAACCTTCCCGTGGGGACTTTTCCACAGTACAGTTCCACTGCCCTCTATGGAAACAGTGTCACACACGGCACATTTTACACATTCCGATTTTTACACACACATTTCATACGGTTTACACATGGCTCTGTTTTTCCCCTAACTTGATACTACTGTTGACAAAATTTAAACACTCAGCAACTTACTCTAATCATGCTGAAAACACATTATCCTACCATAATCATGTTAAGCACGCATTAATAGCTCATTTTCACATGGAAATTTCACAATGTACTCTGATGTTGCCCAAATCATATGAGATTTTAACCACAGGCTATTTGCAGGTTTCAGACCACACATGCAAATTTTCATATTTTTCTGAACTATATTAAATTTACAGAAAATAAAACATTCAACCACATGGCATTCATAAATCTGTTATCATGGAAGTATAATATCAAGGTCTGTTTTGACAGTGCACTAACCTGCATCTATCATTCATTTTACCACAAAAGTTTTTCTCAAATTTATTTCACATTATACAATTTACTGTGATTTTTACAAGAACCTACACATGGTTTCTATTTTCAGTACAGAAATTATAATAAATCCCATGATCATGGGAAAATTCCCAAATTTTCGGGACAGAGACTGACATACATACACATGATCTAAAAAAATTATGGCATTCAAATTCTTCACGAATTAGGTGAACAGTAAGCTATCCTATCCAAGATCTTTATCTAACATGCATTTCACATAAACCTAACAATTTATACTAATTACAGAAATTCACAGAAATCTCACAATGCATTCCATTATCTATATTACATAGCATATAACATTTGTAATATATCCCCATGCGAAGAAATCCAGAAAATAATCATATATAAGGAAGAACAGCTCCCTGTTCTGTCCTAAAGAACTAAACGGCAAAGGCTGGCCGTTTATAGAGGTTAACAGCAGCATCGTTAGCCGCCAACTGGAGATCTTAACGGTAAGGGATCTTGCCGTTAAGTTCCTGTCTGTGCAGAAACACAGACCGAACTCCAAAGATGGGGGAAATGTGGGGTTCCAGGACACGAATAAAATCCCATAAAATACCTAAGACCTACTGGACATGCACTACAAGAAAATGCGGATTTTCCGACGGAAATCCGTCAGAACATGATCCTTCCGACATATTTCCGTCCGAAGCTCGTCAGAAATGGTCCGTCGGAAATTGTTGGTCAGAAATTACTGACGGCAGAGAATTCCGCCGGAAGTTGGTCGGAAAATTTCGACGGACAAATCCGTCGGAAATACCATCAGAAATACCGTCAGTATTTACCGACAGATATTCCGTCGGTAAATCAGTAAACCCATCGGAAAAGGCCGTCAGAACTATAGACGGAATTACCGACCTATTTTTTCCGTCGGTAATTTAGAATTTCCGACGGACATTTATCCGTCGGAAAATCCGTCGGAATGTGCAGTATATTTTTTTTAAATTGACAAATAAAAAAGATTTTTCAAACTGCTACAATATTCATAAATTTCACAAATACTCACGATCAACATAAAATATAAAATACAATAAATATAAAAATCAGACAGATCTGCTGGATCGTCTGTGTCCCTGTCTCGTCATCGTCAGGTGCCGGAGGTGGATCCTATATTAAAAAAATTAATATGAGAAACATTAAAAATTAAAAGACATATATTATTTAAAAAATAAATTTAAAATATGTGATTATTTCTCAAGTTTAATTAGATACTATTTTTAGATCCATCATTTCTTGGGTGTTTTTAGATTCGTCATTTTAATGCCCAACCCAATCCGGAGATCCAAATTGGATTCCGTCAGTTCCCACACGTCACTTTAACCCACCCGGTCGTGTCGGAGAAAACGGCACGCCGATCCGATCCCTATTTGGGATTTTGGACCCCCGGGTTGTGTGTTTTGACCCTTTATATATACTTGGCTGTTTTTTAGATCATCATTTCAATGCCCAACCCAATCCGGAGATCCAAATTGGATTCCGTCAGTTCCCACACGTCACTTTAACCCACCCGGTCGTGTCGGAGAAAACGGCACGCCGATCCGATCCCTATTTGGGATTTGGACCCCAGGTTGTGTGTTTTGACCCTTTATATATACTTGGCTGTTTTTAGATCTGTCATTTCAATGCCCAACCCAATCCGGAGATCCAAATTGGATTCCGTCAATTCCCACACGTCACTTTAACCCACCCGGTCGTGTCGGAGAAAACGGCACGCCGATCCGATCCCTATTTGGGATTTTGGACCCCCCGGGTTGTAGGTTTTAGCCCTTTACATATACTTGACTGTTTTTAGATCCGTCATTTCATTGTCCAACCCAATCCGAAGATCCAAATTGGATTCCGTCAGTTCCCACACGTCACTTTAACCCACCCGGTCGTGTCGGAGAAAACGGTACGCCGATCGATCCCTATTTGGGACTTTGGACCACCGGGTTGTGTGTTTTGACCCTTTATATATACTTGGCTGTTTTTTAGATCCGTCATTTCAATGCCCAACCCAATCCGGAGATCCAAATTGGATTCCGTCAGTTCCCACACGTCACTTTAACCCACCTGGTCGTGTCGGAGAACACGGCACACCGATCTGATCCCTATTTGGGATTTTGGACCCCGGGTTGTGTGTTTTGACCTTTTATATATACTTGGTTGTTTTTAGATCCGTCATTTCAATGCCTAACCCAATCCCGAGATCCAAATTGGATTCCGTCAGTTCCCACACGTCACTTTAACCCACCCGATCGTGTCGGAGAAAATGGCACACCGATCCGAACCCTATTTGGGATTTTGGACCCCGGGTTGTGTGTTTGTTTGACCCTTTATATATACTTGGTTGTTTTTTAGATCCGTCATTTCAATGCCCAACCCAATCCGGAGATCCAAATTGGATTCCGTCAGTTCCCACACATCACTTTAACCCACCCGATCGTGTCGGAGAAAACGGCACGCCGATCCGATCCCTATTTGGATTTTGGACCCCGGGTTGTGTGTTTTGACCCTTTATATATACTTGGCTGTTTTTTAGATCCGTCATTTCAATGCCCAACCCAATCCCGAGATCCAAATTGGATTCCGTCAGTTCCCACACGTCACTTTAACCCACCCGGTCGTGTTGGAGAAAACGGCACGCCGATCCGATCCCTATTTGGGATTTGGACCCCGGGTGTGTGTTTTGACCTTTTATATATACTTGGCTGTTTTTTTAATTGTCATTTCAATGCCCAACCCAATCCGGAGATCCAAATTGGATTCCGTCAGTTCCCACACGTCACTTTAACCCACCCGGTCGTGTCGGAGAAAACGGCACGCCGATCCGATCCCAATTGGGATTTTGGACCCCGGGTGTGTGTTTTGACCCTTTATATATACTTGGCTATTTTTTAGATTCGTCATTTCAATGCTCAACCCAATCCGGAGATCCAAATTGGATTCCGTCAGTTCCCACACGTCACTTTAACCCACCCAGTCGTGTCGGAGAAAATAGCACGCCGATCCGATCCCTATTTGGGATTTTGGACCCCCGGGTTGTGTGTTTTGACCCTTTATATATACTTGGCTATTTTTTAGATCCGTCATTTCAATGCCCAACCCAATCCGGAGATCCAAATTGGATTCCGTCAGTTCCCACACGTCACTTTAACGCACCCGGTCGTGTCGGAGAAAACGGCACGCCGATCTGATCCCTATTTGGGATTTTGGACCCCCGGGTTGTGTGTTTTGACCTTTATATATACTTGGTTGTTTTTAGATTCGTCATTTCAATGCCCAACCCAATCCGGAGATCCAAATGGATTCCGTCAGTTCCCACACGTCACTTTAACCCACCCAATCGTGTCGGAGAAAACGGCACACCGATCCGATCCCTATTTGGGATTTTGGACCCCCGGGTTGTGTGTTTTGACCCTTTATATATACTTGGCTGTTTTTAGATCCGTCATTTCAATGCCCAACCCAATCCGGAGATCCAAATTGGATTCCGTCAGTTCCCACACGTCACTTTAACCCACCCGGTCGTGTCGGAGAAAACGGGCGCACCGATCTGATCCCTATTTGGGATTTTGGACCCCCAGGTTGTGTGTTTTGACCTTTAGACTTAAGTTTTTTTAAGATCCGTCAATTGAACGCCCTTTACACTTATGTTAGGTTAATTAATTTAGATTCTTTTTTTTCCTGTTGACTTTCTTTAGTGGTTTCATCTCATCCAAAGTATATAAAATTAATACTAATATGACTGAGGAGGTGCTGGCTGTGTGGGGCGTACTCCCTGCATGGCTGAGATCAATTGCTGAACCATATCGCCGAACTGCGTTTGTAGCTCTGCCTGCTGTGTCTGTAGATGTGCCCATAGTTCTTCCGAATGAGGTCTCTAATCTCCTCTACACCACTGACGGGGGGCGCAGTAGATGAACTCGCGTATGCCGGAGAAGCGATCGAACTCGCATATGAGGACAACACTGGATGAGTATCCAGGCTGTCCCCAAAGCCGTACACTCGACCCTTCCTCGGCCCTCCTGCTGCGTCGACCCAAGCCTCCGGATCCAAGTCTGGCTGGGGAGTGCCCTCTGCATAGCGCTCCGCCATCGTCCTGTCATAGGTCTCCTGCAGAACAAATTAAAATTAAATTATTGTCATAAATTATTTGATATCTTAATTGAATTCATAATTTATAGCTTGACTTACAGCGATCGTACGGGCACTCTCGCTAACATAGTCATCCGTCCCCTTCCGCTTATGAGTCCGATCAAATAACTCTCGAAATGTAGGGGCACGCTCGAACTCGTGATGCTTACAATTCAAAAAAATTAGTTAGTTTCACAATAATAATCAATGTATTAAGCAATTGAACAATAATATGCTTATCAATTTTTGACTATGGGTCGCATAAGATACGGACCCACTAGTATGCACATCTTCTCCGGATGAGTTGATCGGTTGCGTATTGCCGCCTGTGACCGCTGCTGCCATGGTCCAGCAGCCCAACGCTCACAAAGGGACTCCCAATAGTCCCTCCCAGCCAAACAGGGCCGTAATCTAGCCAAGCCATAGGATCCCGGTTGCCTGTGGTCTTCATTGCCTTGTCCCGGGCCTCCCACATCGACTTTCTTAAATTAGTTGGGCAGTAGTAGACTCCCAGACGGCGCGAGCTCGAGGGAGATCCTCGGGTCTCGTGAACGCGACCCTCCGCTATAAAGAAATAAAATTACTCAACTTTCTGCACTAACAAAGATAGTAATTAAATAAATAATTTCAACTCATGTAAACATTAAAAATACCGTGAACATGTCAAATAACAAATCCCGGACGGGCACCGGGAACTCTCTCCATGCATCCATTGGTCCTGGAATATGTGTGTGGACCAGCGTCGTAATATAACGGGAAGCAGAACCGGGATCTATCTTCCCCCTGCAATTGCACATTATTGTGTACATGAAATGTATAACATAAATAACAAATATAGTAACTTTGAAGTGATCAACTTTACCTGAGTGTGACGGCCCTCATTATACCGGTACGGTTATACCAACCCACGTCGTATATAGCAAGAGTCATCACAGTGGGACATTTACCAAACGATACAAACAGCTGAGATACACGCGAATATACGACAGAGTAGCGGAAGTAAGAGACAACTGGCTTCATTCATTCATCATCCACATTAAACATACATGAAATTTGCAATTAACATTAAGAGCTAAAAGTTCACTAATTAAATTACTGAAAATTAAGGACACAATGTCCACACTTATACAATTTTCTCATGATTTCTAGTACAATGTCACTTTGCATACTATGAAAGCACAAAAGGGTAAA